>OX596075.1:128337213-128689554 GCA_951394005.1 Protophormia terraenovae | reverse complement strand
AAAATTCGCTTATTTTCTCAAAAAACGCAGTATTTACCGAGTTATTAAGGATTTCAGTTTTCATTGAAATTTTGATTCAAAAATCGATTTTTGGAATGAAATATAAGTGATCACGAAATAAGCTTATTTTCTCAAAAAAGGTAGTATTTTGAGTCAAAATTTCATTGAAATTTTGACTCAAAAATCAATTTTTGGTATGAAATATAAGTGATCACGAAATTCGCTTATTTTCTCAAAAAACGCAGTATTTACCGAGTTATTAAGGATTTTGGTTTTCATTGAAATTTTGATTCAAAAATCGATTTTTGGAATGAAATATAAGTGATCACGAAATAAGCTTATTTTCTCAAAAAAGGTAGTATTTTGAGTCAAAATTTCATTGAAATTTTGACTCAAAAATCGATTTTTGCTAATACATTAGTGATCACGAAATAAGCTTATTTTCTCAAAAAACGCAGTATTTACCGAGTTATTAAGGATTTTAGTTTTCATTGAAATTTTGACTCAAAAATCGATTTTTGCTATGAAACATAAGTGATTACGAAATTCGCTTATATTCTCAAAAAACGCAGTATTTACCGAGTTATTAAGGATTTTAGTTTTCATTGAAATTTTGACTCAAAAATCAATTTTTGGTATGAAACATAAGTGATCACGAAATTCGCTTTTTTCTCAAAAAACGTAGTATTTACCGAGTTATTAAGGATTTTAGTTTTCATTGAAATTTTGACTCAAAAATCAATTTTTGATATGAAACATAAGTGATCACAAAATTCGCTTATTTTCTCAAAAAACGTAGTATTTACCGAGTTATTAAGGATTTTAGTTTTCATTGAAATTTTGACTCAAAAATCGATTTTTGCTATGAAACATAAGTGATTACGAAATTCGCTTATATTCTCAAAAAACGCAGTATTTACCGAGTTATTAAGGATTTTAGTTTTCATTGAAATTTTGACTCAAAAATCAATTTTTGCTATGAAACATAAGTGATCACGAAATTCGCTTATTTTCTCAAAAAACGTAGTATTTACCGAGTTATTAAGGATTTTATTTTTCATTGAAATTTTGACTCAAAAATCAATTTTTGCTATGAAACATACTAAGTGATCACGAAATTCGCTTATTTTCTCAAAAAACGCAGTATTTACCGAGTTATTAAGGATTTTAGTTTTCATTGAAATTTTGACTCAAAAATCAATTTTTGATATGAAACATAAGTGATCACAAAATTCGCTTATTTTCTCAAAAAACGCAGTATTTACCGAGTTATTAAGGATTTTAGTTTTCATTGAAATTTTGACTCAAAAATCAATTTTTGATATGAAACATAAGTGATCACAAAATTCGCTTATTTTCTCAAAAAACGTAGTATTTACCGAGTTATTAACCCTTTCGGTTTTTCTATGCCATATGGCATAATAATATTTTTTGGTAATTTATCAAAACATAAGCGGATTTTTAGATAAAATTTTACACATTACTATTATTTAAAACCTTCTTAATAATTTACCAAAAAAATGTTTAAGTTTTCTTTATTTTTAACTACAAAAATATTGCGTTTAAAAACTGATCTCTACAAATTAATTTTTCTGGGTCAAAAATGCTTAGTTTATTTTCACTAAAAACTTAAAGAATGTGGATAAAAGTGTAAAACTTTTTTATAAATGTCTATAAAATATTTAGAGAAGAGTTAATAATAATATTTATCATCAAAAAACATAAGTTTAACAATTTTTCCTCCCTTTTATGACCGTTTTTGTGTTTTTCGATTTTACCTTAAAAAATCCAAACACACATGTTCTTTCTGGAAACTGATTACGGATTATTATTACTACAGCCAAGAACTATAAAAACTGAAAAAAAATTTTCATTTTGACCCACGCATTAAAAACATGTACTGAAGGGGTTAAGGATTTTAGTTTTCATTGAAATTTTGACTCAAAAATCGATTTTTGCTATGAAACATAAGTGATTACGAAATTCGCTTATATTCTCAAAAAACGCAGTATTTACCGAGTTATTAAGGATTTTAGTTTTCATTGAAATTTTGACTCAAAAATCAATTTTTGCTATGAAACATAAGTGATCACGAAATTCGCTTATTTTCTCAAAAAACGCAGTATTTACCGAGTTATTAAGGATTTTAGTTTTCATTGAAATTTTGACTCAAAAATCAATTTTTGCTATGAAACATAAGTGATCACAAAATTCGCTTATTTTCTCAAAAAACGCAGTATTTACCGAGTTATTAAGGATTTTAGTTTTCATTGAAATTTTGACTCAAAAATCAATTTTTGCTATGAAATATAAGTGATCACGAAATTCGCTTATTTTCTCAAAAATCGCAGTATTTACCGAGTTATTAAGGATTTTAGTTTTCACTGAAATTTTGACTCAAAAATCAATTTTTGCTATGAAACATAAGTGATCACGAAATTCGCTTATTTTCTCAAAAAACGCAGTATTTACCGAGTTATTAAGGATTTTAGTTTTCATTGAAATTTTGACTCAAAAATCAGTTTTTGATATGAAACATAAGTGATCACAAAATTCGCTTATTTTCTCAAAAAACGCAGTATTTACCGAGTTATTAAGGATTTTAGTTTTCACTGAAATTTTGACTCAAAAATCAATTTTTGCTATGAAACATAAGTGATCACGAAATTCGCTTATTTTCTCAAAAAACGCAGTATTTACCGAGTTATTAAGGATTTTAGTTTTCATTGAAATTTTGACTCAAAAATCAGTTTTTGATATGAAACATAAGTGATCACAAAATTCGCTTATTTTCTCAAAAAACGCAGTATTTACCGAGTTATTAAGGATTTTAGTTTTCATTGAAATTTTGACTCAAAAATCAATTTTTGCTATGAAACATAAGTGATCACGAAATTCGCTTATTTTCTCAAAAAACGCAGTATTTACCGAGTTATTAAGGATTTTAGTTTTCATTGAAATTTTGACTCAAAAATCAATTTTTGGTATGAAATATAAGTGATCACGAAATAAGCTTATTTTCTCAAAAAACGCAGTATTTACCGAGTTATTAAGGATTTTGGTTTTCATTGAAATTTTGATTCAAAAATCGATTTTTGGAATGAAATATAAGTGATCACGAAATAAGCTTATTTTCTCAAAAAACGCAGTATTTACCGAGTTATTAAGTATTTTAGTTTTCATTGAAATTTTGACTAAAAATTCGATTTTTAGAATGAGATATAAGTGATCACGAAATAAGCTTATTTTCTCAAAAAAGGTAGTATTTACCGAGTTATTAAGGATTTTAGTTTTCATTGAAATTTTGACTCAAAAATCGATTTTTGCTATGAAACATAAGTGATCACGAAATTCGCTTATTTTCTCAAAAAACGCAGTATTTACCGAATTATCAAGAATTTTAGTTTTCATTGAAATTTTGACTCAAAAATCAATTTTTTAATGAAATATAAGTGATCACGAAATTCGCTTATTTTCTCAAAAAACGCAGTATTTACCGAGTTATTAAGGATTTTAGTTTTCATTAAAATTTTGACCAAAATTCGATTTTTGGAATGAAATATAAGTGATCACGAAATTCGCTTATTTTCTCAAAAAACGCAGTATTTACCGAATTATCAAGAATTTTAGTTTTCATTGAAATTTTGACTCAAAAATCAATTTTTTAATGAAATATAAGTGATCACGAAATTCGCTTATTTTCTCAAAAAACGTAGTATTTACCGAGTTATTAAGGATTTTAGTTTTCATTGAAATTTTGACTAAAAATTCGATTTTTGGAATGAAATATAAGTGATCACGAAATAAGCTTATTTTCTCAAAAAACGCAGTATTTACCGAGTTATTAAGGATTTTAGTTTTCATTGAAATTTTGACTCAAAAATCGATTTTTGCTATGAAACATAAGTGATCACGAAATTCGCTTATTTTCTCAAAAAACGCAGTATTTACCGAATTATCAAGAATTTTAGTTTTCATTGAAATTTTGACTCAAAAATCAATTTTTTAATGAAATATAAGTGATCACGAAATTCGCTTATTTTCTCAAAAAACGTAGTATTTACCGAGTTATTAAGGATTTTAGTTTTCATTGAAATTTTGACTAAAAATTCGATTTTTGGAATGAAATATAAGTGATCACGAAATAAGCTTATTTTCTCAAAAAACGCAGTATTTACCGAGTTATTAAAGATTTTATTATTATTATTTTTTTTGCATATAAAATCGATTTTTGGTATGAAGAATTTGTTGTTCACCAAAAACGCTTATTTTCTCAAAACATATTACATAATCTGACCACTGTGCAACAGAATAAAGAAAATGCCAACTTCATTAAAGTTAGTCCCTTCAAACTTCTACCGGAAATTCTTTATTTTTTAATTCAGCTATTGCCTATTTAACCCACGATATTTCTGCAAATTGTCGGTAGTTTTATTAATATTTATTAAGCTTATTATAAAAAAGATGTTATCAAAAAATAAATTAATATATTTTCTTAATCAAAACAAATGCAAAATTATGAATATTTTTCACTCTCTCTTTCTATTGTTTATTACCAACCTCTCTATGCTGTATTATTTCTAATGTTCGGTCAAATGTTAAACATATGCAGATAATCATTATATGGTAAATATTAAACACACACAAACTATTTGTTGTATACACACATATGTACATATGTGTGGATATGGCAGAATTATAAACAAACTAAGTCAAAAACATAACAACAACCAAGACAACAACAACAACAAAAATAAAAACATCTAAAAATAAACGAAAGCATTAATATTGTTTATTGAGAGAAAGTCCAAAATCATTTTAGTTCCTACGTCCGTAAGTAATTCGTTACATTTCTTTTCCATTTCATTTGATTTTATTTATTTTTTAATATTTTTTATTTCTTTTATTTTCTAACTAATATTTAAAACACAAACCTCAAATAAGTGTGTTAAAATCGAGTTCACTTTCGTTGAACTTGCAATCGATCTCTTATCATTATCTTTTAGATTAACTATTATGATCATCATTATCGTAATATGTATGAATTTTTGTATTACATATTTGTTTCTTTATGTTATTTTTTTTAACAAAAATCTGTATGTTTAGTTTCTTTTTTATTTTAATAATAATCTTAAACATCATCTTATTGTTATTTAAATTTCAATTTATCATTTGTAAAGATTTAATAAAGATGCCAAATTTTTTTTTCTTTTCATTTAAGCTAAAACATAAAAAACGCGTAGGTAAGTGGACATATAAATTCTTTAGTCATCAAAAGTTGTTTGTTTTCTGTTTTTTTTTTTTTTTTTTAATTTGACTCATTTGAATGTTTTTATGAATGAAGTTATTAATTTTGAATGAATTTATTCTGGCAAAAAAAAAAAGAAAATTTGTTAGTTTAACTGGGTGTTTTAATTGCGAGTGTTATTTTATTTTTGGTATATAAACATTTATTGATGATTTTCTATAAAATTAAATTAAAACGAACATTTTATACAAAAATATTAAATGAAAATTTTCTATAAAATTAAAATTTAATAAAAAGAAAAAACAAACAAGCACGAATGTTATATTCGGCTCGGCCGAATCTATATACCCACCATCAACTTTTTAAAATTTTACGTTATATGGGAGGTGGGTGGTAAAGTGGGCGGACCACGCCCATTTTTTGTTTCCGAGTTTACATTGGTCCTTGAACTATTTGAACACAATTTCGTTGTCGTACATGCTTGTGTTTAAGAGATATCAGCAGAAAAGTATGAAACGGACACCCTGTGTTTCTGGTTTTTAACCCATAACTTTTTTTCATTAACCGATTTTGCCCATCAATACCGAACAAACCTTATATATGATAAATAATTGTGCAAAATGTCAACCCCCTACGTTTCCCCGTTCGAGCCCTATCCTGCTTTCAACAGATGGACGGACATAGCTAAATCGACTCAGAATCTAACCAGGACCCAGAAAATATATACTTTGTGGGGTCTTAAGTGATTCCTTCGACATGTTTCACACGGAATGACAAAATCAATATACCCCCATCTTTTTGATGGTGGGTATAAAATTGTGTATTAAAAAACTTAACGAAAATTTCCCATAAAAGAAAATTTAACGAAAACTTTCTGTAAAAGAAAATTTAACGAAAATTTTCTATAAAAGAAAACTTAACGGAAATTGTCTATAAAGGAAAAAAAAACAAAAATTTTCTAGAGAAAAGAAAACTTAACGAAATTTTTTTTATAATAAAGAAAATTGTCTATAGTAAAAAACTTAATGAAACTTTCCTATAATAGAAAACATTACAAAATGTTCTATAATAGAAAACATAGCAAAAATGTTCTATAACAGAAAACTTAACGAAAATTTTCCTAAGAAAAAATTAACGTAAATTTCCTATAAAAGAAAATTTAACGAAAATTGTCTATGAAAGAAAACTTAAAAACATTTTCTACTACTTAACAAACATTTTCTATAAAAAAGTCTTAATGAAAAGTTTTTTAATAGAAATCTTAACGAAACTTTTTTATAAAAGAAATCTTAACGAAAACGAAAAAAAAAATTCTACAATTCATTTTCTATATAAGAACAAGAACAATTTTACATAAAAAGAAGATTTAACGAACATTTTCAAAAAAGAATAACGACTTTTCCTATAAAAAAAAAATCAGCAAATAAGGACATTTTTATAAAAAAAAATAATCAAATATTCAACGAAAATATATTTGAAACATAGCTGTTCATTGTGAATATTTTCAATCAAAATATTTGTTAAAAATAAATTATTTTAATATTTTATTTATATTTTTAGAAATAAATTTCTTTAAAATTATTTTATACTCTTTGTAATATGATTTTCAGTTACTTGAAATTAATTTGAATAAAAATTATTTAAATATTATTCCATTTGTTAACAAGTTAGATAAAATAATATTTCCACAAAAGTATTCGAATATAAATTTATAAAATATAAATCAAATTCTTAAGTCTTTAACTAATTTTAAAATATATTTTATTTCTTTAGTTTGAATACAATTGTTCTTTATTTTATTTTCCATTTTAAAAATAAAATAATATCTGTTTTAAAACATTCAATTTTTTTTATTCATAGAAAACTTTTGAATATTTTTATTCAACATGAATTTGTTTGAATAGTTTTAAATTTACTTTAAAAAAGAAAAATAAGTAAAATATTTTTTTTATACTTGAATATTTGAAAAAATTTTATAATTTTTTGTTATTCAAGCCTTTTGAGGCTGAATATTTTTTTTTTTGGAGTTTTTGTTGAATATAAAGTTTTTGAATAAAAATCAGAAAAATTTGTTGAACTTTTTTTATTTAAATAAAATACATATGAATATTATTAAACTTTAAAATAGTCAAATAAAAAACTTTTGATTATCTTCTTATAAAAATATATTTGTTTTTCTTTTGGTTAAATAAAATATTTTAATTTTGTTCAATCAGATACAAATTTATAATAAATTCAATTGTTTTAGTATAAATAGAAATCCTTAATATTTTTATTCAAAAGATAATAGATTGACTAACAAATATTTTTTAATTAGAAATAAGAACTAGAAATGAAATAAAAAGTATTTTTATTATACCCTTCACCAAAGGTGTAAAGGGTATATATAAGTTTGTCATTCCGTTTGCAATTCCCACAATTTTCGTCGGAGAGCAAAAAAGTTGACATTTTCGGGATCCTTGTAAGAAATGATGACGATAGGACCATGTCCGTCCGTCCGTCCGACCGTCCGCCCGTCCGTCCGTGTGTCGGTTGAAATGGCGTTTATGAAGCCCACCGATAACTGACATATATAATATATATATCAAACGATCGGAAATGCTTTCGAGAATTTTGCTATTGGAATTCAGCAAGATCGGTTCATACAATGCGGAGATATGTTAAAAAAACCGGTTTTTAGAACCGGTTTTCCAGTTTCTGAAGCCTCTGTATATACTAGGGACGTTTTTACAAAGAAGTCTCGGACATTTTTTTCTGAATTTTTGTTCTGAAAAAATGAAATAAATCGGTTCAATAATAACTGAGATATCGGACAAAACGCATTTTTTATTTTTTGAAGCCCTGGTTTAAGCTATAGATTTTTATTTTTATACAGATCGGTCACAAATATTTTTTTAAAATTTCGGTTTTTTGAATCAGCAGGATCGGTTTGTAAATGGCGGAGATATGCTTTAAAAACCGGTTTTTGGAACCGGTTTTTCAGTTTCTGAAGCCTCTGCATATACCAGGGACTTCGAATTTTTAAAGGGGGCTCGGAAATTATTTTCTGAATTTTTGTTCTGAAAAAATGAAATAAATCGGTTCAGTAATAACTGAGATATCGGGGAAAACGATTTTTTTATTTTTGAAGCCCTTGTTCAAGCTACAGATTTTTATTTTTATATAGATCAGTCATAAATGTTTTTATAAAATTTCGTTTTTTTTAATAAACCAAATTCGTTCAGAATCAACAGAGTTATGGACCAAAAATAAATCTGTTAAGAATATAAATACACACACAAACATGTATATTAAGCATTGTAATGACTATTAGTGACGTTTTTTGTTTTTTGTATAGACAAGTAGTTTAGTTAGAAACAGCAGTCATATAATGAATAACAGTGTTGTTGTTGTTCTTTGTATATGCAGTCTGTACAAAAATAAATAGATATGGAATTGTTGTTGTTTATTTTTAAAAACTAAAACATATCTGTTAAGAATATACATAAATACATACACAAACATGTATATTAAGCATTGTAATGACTATTAGTGAAGTTTTTGCCTATAAGACAAGTAGTTTAGTTAGCAACAGAAGTAATATAATGAATAACAGTGTTGTTGTTGTTCTTTGTATATGCAGTCAGTTTGTATATACACACATAAAAAAATAAATTAATATGGAATTGTTGTTGTTTATTTTTTAAAAGCAAAGCCTGCTATGATTGTTTTTTTTTTTTTTTTTTTTCTTCAAATTTTCGTAGTTTGAAAAAAATTTAGATTTAAATATGTGAAAATATGAAAGCATACGTTAAGGCGAAAATTTTATTATTTGTCGGTAATATGGTAATATGATGTCGATAAGATAGTAAGATGGTAATATGGTGAAGGGTATCAAAGATTCGACACAGCCGAATCTTTTTTCAATTTCATTTTTTATTTCATTCATAAGTTACAGCTATGATTTGAATGAACATTTTCAATAAAAATTTATTAAAATTGTATCAAAAATTTTTTATAAAAATAAATCTTATGAAGTTTTTGTGAAAAGAAATTTCAAAAAAGTTCTCTAAATAGATTTGCATATTAAATTTTCAGTAACAAAAAAAATGTAACGATAATTTTTTATAAAAATTAATTCAATAAAAATATTCTACATAAATAGTATCGAAAGTATCCATAAATAATACATTAAAGTTGTTTAGGTTTCAACGAAACCGAAATGGATAAGACACCACGAATGCTGATGAATTGTGTAGTGGCACAGAAAATACGTATCCCATCATGCTGATGTCTAATTATACTTGTCCACAAACTCTGCTTTGGTATCGCCAAACAGAGACAACAAGGCAATTTACGATTGCAAACTTGTTTAAAAGTCAAAATCGGATTCAACAAAATCCGAAACGATCAATTATATAGCCATTTATTAACACTTTTTTTGGCGTTACTCTATTGTGAACTTTTTTATGTAAATATTAAAAAAATAGATTGTATAACTTTTTAATTAAAATGGAAAGTTTGTGATTAATTCTAAACCGCTATGTCATCAATGTGTGAATGCTTTTAAAATTATTATTATTTGATTTTATAACTTTAGGGTATTTTGAAGAATATTAATTTTTTTAATTTAGCATTTGTTAAAAAAAATATATGCAAAATTTTAGAAACTATTTTTTTATTAATTAAAAATATAAACTTCTTAATCAAATAACATTTTAAGAAAAATCGAATTCCTTTATTAATATAAGAAACATTTTATAAAATCTTTTCAATTGGATTGCGGGATAATGGAAAATGTGTCAATAATTTAATTAGTTCAAAATTTTTAAAAGTTTCTTAATTTTAATCAAATTACTTAAGAATGTGTATTATGAAAACTGTTTTAATAAAGTGTAACCTATTTTGTTGTTTTTCTCAAAATCTCCTAGTGCCGTTGTGACACAGTTTAACCTTAATCAATAATACAAAATTAATTTAATAAAACTGATTTTTTACAGTTTTAATGACATTTATTTTGTTGTTTTGTTAATTAATAAACTTAATTTATGCAATAGAACAAGTTTATCAATATTTTACATAAATCTTAGCGGTTATTCTTTCCTACAAATTAGTTAAATAACAACCAAAAATCAAAAATCGGTCAAACGGTCAGTTTCATTTTCCTTTTTTTATATTTTAATACCCTACATTAGCATAGGTGGGTTAGGGTATTATGTGTTTGTGGTGATATTTACAACGTAAAGAAAAGTATACCTTTCAACTCAGAATCACTTTCTGAGTCGATTTAAGGATGTGCGTCCGTCAGGCTGGCTGGCTGGACGACTGGCTGTCTATTAGAGTGTCCCGTAGAAAACAATTTCGTAGGAAGACCTCCCAAACGATGCGTATAAATGTGCTGAATATGTAAAAAACATTTTTAAAAATGTTAAAATTGATCTTTATTTCCCTATTAGCTATTGAAAGTCTCGGGAGAACATTTTGTCCATATTGCAAAATGGGTAAAAATGTTATAATTTTGTTCCTTTTATAATTAAAATTTTAAAATGGTGCATTATAGTAACTATGTACAGTAGTTCCAAAACGCATTTTTTTTTTGGAAATAATTCAGTTACTACACAGAAAAAATTATTAAGGTATTTTTTTCAATTAACATAGTTGTTTCATTTTGCATTGAAATTTAATAAATTTATTCAAGCAAAAATGAAATAAAAATAAAATTTAACTATACTTTTATATCATATATACATTTTTAATTCATCCAATCAACTACTTGATTGAATTAATTAATTTATTAATTGGGAATTTTTTTCTGTTTTGTATTTTTTCTAGTTTTTAGTAATTGATATAATCATTTTGGTGAGAGGTGCAAATTTAAACAAGTTTATAATTGAATGAATTATTTTCATATATATTTGTTAATTGGTGACTTTTTTCTGTGTATTGAGATATCTCTAACAGTAATTTCACATGGTCCGAGCTGAGGTATTTTCGAGTTGATTTGAAGGAGTACAGGTTCCTAGAGGGTCGGTGGGGTGTGGGAAATGGCCTCCAAAGTTGGCCATCTCGGGTATGTAAATTTTTTTTTAATCGCCAAAAATTCATTTATGATATGACAGAAAAGAAATTTTATATATAGATAGTCCTTGTAAATCTCTACAATAATTACGCTTACATGTGTAGGTTATCTTTTTTAGTTTAAGAGATATTCGGGTCGAAATGAATTTTTATCTCATTTTTAGCCTCGTCTTTTTTTAGTTTTTTTTTTTTACTTGGCGGGCTTAATATTGCCCCTAAAATGTTTTTAAAATATTCGCCAGATTCCTTATAAAATTCAAAAGTATATAAATCCGTTAAAAAGTTATATTAATCTGAAGTTAGAACTTTAAAAAAATTTTAAATTTTTTGGTTTTTTTTTTTCCAAAAAGGTGGCAATATTTATTCACTGATAAAATTGGTTTTTTGTTCTGGGCTTTATCATTTTTTATTGTTTTTAAAAGAAATCTTAATGCAAATGCGTGTAAAGTAAATCCGGTGGTGTTTGGTCTGCCTACAAGCCCTATCCAAATTTTTTCAATTTTGGAATTTTTTGTTATGTTCTCAAATCGCAAAGCTGGGATCGACTTAAAATTATTTTAATTTTATAGCTCTATATGTAAGATATACACCTAAAAATAATTTTCTGACGGAGGCCCCTTATAACGACAGGGTCACCATTTCAATGAAAAATTCAATATTTTTAAACGTTTTAGACGGATTGGAATTTTGGGTATTTTGGGTATTTTTTTTAGGACAAGTTTATACATATTATACTAAAATTTCAATAAAATATCGCTATTCGTTTAAATTTTATTAATGTTTAAATATTAATTTTATGTTTTGAAAAAACTCCAAAACTGCTAAATTTTTCCTTCAAGAAATTTTGCGATCAAATACATTTCACTAACTTTTATTTTATAAATTATTAATCTCCATATTCTAACGTTTTCTTAGGTACAAAATACTTGTATAAAAAGTTTATAATTTTGCTTAAAACTTAATAGAAACTTGGCCTCCTCTAGCCAAATTATGCTATAAAATTTCTTTTCTGTCATATCATAAATGAATTTTTAAAGATTTTTCAAAAAAATTACATACCCCAACTCACTTCCCCTCTCGACCCGCTAGAAAAAAAAAGTAAAAAAGTAAATTCATTGAACAATTTGTTTGCAATTTTTCTCGCTAAAAAGCTGTGTTGAAATAACCGCAAAGTTCAAACAATATATTTATAATTAAAAATTTATGTTGTAAAAGAATTAATTATATTTTTTATAAAAACGCCTGAATCTAGCGATTTTTTAACTACCAGAGTTGGTTATTTTATTTTCTAATGTAAAGATGGTGACTTTTTTTCATTTTGGTAAGTTTTTGTTAAACCAAAATTGTATTTATACAAACTAGTTTTAAAGTATTATTTATATTATATTTTATATTTCGTAAGTATTTGCAAATCATAAAATAAACATCAATACGATTTTGTGCTAAAAAGCCTTCATAAGTTTTTTAACTTCTTTCTCCAAATTTAACTGACGACCATGAAAAACTGAATTTACACTCCATTAACCTTAGTTTTAATCTGCCAAACAGAGACAACTAGATCGATTTTGAAATACAGTTTGTTTAACATGAGTGTTGTTTGGTACATGAACGATATCTATTGAATATTTACAGGACTGCCAAATTCCTAAAGAAATAATTTTAATTCCGTAGTATAAATTCCGATCGATTTTGTTTTTGCTTCTTCAGATTTTTTCTTACAAAAGTTGAGAAATATTAAAAATACAATCGGAAAACAATTTCAATTTGAAATGTGTTTCTGTGACGGATACCTTTAATTTTTTTCTATTACCGCTCGAATCAGTGGTTTAAAATTTTTACATACATATTACTTTTTACACTTCGTAATAACAACCTATAATTCAGCTGTAATCAAATTATTACTAATGTATCAAATGGGTTATATATTTTTCTCTTATGAGGATTTCCGAAACAATTAAAAGCAAGTTAATATAAATTTAACTTTATAATCGATATAAAAATATTAATTATAAAAAAAATATTTCAACTTTTACTTAAATTATTTCAAAATTTTAGTTTTGATTATTTATTTTTTTCACATTTTTTCAAAAATTTTGTTGCAAAAAATATTTTTCAGTGGCAACATTGACTGGAAATAAGTCTAATTGATATCACTGCTATTGATGTATACAAAACAACAAAGTACTTGCTACATTTACGTTTTTTAAATAACCATCCATTTACGTTCCGTTTACATTTACGTTAGAATAATGGAGCCCTATTAAAGTTGTTATCCTTGCATTTCATTTTGCTAATATAACAATGCTTACTAATGTAGGGTATCATTTGGTCGTCTATAATTTATTACTTTTTTTTTTTTTTTTGCGCTATAATGAAATCGAAAATAAAGTATTCAAATTATGTTTCGCACTGTTGCTGTGTATTCCCATCATTATTGGTGATTTTGTTTTTTAATGCCGCCATTTAATTTTATTGAGATTTATTTTGTGCTAATTTGTTTACATAAAAAAACAAACCACACACTCGTTCTATTTTATTTGTTTCTTTTCTCTTTCATTTACTGTTATTATGATACAAATATGGGTTAAATAGCAATTTAAAGCTTTTACTCCAAATTCAAAAATCGGTATTTTTATTTGTATGAATATTTTGGTTGGGATTTGACTACAAATATGTACATATGTATTCAACTTTAAATATTATAATTAATCGCTTTAAAATTTAATTAAAAAAAAAAAAAAAACATCGATAAGAAGTTGGAATTTTTTGCTAAAATACTCAGAGTGAATATTATGATGAATAAGTATTGAATGTCACTATTATTATATAATTTCATCAAAAGTATAACATTTTGTTTTATTAAAAAAATTATGAATTATTTTTAACTTACTACTACATATTTTCTATTGAATATCTAACTCTCATTTACTTATTTTGTTATTTAATAAATATCTTTATTAAAATATATTATATCTATATATTTAACTGTGAAAATCCGTTAATAATTTGTCATCATAAACATATTATGTGACATTTTTTGTCTCTCTCAAAATATAAAAGAATTATAAAGCATATCATTTAGTGAAAAGATTTATTAACATATTAATCGTTAAAATGTTTTCTTTTAATCTAAAGAAATGAGTTTAAATTTTTATAAAAGATATTTTAAAAGTGAATTTTTATGAGACGATAATATTTATTTTTAATTTATCATGAAATGTGTAGCGTTATTAAGAAAATAAAAGAGAAAATAACCTTTCACTACGCCAAAAAAATCGTAATGAAATTGTTTATAAATGCTAAATTGTTTCGTAATATGTGCTATTGTTATTAAATAATAGACCAAAATAAATAATCAATAACTTTAAAGACATTTTTTCTAGCGAATTTTTTATGATCCAAAAACAATTTCAAATTAAGAAAAATTCATTTTATCGACCAAAATTATTATTAAATGGCCGACATGAAATTACAAAGTTTAAATTGATTTAATTTTCTTCATTGTTATTTTAAATTTAAAAACAATCTACAATTTTGTAACACGCATTGGTCGAAAAATGGTGAATTTTAGGAAAAAAGTTTTATTCTTATCGATTAATAAAATATATATCACGCGATTTTTTTTTAATTTATTGACGATAATTAGTCAAAAAATAACATCAATAAATTTAAAAAAAAAAATCGCATGACATATATTTTATTAATCGATAAGAATGACTTTTTCTAAAATTCACCATTTTCGACCAATGCTGGATGAAGGGTACAAATCTAAATTAATTTAAATTTTTTATTAACCACTTATGAGGCCTTGTCGTTTAAAATATGTAAAGGACAAAATTTTGATTAAAATAACTGAGAAAAAAGTGAAAGAAAAGAAATTGTAAAAAAATAGAATTAAAATGGAATAAAATTGAGGGAAAAAATCAAAAATGTAAGCGTAAAATATCTTTTTAACTAAACGTAACTTTAGGTGAGTAAGTAAGCTTAATCTTTGAAATCGGACGTGATTTGTAGAAGTTACTTGAAACTCTTACATGCTCGAAATAATCAACTTTGACACCCTGTAGCTTGTCGTGTTATCACAAAATTAATTTTCTCTATGCTTGGGTACTCCTCTAACTCTTCCATACATTCCAATTTGATAAAACCAGTAGTTTAGGACATACAGATTTATTACAAAAAAATTTTCGTTTGGCCCCTCTGTGTAACATGGTCATTAAAAAAATATATATTAATCACTTTCAAAGCTATAAAATTGCAACAGTTTTCAAATAAAAATAAATAAAATTAGTTTTTTATGCTCATATATTCTCCTTAACACATACATCAAATGTTATCCCCAATCTGTAAGCAAAAGTCTAAAATTTATTTAAAATACTTTACTATTTAAATCTTAACAAAATCTTATGATGTTTGCATACTTTTAGGAGGTCATGTAGAAAGCTCACCGTTTCTATTTTTTTTTTTATTTTCTAAGAGCTTTAATAATTTTCTCTTAAATCAGTTACTCTTGCTTGTTTAATTTATATAGTGATCAGGGTTGCCAGAGAAAAATTTTATTTTAAACCAAAAATTCAAAATTTGGTAGAAAAATATATTGAAAAGTAGTATTTCTTGTTGAAAAACGATACTTCTTTGATAAATAGTACTTAAAAAACTGTACTTCCTTTGAAAAATGATATGTACTAAAATATTCTTAAAAAGATCAATTTGCAAAATGAAACTTTTGATAAAATGCATGTTTCTACTTGGTTTTTAAATTTTCATTTTCTTTTTTAATGGTACATTTAAAATTTATTTGGACTTTTTTATCAAGATAATTTTTCAATATATGTATATTATAATGTAAGATGTACATACATTTGTATGTCATAATCAGAGAAACCACAACTATATTTCCTAGACGTTGAATGAAGCCATCCATAAAATATTTATCCATTTCAGAACAAAGCATTTTGGCATCGATTTATAAATGCATATTTTTATATTTTACCCCTAACGGCATATTTTTGCATTAATCGATTAAACCATATATTGTTATTTTTGGAGCATATTAAAGCCTTTAAGAGCATAATTTGGTATTTTGAGGATAATTTTTTATTTATAGCTTGGTATGTTTTTCAAATTTTATTTTATAATAAAAAAACAATAAGAGACCTTAAATATTTAGTAGATATTTAAAATTAATTTTAATGGATACCACTTTATAGCTGAGAAGCCTGTAGCAATTGATCATTTAGTTTAATTAATTCAATATTAGTTATAATATTTCGTTTTATTTTATTTAATAAAGAAAAAAAATTTTTTTAAATTATATAAAGCTTTAAAAAATTCCCGAGAAATCGATTTTTTCGTCAGAAATGGATTTTTTTGAAATATTATGGGAAACATCAAACCCTACAAAAAATATAAAAAGCAACGCAATAATACTGTGAGTTTACACTAGCAAAATTTTTATCCTGATAAAATGTTGACGTTAATCTTTATAAAAATGTGTCTAGTGTAAACTCAACGTTATTAAACAAAATCTTAATAAATTTTCGGGTTTGTGAAATGTTAAAAATAACTTAATAAATGTTTACCCACTATAATAAAAAATGTAATTTACATGCCTATTCATAGAAAATGTATTAAAAAAGTCACACTTTTATTAAGACTAAAAGTTAACATTATTGTTGTGACTCAATCACAACTCCATATTCTGTTAACATAGTCACAAATCATGCTTAACATTCTATGAAAAGTAAAAATTTAGACTTTTCTTGTCAATTGAAAATAAAAATAAAATATTTTGTACAAAATTTTTAAATTTTCAAATAAGAACTGCAAAATAGAATACAAGGTCCGATAAAAATCTGTAGGAAATGTGGGTAAGAGTTTGACATATATATTGCTATACGTATTATCTCCCTTTGACCATCAATGGTTTCAAATGTGCATGCATGCATTGGTTTTTCCACAACAATTTTTTTTATATTTTCATATTTTTTATTTTCAATTAAAATATCTTATTATGATAGTCACAACACTTATGACTGTGTACATATCAGATCCTAATTCTGAATAGAATTTTAAGACTAGAGTCACAATTTGTGTGTTATGACTATTTTTCAGTCACAATATTTTCTGTGAATTGGCATGTTAATTTCAAATTATCAATATAAACATGTTTTCTACGCACAAGTAACTGATAAGAAATACTACTATTAAGTAATGATTCTAACACTGCGTCTCCACGTAATATTTTTATATCATAATATGTAACAGAGAGTGTCAAATCCGCTCTCTGAGAGAATTATCTCACGTGTAGACTAAAATATTAGTATTATAAGAAATATTATGAGACTGTTGTGATAAGATTTTTCTTGACAACTATCTTATAAGATTTACTATCAAAAAATACACACATACGAAAGTTTGTTTGTGTGTGTGAATGTGTATTTTTAAAAGTACTTAAAAACAATGTTTTTTTTTTGTAAAATTGTTTTATTTTAATGGTTATTATACATTCAGAAATTTATTTTCATTAAAATTGTGCTAAAAAATTTAGGATTTATTAAATAAAAAGTACATGTTTACTCTGTGACTGAATGAAAATAATGAAATATTATGAGATTTATTAGAATACATTTACCCCTTGTTTAAGATTTAACATAATATTAACAAAATGTTTACTCTCTTCTGCCGGCGTTATCTTACATATTATATCAACATGGAGACGGAATGTAAGATTAGCATTGTTTTTCTTATTATTGATAATAAATCTATTTGTATATGTCTCATTTTTGCATAAATTGTTCTTATGATTATTCACTAACTTCTTAAAAGAGACGGCCAATGCACAACATCAACAATTTTCATAATAAACGATGACTTTGCATTTTAATTTTATGTTATGATGTGAAGTTCATTATCGGTTGGTGTATACTTATTAAAGAATTAAATTTTCAATAATTTTTAAGATACTTGTAATGAGGTTTTTCAAAAACAAAAATTTCTATTGGTGAGAACTTTTTATAAATTTTCCTCAAAAATTATATTTTGTGGTACGACTGAGAATATAATTTAATTTAAAAAGAAAATTTTTCGTAAAAAGGGATAGAAAGTTTTTAATAAATTTGTCGTAAATTTCCTATAAAAAGAATTTTGAAAATTTTTTTATACATTGAAAATTAAAAAATATTTAAATATATTCGCATTTTCTATAAATTCAAATTTTATCGTAATTTTATCGTAAAGGCTTTAATATAGATATCCACAACCAACGACGGCAGTTCCATATAAATTTGACTTTACATTGCCGTTGAACGGCAATCCGTTCGAAAAAAATTTATTTTATTTTCTTGACGATATTCCATAGTGAAATAAGAAAGTGACCTCGTAAGCACAGCTAATTTGCAATTTTTTCATGTGCGTACCTCGCGAAACTGTCAAATTGTTTTTGTATGTTATATTTTTGTCGCGTTTATTTAGTCTTCTTCTTCATTTTTTCATTTTGTACTCTTAGAATTTTGACATTATGTGCAGTAGTTTTACACTAAGAAAATACAAGCAATTGTGTTTGACCACTTTCTAATTTCACTATGACGATATTCTGTGTATTTTTTAACAAGATTGCCATCATTTATGAAAAAAATGTATTATATTTTCGGCCGTTCTTTTGTGGAATTGTCGATATATAAAATAATACAAAATTCCCATATTTTATGAAAATCCCAAATCCTCACGACAATCTGTCCCTAATAAAAGTATAAATCCACAATTTGGAGATAAATCCCATCATTAAGCAACAATCTTTTACTATCGCCGTTATGGTGGACGGCAAGCGCTTGTAGTTCCGATCTTATTATATTTCTTTATAAAAGCTCAAAAAGCGTTTTGAGCTTTGAAAAACAAATATTTTATCAATATTTCTGATATAACGATTTAACTCTTTGTAGCGTCTGCTTAGAACTTTTAATGCTATCAAAATTAAAAATAACAAAAAAAATTCCAGAAGTGTATTAGAGAAATGTTTGTTGCGGTCACCTCATCGAAATAATAAACCAATGAAGAAGAATGATAATAAAGCTTGTAGTGGTAAATAACAAAAACAACATTAACAAAAGTTTATTTATTGTTGTTATTAAATGTTGTTGTATTATATTGATATGATTTTTTATTTTTTTACTTATTTTCCTTTCTATACATTTTCTCATAACAAGTTCTTAAAAAGCAAACAATTTTTCTCCTAACTAAAACCAAACAAGTTGTGCCACGACAATCTGTCAGTCTTCTACCGTGCGTCGTTGGGAGTGGTTGTATCTGAATTTTTTTTATATTTAAAACCGGTGAAAAAAACTTAAGTAAAGGTAAGTTTTTTAAAATAAAGAAAAAATAGAGTCATCCCATTTTAATTTGAATATTTTAATTATAGTGTGCTATAAATTATACTATTTTTATTAATGAAAAACACGAAAACTTTCCCCTGTCAAGAATAAAATTAACAAACAAACGCATTAATCAACTTTTTATTGCAAATTTATTTTTTTATGCAATTTTTAATTCAGATTAAGATAAAAAAAGAGTAAGATAAAAAAAGTACAAAGAGCTTTTGAAGAGTAAATTTGTAATTGTTTAAAGATTTTCTGACATTCGTTTATTTAACGAATGCAATTTTTGCCATTTTATATTAGCTGTTGTTCGCAAACATACATACATTTTTACATTTTTATTACAAAAAAAAAAAAATAAAAAAATAAAAAGATACAAAGGTTATGTTTGTTTAATGGAACATTGTTATGTATAATAAATATAATTCAAATTTTAATTAAACTCTAATATATGCAAAATACATACATTGTACATGCATAAATTTGAATTATTTTAGTAATTTATTTTTAAAAATATTCGTTCACTTGTTTGTTAACAAATCAATTCGAATTTGTACCCTAAAAAGGGGTTGAGGTGTTGTCATTATTAAATTTAATCGCAATTTTGTTTTTTACTTTTACTTATCTATTCAAAATTTTCTAATTATCAAGTCTACCAAAGGTAAACAAGCTACATAACCTTAAATAAATTACAATTGTATTAAAGTGTTTAAAGTACACCGGGTACAAGTATTCACTAACACACATACAAACAAAAAATGTTTCGAAAATTCTCTTACAAGTTAATTTTTTATTTTAGATATTTGAAATTTAATATTTTGCAAAATAATGTTGTAATTAAGATTTTTAACATCTATAACTGATTTGTAAATTAAATCTTGTTAATTTAAATATGAAATGTAATTTGAAACGGGCGATAAAAATTAATTAACAATTTTGCTTTTGTAACAATAACACCATTTCCCTAAAAATGTCTTTTGAAAGAAAATAATTATTAAATCACATATATACTTATAAGTGTTAATTTGCGTAACATATTGCATTTAGATTTTATGAAATGCAAAACAAAAAATAGTAGAATGCTAATGTAAACGATCCCGGGATTGTAAACTAATTTTTTTAAACTAAACTAGTTAAATTGTGAAGATGTAAATTGGATATTACAAAAAACACATATTTAATACAAATCAATACATATGTACATATTTTTGCAATCGTCCTGTAGTCCAAACATTAAAAAAGAAGCATTAAAATGCTAAAAATAACTTTATCAATATTAATAAGGTTATAAAACTCAAGAAGTTAGAGATAAAGAAAAATTAAATAATTTTAGAGACTTATTATTAGGGTGACTCGGTTTTCCAACCGGTTTTTTCAGTCAATCTGGCGACGAATTTTTCAAAATTTTAATTTTTATTATTGAAATACTGATATTTGAATCGATATTTAAGAATGATTTTTAAATATTCATAAAGTATGATTTCTTGTGTTTTAAAAATAAAGTGTAAGGTTAAATTGTAATTTACTCTGTAAGATTAAACAAATAAATTAGTAATAATAATCATCCTGAATGAAGTTTGTTTTATCTCTTGTAACACCTGTAATACTTTTACTCCCAATTTAAATGTTTTAGTATTTTTTTTTTTTTTATTCAATATTTTCTTCATTTTTTAAGATGTATTAAAAAAGTTTCACCTGCGGAATCGTTTCAATAAAATTGAAACAGGCTTTTTCCATATTAAGCAATGGTTTCTGTTTATGCTAAGTAAAAGTAAATCTCATTTTTGATGATTATTATTTAATAAATATTAACTTGAATATTATAAGATTTATTGATTTTTCTATGAAATGTAGTCTTTTGATAAATATATTAACAGGTTAACCAGTTTTTTTCTGAATTTCAAAAAGTGTTACTGGTTTTTTCAAAATACCAACTATTCGAAAATCGGTATCTCCAAAAAGTCGAATAATCGATCACCCTACTAATTATCCTGAAGGCTTCGTTACTTTAGTATTAATGTTATGTGATATAAAAACCCTGCAAAGTTTCAGAAGTTTAAAAAATTATGTTTTTGTGTTCTTTGAAATCAAAGGTTAATTAAAACCCGACTTAAAACCTTCATCAAAATTAGTCGTTGTCGTCACAAAAACAGAGCGTTCGCTCCAAAGAAAAAGTCCGGACAAAAATATTGAACACTTTTAGTTGATCGGAAAAAGTGAAATTTTGGAATCGATATGTCACAGCATTTTTTTAGACGCATAATTGCATAGAAAATCCTTATTTTAGAGCATATTTTAGCAACTGAAATGACCGAATAGAATTCTTTACATCCCAATAAGGATTTTTGCTGGAATTCAAGTTGAAACCAAATGTATTTCAGGCCTTGAATCCAGTATCAAGCATTGAATTAAAATAGTATTACACTTCAATCCAAAAGTATTGTCCAGTGAAAAGGAAATTTAAATTCCAGTCAAATTTATTTTACTTGAAAAAATTTTTTTTTTTTTTTTTCAATAACATTTTAATATTTGAACTCATGTCGGACTACAGCAAAATTTTCCAAGGCATGAATTTTTGAAATTTGTGTTCTTATTAGAATATTTTGTCATTAGTGAAATTTTCCTTTTTCTGCTACAGATTTGAGTACTTCTAAATGGAAAAATAAACTAACCAAGTTATTTTTAGCATAAATCAAATTCAACCAGAAAAAAAATATTTTAAGCACATTTTTTTAATTTTAAGGGCATTTCCGATTTTAAGTGTATTTCATATATAGTCGACCTATTATGAAAGTCAAGTAGTATCTTTAAGTCTTACGAAATATTCATAAAAATGTTGAATATATGACTTTCAAACAATAAACAAGTTATTTACCTTTTAAAAAGCGATATACAAAATTTAATTTTAAATGAATTCATGTCTATGTATTATCAAATTGAAACTAATTGCAAATGGGTTATGGCATTTTTTTAAATCTGTTTATTCACCATTTAATAATAAGTGTACAAAATATAATGAAATATAACATACTTTTGCATATTTCACTAGTATTTTACAAAAAATTTGCTTTTTTAAAATTTTTCCATAAATTTGAATACAATGATTATAATGATTTTTTTTGTAGTTTGATAAATGATTTGTATATATTATTTTATAAGATTTTTGAATACTTGATACATAATGTTAAAGAAAAAATTCGAACCTATTAAATATGACTAAAATATGAAGTAAACACATGAAAAAATAAAGCATAAATTCAAGTTTTATTCTGAAAATAGGTTTACTTATGTTTACTATTTTGATTTCAACTTAGGTCAACATTGAGAATTGGTAATTTATAAAATTGCGTCATAATAAACAGTAATGCAAAATAATTTTATTTTAGAAACTGTTATCAAATTTAAAGTAGAATCACACGTGTTGCGTTTGATTAATGGAAGAAAAAATAAACATGAAAACTCATAAAAATGTATGCATAAATTTAAAAACAAAATCGCATGTGTTATAGACAATTAAAATTGTTGTTTTGTTTTTAAAAATAATATAAAGTTTTCTTAAACATTATTAGATAACGGTACATTACGATACGTCTTATTAACTATTTTTTTTAAATTCAATTACAAGAAGCAGCTGACATTTTGTCAATAATTTCTGTTTTCAAACTTTTTGTCACTTGAAATTTAAATTTAGATTGGAAATGGTGTGATATGGTTCTCATTATTTATCTAATTTATCTAATTCCCTCGTTAATTATTTATACATGAACACACCTACATACCAATACATATATGTATACATAAATAAAAAAGAATCGTACCATATTATTATCTCAAAAACTTTCCGTCATT
Source organism: Protophormia terraenovae (assembly GCA_951394005.1). Taxonomy (NCBI): domain Eukaryota; kingdom Metazoa; phylum Arthropoda; class Insecta; order Diptera; family Calliphoridae; genus Protophormia; species Protophormia terraenovae. Next base: position 128,666,028 of record OX596075.1, on the reverse strand, counting down.
TTTGTTTTTGTAGACTTCATTGGCTCTCTTTTTGGGGCTTTTGTTATTCTTCCTTTTTTTTTTGCAAACGAAGATGACTTGGCACAAGCCCCCAAAAATCTTAATTTGTTAGTTCTACCGTCACTATCTTTTTAGAAGTGTGCATTTTTAAGATTGAAAAATTAAAAAAAAATTTCTTTTGTTGTAAACAAATAGAAAGTATGTAAAATAAAAAAATCTTAGTAAACACAATAAGATTAAACTGGCGTGATGTTATGAGAAAATAAAATACAGAAAAGAAAGAAAACAAACACAAAAGAATAATAAATTTCATGGATTATTAACAAAAAAGATAAAATTAAAACTTTCATAAATACCGGTTTTTTAAGAGTATTTCAACTAATTTGAATAAATTTCTAATTTTTTTAATTTAGTATTGAAATAAAACAAGACATATTAGCTATGTTCCAGTACTTGTCAAATTTACAGTTTTTAGTCAGGAATTGTAAGAAGATAAAAAACAAGTAAATTCATAGTACAGGAACAATTTCCTGTAATTTGTGACTAATGGCAAGTCTGACAAATACTGGAACAAAGCTAATGTTTATTTTATGCTTTCTTAAGAGAAAAAGAGTTTTAAGAGAAAACCCTGAAAAAATAAGAGATTAAAAACAAATTGACAGACCAGCCCCATGTTTTTTTGACAAATTTGTTTTGTTTTTCTTTTCTTTGTGATTTGAATTGCTTTACAAACCGGCCATTTGTTGATTTGTATCTGCCGGTCCGTTTTAATCTGTATTTCTAGTATTTGTTTTCTTTATTTTCTAAAAAATTTACATTTTTTTTCCTTAGTTTTTTTGAAATCTTATCAATAATTGTGTTATCTACGTGTGGCTTTCATACAACTTGAGTAGTAGAGAATTCCTCTTTCATTCATTTAGTTGTTCATTTAGTTGCATAACCTTAAATACATCCACAGAACGAGAACAAAGTACAATATTTTTCATAATATTCTGTGTTAAAATTGATATCAGTCTTGGTTGTGTTTCGAAGCCAAAAAGTATTGTAAAAGAATCTAATAGTTCACTGAAAGAAACAATTTTTTTAAGTTTTAAAGAGTAAAATTTTGGCAAAAATGTTCTCGTTACGTTTAGCAACTCGATGTTTGAATACTGTAGTAGCTCCAACTCTTTTGAGAAATAATACAATTAATAGAACAATTATTTATGCCGGGGTAAGCATACATATTATTTATTCTTCATTATTATTTATTTGTACGTACATAAATAACATTATTAACATAAACAATAAGAAGAAGCAATTGTTTGCAAGAACTTTTAAATTTTTTTTTTTTTTTTATAGTTGAGTACTTTTTTAATTAAAAACAAGTTATAGTACTTTATTCGGTTATATGGAATTCGGTATACTCTTTACCTTTTTATTACACAGAAAAAATAATAACTTAAAAAAAATTCAATTATGTATTCACAATTTTAAAATTATTTCAAATATTTTTATAATTAAATAACTAAAAACGCGAAGTATTATAACATATTAAATACACATTTTATATTGGAAAATATAAAATTTAATTTCAATTACGAATAATACATATTCAATTATTTTATTAATTGAAATTCAAACCATTAAACCATGGTGATTCAAATTATCACTTATTTTTATTTATATTTGATTAATTTATTAATTCATACAATAAGAAATATAGTTAAAAGCCGATAAGTTGTTTTATTTTTAGTAAAAATTACAAGAAAATTTAAATTTTGATCACATGAATAATTGAGGCAATAAAATAAAGTAATAGTTTTTAATTTGAGAAATCGTTTAATAAGTAGACCAAATTTGTTTGTAAAAATAAAACTTAAGTTTTAATTTTTTGTTAATTTTTTTTTTTTTTTTTTTTAATTAAGAAAATTGATACTTAAGAAATTAGTACTTTATTAGAAAATTGGTATTTTTAATTTTTGTACTTTTTTTAAATTACATTAAAAAAACCTTCCTTCATGTACGTCTTGTTTAAAAAAATTATGAACTTATAACAAATTTTCTATGAGATCTTTGAAAAAACAAAGTATGTAACTAAATAAGTGCTGCAAAAGTTCCAAAACTTAAAAATTACAATTTGCTCATATCTACGGCATTTATAGACCCATTTTCATAGAATTATTAGAAAAATTCTTGGGACCCTACTGAAAACATTGATATACATATAAAATACATATCAAATATCGGGAGACTTTAGAAAGCTGATTTTAGCCAACAAATTTTTGTTTGCTATCAATAAGTAAACATATAGAAGTCAGTAATACTTCAATTTTACAAAAACTATTAGATTTTCATAAAAAATATTTTCCATTGGTATAGTCCAACATTTTTTACTAATATCTTATCTAAGAATAAATATGTAATTAAATTTCATTTCATGACTGTTGTCGACACTTAACTAAGTGGCTTAGTAATAACAGTTAATCTATTAGATATATAGGTAGTTTTTGATAACAATGGACCTAACAAAATAAGATACGATTAATAAAAAAGTAATCTTGAAAAAAATTTCTCTAACAATATGATTTAACTAAAATTAAATCAAAAAAATTTATATATTAAGAATTTTTTAAATTCAAACTGATTTGCAGACAGTTAAAAATGTTAAATTTAGAATATAAAAAAAAATTATTTTCTTAATAATCTTGAATACTCTTTCGTCACTATCCAAAAAATAACAAACAAATATTATTATCACTCATCCAGTCATTAAAAAAACAAACCTTCAACCTTTCAATTTAAGATTTTTACTAAACCACAAACAAATAAAATTAATTTTTCAGATGGCAACTAAAATTAAAGCTGGTCCCGTTGTTGATATTTTGGGTGATGAAATGACCCGTATCATTTGGTCATCCATTAAGGATAAATTGATTTTGCCCTTCTTGGATATTGAATTACACACATACGATTTGGGTATGGAACACCGTGATAAGACCGAAGATCAAGTTACCATCGATTGTGCTGAAGCCATTAAGAAATACAATGTTGGTATTAAGTGTGCCACCATCACTCCCGATGAGAAGCGCGTGGAAGAATTCAAATTGAAAAAGATGTGGAAGAGTCCTAACGGTACTATTCGTAATATTCTTGGTGGTACTGTATTCCGTGAAGCCATCATTTGCAAAAACATTCCTCGTTTAGTCACTGGCTGGGAGAAACCGATTGTCATTGGTCGTCACGCTCATGCTGATCAATACAAGGCTACCGACTTTGTTGTTCCCGGTGCTGGTACCTTGACTATGACTTTCGTTCCTGCTGATGGTAGTAGTGAAATCAAACACGTAGTCCACCAATATAAGGGTGCTGGTGTTGCCATGGGTATGTTTAATACCGATGCCTCCATTGTAGACTTTGCCCATGCCTCCTTCAAATATGCTCTTTCCCGCAAAATGCCCTTGTACTTGAGTACAAAGAACACCATTCTCAAGAAATACGATGGTCGCTTCAAGGATATCTTTGAAGAAATCTACCAAAAGGAATACAAAAAGGACTACGAAGCCGCTGGTATCTGGTATGAACATCGTTTAATCGACGATATGGTTGCCTATGCCATGAAATCTGAAGGTGGTTTCGTTTGGGCCTGCAAAAACTACGACGGTGATGTACAATCTGATTCCGTTGCTCAAGGTTATGGCTCTTTGGGTCTAATGACCTCCGTTTTGATCTGCCCTGATGGCAAGACTGTAGAATCCGAAGCCGCTCACGGTACCGTTACCCGCCACTACCGCATGTACCAACAAGGCAAGGAAACCTCCACCAATCCCATTGCCTCCATTTTCGCCTGGACTCGTGGTTTGTTGCACCGTGCCAAGCTCGACAACAATGCTGAACTTAAGAAATTCGCCGAAACTTTGGAAAAAGTCTGTGTTGATACCATTGAATCTGGTTTCATGACTAAGGATTTGGCCATTTGCATTAAGGGCATGAACAATGTACAACGTAGCGATTACTTGGAAACCTTTGAATTTATGGATAAATTGGCTGAAAACTTAAAGAAGGCTTTGGCTTGACTACCTAATCAAGATGAAGATAAGAAGTCTCATCTCTAGATTATTTCTAGTGGATTCATATATTTAATACTTTATGTATGTTTATTATTTAAAGATCACATCTTTGGCATTTTATGTTTAATTTTACTTTTTTTTTTATATATCATAGATAAAACAACTCCATATTGGCGTTTAAGAAACGTTAAAATTGTAATAATAAATTAAATCATTTTTTGTATTTTCATTGTAAAAGACAAAAAAAATTTTACTGTTTTATTAAATTAAGATTGGAAGTTTATCAAAGATTCTTTGTTTGTTAAAGAATATGTAATATTTATTCCTTGTTTAGTTTTAAATAGTATAGGGACTTAAAAAAATTCCAATCCTCCTGCATTTCATAACAAAAAGAAAAGAAAACATTTATAAGTGATTTAGTGCAAATATTTCCATTACGTAGGTATGTGTCTTACAGTCCGTCATTAACATTGCATTTTCAATATCACGTTTTAATTTACTTTCAAATAGATTCCTTAGAATATGTCAAAGTATTTCAAAATCATTATTATTTTGTACTGTGTTCAAATGAACTAATGCACTAAACAGCAATAAGAAAAATCCAATTTCAAGGTTATAAAATTAACATTTAAAAAAATAAAAAGCCGACATCAATTAAATTGGCCGTTTTACAGCTACCAACCCCCAGTTTATAGTAGAATATGAGTATTTAAAAGGTCTTTAACCCAAGTGTCAACATAAACCCAGCAAAAAAAAAAAACTATCAAAAGAACATTTTCACCACTTCAAAAGTAGAACAAAGTGCTTATTTTAAACTTTTTTGGAAGCTCTTAATAATTACTTCCAAAAAAGTGAAAATAAATGAATTTTTAGCGGGAAAAAAGGTTAATAATTTCTAAGACAATTAAAATTTTACAAAATTTAAAGCAGTTTTATTATATTTTAATAAGGCTAAAACAGAATTTTTGTTAAAAAATTTTATAAACATAGTTTTAAGTGAAGTACTTCAAAAGAAATGAACAAACAGTATAAAAGAAGAACATCCTTCCAATGACAAGTATGTGTTAAAAAAAGAACTTCTGCAGCTCTTTTTCACAACTAAGTACTTCCTTCCTATGACAACATAATTATAAATTCATGACTTTTTCAGTTCCTTTTTTGCTGGGAAACTAATGATTTTACATTTGCACTGCAGAAGAAATAAAAAATACGTAGTATTTTTCAATACGGCAAGTGTTTAAAGATTTAAAAAAGCTCTCCTTTTTTTAACGCAAAATTTACCCACATTATAGTTAGTGCGGGTGCTAGTCATATGAATTGTTAGCATACTGGCCATACTAGGTAAATAACGAAGAACGAACATACCACTATTATTCAATACTAGTTAGTCGTTTACATTAACAGACATTTTTGAGGTTTCTTATATTTTTGTAGTTTATTTTTGAATTTTTGCTGTTTAAAATATTGGCTTTATTTAATTTTATTCTTAAATTGCTTGCAGTCAAAACGTACCTAACGAGGAGACAACATGTTTAAAATTAAAAGTGAAAAATTTTAGAAAAAAAAAAAAATAAAATTATTAAAATACCCCCACCGCACCACATACATAAACTGCATAATACATAAAGTGCTTTTTTCTAATATCTTTTTTATTATTATTTTTTTTAATTTCGGAACGGACGGCTATGTTTTTACAATCCTTTAAAGAAGGACTCAATATCGTTTGCGTTCGTAATTGTGTTATCGTTAAAATAACAGTTGTTTTGTATTTTCTTAACACTTTCGTAACGGCATATCCCCCTAATACATATCGTGATTTGGATATTTGTAATCATTGGAATGGACGTCGTCATTTCCTGGAACTGGGTGAACGTGGAGATTTACATGCTCGCAATGTAACCACATCAGCATTTCGTGTACGAAATGTAATATTCCATTATTTTCATAACAAAAAAAATTAATTAAATTTTAACCAAAAGAAAATTATTGATTTTATAGACAACGCTTTATACGCCATCATCTTCTGTAAATGGAAATTCGTTGAAAAATCGTTCGACTTTGGATTATTGGTACCAGTGTAACCTTGAATTGGTGACGTGTGCAGAATGTGTTATACGTATAACATTTACTTATGCAAATTTCTCAAAGAATTGTGAACGCGTGGGCAGCTCAGCTCTGGGCAAGTCATTAATATGCCCCTGTGAGCATTTGCAGTTTTCGGAACCTCCGTATGATAGTAGCATATCGGGACAGGAGTTTTGTGGCGATGATAAAGTATTTCGTAGTAAAACACGTACATTATTGTTGAAATTTTTCTATCGTGCCACCAACAGTCATGTTTTTTCATTGCAATACTTTTCTGAACGTAAGATAAATATTAAAAACCAAAATAATGTACGATATCGAGAAGAAATGATACGTGATACAATTTATAAAAATTATAGGATAAAATTAGGGAGTGTTCAATATAGTTCTTTGATGAAAGATATATTAACTATAGCTTATAAACTTGTGATATTTTAAAATTTCTAGTTGTTACTGTCTAGCATTTCTTTTTTACTTGTTAAAGTGTATTTAAAATAAAAAAAAAATTAAGTAAACAAAATCAGATTTTTGTTGAAATCTCGACTTCTTTGTGAAAAGTATGATTTTTGGTAATATTTCGGATTTATGGTGAAATTTAGAATTTCTCGTAAAATTTCCAATTTTTAATGAAATTTCAAATTTTTGGTAAATTTCAGATTTTTTGTAAAATTATGAATTTTTGGTGATATTTCGAATTTTTAATAATATGTTAGATTTTTGGTGAAATTTCGATTATTTTTGGTAAAATATCGGATTTATGGTGAAATTTCGAAAATCTATGATAATTTGAAGATCATCATCACAGATTTACAAGTTCTATGGTTTGAGAGGATGCTGAATTCGAATCTTCACTCATCGAAAACGAGGTCGAAAACGGCGATTAATTCAGTTAATAAAAAAAATTAATTTTTAGAATTCTAAAAATTGTTTAATTTTTTTTTTTTGGCATTATTATTGTCCGTCTATCTCGGTCCAACTTGAGAACGTACAAGGACATGATTATTAGTATGAAAGAGGACGATTGGAGGAGCTTCGTACGTGACAATAGGGATGATCCCTGGGGGTTTGGGGGTTTTCTTTCCTAGGGCGGAATCGGATGACTACTCTCCTCTCATTAGGGAGATGGTCATTCCTCCAAACTTGGATAGATCGGAAGTTGAGGACAGTATTTGCCGGGTCAGAAGCGGAAAGTCTCCAGGTATGGACGGTATGACTGGAGAGATGTGTAAAAGCATCTGGAAAGCCATACCTGAGTACTTGGAGGCAATCTTTGGGAAGTGTATTAGAGAGGGCTATTTTCCTGGGGCTTGGAAATGTGCCCGCGTTGTCGTTTTCTTGAAGTCTCCTGATAGAGTGAGGAGTAATCCGCGCTCTTATCGGGGCATCAGTCTCCTTCCAGTACTTAGAAAAGTATTGGAAAGAGTCATGGTGAATCGACTAAAGGAGGACGCCAACGAGAGTACTTCTGAGTTCCAATTTGGTTCCAGGGAAGGTAGAGGTGTTGAGGACGCATGGATGCACGTTAGGAGTTCAGTTAGTGAGTCGTCTGCCAAATATGTCTTGGGCATATTTGTGGACTTTAAGGGTGCGTTTGACTATCTTTCATGGGGTAGTGTTCTTCGTAGGCTTGAGGAATTGGAAGAGCTACTTCAGCGGCAGAAAGGCTTGTGTGGTAGGTGCGGATGATCTACTCATTCTTGTTGAAGGCCAGTCTCGTGCTGAGCTAGAGACTAAGGGTGAGGAGGTCATGCGTGACGTCTGTGAGTGGGGCGATCGTGCAGGCGTCGAAGTGGCGATGGACAAAACTGATATAATGCTGCTCAAGGGCAGGTTATCTCGGGGTCGTCCTCCACTCATTCCGTCTGGCAACGTTAGTCTCAGATATGCGACTGAGGTCAAGTATCTGGGAATAATGATGGATGAGAGGATGAACTTTTTGGTTCATCTCTCTTATGTCAGGAACAAGTTGACTGCTGTTGTAGTTAAGGTCAGGCGCATCCTTAGGAGTGACTGGGGCCTCAGCAGATGTGCTGTACGTACCATATATGAAGGTCTATTCGTTGCTTTGTTAGGAGAAGTAGGAGACTTAGTGGAGGTAGTCGCCTATAAAAGCCACTCTTAGTTGTTGGACTCTGATGACACCGATGCTGCCTCTTCTGTGCCTGATGTCTGTCCCAGCTGTTGCGGTTGTTCCTGCCGATCCTGAATGATGGTTTATGGTTGCTGCAGTTCCAGTAGGCTTTGCCTAGGTCATCGTTGCTTGGTTGTGTTGTCCTGTGCTCCACTTTGCAATATTCTCCCTTCTGGAGGATATGGGTCACCCGTGAGGGTGGCTTAGTCAAGTGTTGTGAATGTTTGTCTTTTGTTCGTAATGTTCATTGGCGGAGTCACACCATGTGGCCAATGAGTCGCCCGTGAGGGCGATTGTTAATTGTTGGTATGTGCTTTGTATGTCTATACGTGTTGCTGTTTGTTTGGTGTTTTGGCGCGTGGCGGGCCATCAGTCCCGAACTATTTGGAGTTCAACTGGTAGTAGTCATTTTTGGCTACGAAGTCTGACCGGAGACTTAATTCTGGTACCACGGGAGTTAGGAACTCCTGAACCTCAGTTCCAGCCTGACTGTTGGTGTGGCCCCTTGAGGAGCATCGTGGTGGCTGTGGTTTATACCCAAATCGCGGGAGGACTTAAGCTTAAGTCCGGTGTGGAGTTGCATTTTCCAACTGGATGCCGTGACCCATAGAAAGGTAGGAGTTTTAGATAGGCTCCGCCCCTAACCAAGGGGGCAGGCATATCCAAATACATTTGGGGGCGTTGGTAGGCGCATTGTACTCACCCGGTGTTAAGACCACCGTGGGGTAGGGCCGTAAGGCAGGTACCCACGTTAATCTGTAACACATCTGTCCGTCTATCTATACATTGGAGTTAAATGGATCGAAAATGTTGCTTAATTAATTAATAATGCGTTTGTGCTGATGTTTGTAACGCATAGAAAAAGTTGTCTCACACCCACCTTAAAGTATTCCAATCGACTCAGAATCACTTTTTAAATCGATCAAACGATGTACATCCATGTAAATTCATGTAAACCGTGTACACAAAGTACAGGTCGCAATTTTGAAGATAATTCAATGAAATTTGGCACGTGGGACATTCATGATACAAGGACGAAGCCTATTGAAATTGGTTGTAATTGGTCCATTATTTCACGTAGCCCCCATAAACACTCAAAATGCATTAAAAATAAGAATATTCTAATGAAGATTGGTGCAAAGAGGTTTTGTAACTTTTTTGTTATTAACCGATTTTGTCGATTTTCAATACCAAATAAACCTTATATATTTATAAAAATATTTGAGCCAAATTTTGTCTCCCTACCTTGTCCCGTACGAGCCCTATCTTGCTTTCAACAGATGGACAGCAGGACAAACATAGCTAGATCGACTCAGAATCTTACCAGGATCCAGAAAATATATACGTGTTACACACGGAATGATTAATATATACCCCATCTTTTTCATGGTGGGTATAACAAAACGAAAAATTACATTTACCATTTTTTAAAAGATTTATTAGTTTTCGGATATAAGTTTGAACAAATATATCTTAAGATTGTTTTCTTCACGACTAAGCATGTTGAAGGAGATTATTGATAAAGAAAAGTTTTATAAGGTTATTGAAAAACTATTAATTATTTAAGTTAATTAAAATTACTAATAAAATCATTCAGTTCAGTTAATTAGAAGTAATGAAAATAATCATCTCTGAGCCCATTTTCTCGAATATATAACATTCGCAAACGTAAAAAAGCCCTTAAAATGCTTTTTCTATATTTCGAACCATCAGGAATAAAATACATTTTGATCACAAAAGAAAATGCATTTAAAATTCGCCTAGCATTGTACATATGTTCTTATAAATTGTGATCTCGATATCGTTTTTATTCTCTATGATATAAATCTATTGTATTTCACATTCCGATTTATTATAATATTCTTTACAACACCCTCTAATTCCTAAATAAACCATCAGGTAATGTACAAATTGTAAGCGGTTCACCATATCAAAGTTCAAGAAACGATGGCTCACCACAAATCATATCGACACCATATTTTCCAATGACATATCCGCGTGATTATGGCACAGAGCAAATACTAACCTGCGAGGCCGATAACTGTAATGTTCGTTTAGATTTTACCGACTTTCAATTGGGTCTAACATCAACGTTGGAAATTTTTGATTCGAATGGTCAAATGGTAGATTCATACAATGGTGAACATTTTCGTCCTCCGATTATTGTCAGTACCGGTAAATCATTATTATTACAATTTCGTGGTAATGGAGTTACAGGTTGTGGTTTTCGAGCCGAAGTTTCATTTGTATCACCGAAACAAAAGGATGATCGTCTAATGCCTTACACAGGTGGGTAAAAGGATATCAAGAATCTTTGCAAAAAAAAATGTTTTTCCAAAAAAAATTTCTTATAAAAAAACGAAAATATAGATTGTGGTGGCTTGGTCTCTGGTCCTGGTGGTGCCATAACTATGATGAATATGATTGAGAATGCGACTGATGTGCGGTTTTTTGATTGCATTTGGATTATTAAGCCGGGTAACAATTATCTAATGATGAAAACTCATATATCGCTTAGAATTGAAGAATTTCATAGCATGGCTTCTCGTTCGGATCTTACCATTAGACAGGGCACAACATCCGATTCATTAGAAATCGAAAATGTTGTTTGGCCTAATAATGGCGTAAGCAAAGAGACCCATGTTGTACCCATACTAACTGGCTATTATATACGTTTAAGAGGAGTGTTTGGTATGTCCTCTAAGCTGGCCATAGTTTATAGTGTTTTCAATTATTTAAGTAAGTTCATTACTTGTATATTTACTTGGGAAGTTAAGTGGTTTTTTATAGACAAATTATATTTAGATTGTTATATTGGTTCGGAATTTCTGTGCAGTAATAATCATTGTATTTCGATACGTTTACACTGTGATGGTTTTGATCATTGCGGCGATGGTAGTGATGAACCAGATTCCTGTGAAGATGACTGGGCTAATTTGCAAAATGATCGCAGATGGTATTCCCATAAGCCGAACTATTATTTTCCCAAAATAGAACAATATCCTGATCTTAAAACAGCTACTGGCATTTTTATTATCTCAACTTTGGGTATATTTGCGGTACTATCAGGTTGGATGGTCATTCTATATCGTATGGGTGTAAGAGCTCGTCATCAGAGGGAATTACAGAATCATTTGCAAACCATAAGTGAATTATTAGGTCAGTTTGTGATGAATTCAAAGTCTTAAATATGATTTTTTTATTGTTAATTTTTACTAAACAGATCGTCAAGAAGAAATTACTACACCCGATGAACCTCCCAGCTATGAAGCTCCTCCGGACTATGAAGAAGTCATTAAAATTGGTATGGAACATGAAATGCGTGAGCCCCGTGATAGGCATCGTAAACATCATAGGCGTCATCGTGATTGTAGTCGTGCTTCCAGTAATGTTACTGTTTCCTCTACGGTACCAATACATAATTGCAGCGATAGACCTTCAACGTCAGCGGCAGCTGCTTCTTCGCTGTCAGCCGAAAGTATTGCACCACTACCTCCGACAGTTATTTTAAGTGATATTGGCGGTACGAGTAATGCATGCCAAGAATTGAGCCAGCAAGTCATTAGAGCTACTCAAAATTGTGGTAAGTTATTGGCATTAAATTAAATTTGTTTTTGAAAAGCGTAAAAATTAGCTGAATATGGGAAAAATATTTAAAAAAAAATTTAAATTGATCTTCAGTTCCCTACCAGCGATTGAATGTCACGGGTCTAGAACATTTCGTCCAAATAATAGTATTGAGTTTAGTCTTGAGATTGGTATCAAAAAATTCGTAATTTTAAGCCAATATTAGAGAAAATATTTTAAAAAATGTTCGCAAAAATGTTGGCCCATAATCCGTCATTTTAATACATCATGCAAAAAAAAATTTCGATATTTTTCTTAAAAAAATAGATAAGAATTTTATAATTTTGTTCCTTTTAAGGCTAAAATTTAAAAAAATTTCATTGTAGTAAGAACTGTTGATAATATTTAATTTTCCAGATTTTTTTTTTTAAATTTTTCATCAAAATACCTTAAAAAGTCTTCTGGCGAACGAAAATCCCATTGGAAAAATTTTTAAAATATTTTTTCCATAACCAGCATAAAATTACGAATTTATTGATACCCATTTCGATTAAAAAATCTAAACTCTTTTTTGACCAAAATGTATGGGACCCATGATTTTAAAATCGCTGGTAGGGAACTGAAGACCAATTTTAAATTTTTTTTTTTTTTTTTTTTCAATATTTTCCCCATATTCAGCTAATTTATACGCATCGTTTGACGGGTGTTCCTACATCGAAATCTCGAAAAACGCTATTCTCGGGACACTCTAATGAACATATATGAAGCAAAGGTTCAAAAGGCTTAATTCCTTAATTCACTTTTTAAAATCGTATTTAAAATTTATTATTCTAGCCATACTTTTAAAGCATTCATAATCGATAGATTTAAATACTTTGTACTTCACATGAATTGAATTAGTTCTACAATTCTAAAATTTACATTCAATTATACAATTCAAGCTTTAAAAACACACAGAAAAAATATTTTCGAAAGAATTTCAATTAAATTATTAATCAGAATTTTAAAATTATTTCAAATATTTTTATAATAAAATAAATTACGTAAAATCATAGTATTCAAATTATGGGTCTGATTTTGTAAAATGAAACGAAAATTCGTTTTGACAATTTATATTGAAAACAAGAAATAAATTTAAATTTAGTTTTTGTTTTCAATATCACATTTTAAAACGAATTTTCGTTAGAATTTCGAAAAGGTATATTAGAATAAAGAAAAAGAAACACAAAATCCCTTTTAAGGATTCTGATTCACTTAGGACCTTACATCTTCAATTTAATGTTTATAAGGATGAATATTACAGTCAAGAAGTACTATTAGAAGAACGAAAAAGTCCCTTCTTATGGATTCTTATTCATTTAAGACCACATATCTTTAATATCATGTTTCTAGATTCATAATTATAGAAAATTAAAAAAGCATCATTAGAAGAACAAAAAGGTACCACAAAGTCCCCCCTGTGAACTGTCACTCTGTTAGGGCCAAGTATCTTTAATTTCATGTTTCTAGGTTGAATATTATAGAAAATTCAAAAAGTACTATTAGAAGAACAAAAAATACCACAAAGTCCCCTCTTATGGATTTTCATTCACTTAGGACCACATATCCTTAATTTCATGTTTCCAGGGTCATAATTATAGAAAATTCAAAAAGTACCATTAGAAAAACAAAAAAGTACCACAAAGACCCCTCTTGTGAATTCTTTCCCACATAGGACCATGTCTATTTAATTTCATGTTTCTATGTTAAATATTACAGAAAATTAAAAAAGTACCATTAGAAGAACAAAAAGTACCACAAAGTCACTCCTCTTGAATTCTTACCAGCAGGACCATTTATATTTAAGTACCACAAATTCCACTCTTGAGAATTCTTCTCCACATAGGACTACATTTACTTAATTTCAGGTTTCTACGTTTAATATAATTGAAAATTCATTATTAAGTTTGAATAAAATATAATTTCCCGCTCTACCCCCTTTATGGTACTTTTTTCATCCATCGAAGTATCAAAAATTTGATTCCAATGAATTCCTAAATTGTAGTGGTATCTCATATTAAAATACTCATATGAATATTTCAATAAATGTAAAAAAATGTTTTATGAAAAAAGTACCAAAAATAGCTACGATTTTTACCCCTTAAACATTCGAATTTCGAAAAAGTACCAAATTTGTATTTGTAATTTTTCAATAGGTTACGAATACGATGTTAATTTTATCTATATGTTGACCGATTTAAAAGATACATATGGTGCCGAAAAAAGTACCAAATATAGTTTTTACCCGTTTTCTTCCTAAAAGGGACGATTTTCAAAAAAGTAACAGACACCTGTCCGATTATTTTTATTAATTAATAACAATAATTATTCAACTTTTATTGTATCTCTATTAGTTTAGGAGATATAAAGTTACCGATTTTACCTAAAGGGACGGTTTTCAAATAAGTACCAGACACCTGTCCGATTATTTTTTTAATTATTAACAATAACTATTCAACTTTTATTGTAACCCTATTAGTTTAGGAGATATAAAGTTACCAATTTTACCCGTTTTTACCTTTTTTATTATGGATCGATCTTCGTAAAATTTGACACTATCATTAATATTTATATAAAACTTGATATTAACATTTTAATGGGATTTATGCCCTTTAGAGTGATTTTTGGAATAGGGCTTTATATGGGAGCTACAGTTAATTATGAACCGATCTTCTTAAAAGCTGGCACACAAATTAAGACTAATATGGAACTTATATGTGCCAAATTTCTAAAATATTGCTATATTTAAGGGATTTATGATCGTTAAACACCTTTCCGGGAGGACATTTTTATGGGGGCTAGGTGAAATAATGGACCGATCATAACCAATTTCAATAGGTTTCTTCCTTGGGCTACAAGAAAACTGTGTGCCAAATTAATTTATATACAAAATTATGACCAGTAATTTCATTACAAGGTTTACATGGACGGACAGACGGACATCCTATAGTGGTGTGGAGTATAAAAATGATTGCTTTTGGGTTATAGAAGGAATAAGCTGAAATGATATAAATCTATGTCTTTTCATATTATATCATTTATCTGGGCACAATTCTTTAAATTTAAAAAAAAAATTTAATAAAGATTTGTTTGAAATTTGTAAACGAAAAAAAAAAAAAAATCTAACATAAATAAAGAATCTCGTTTGCAGGTATTACAGTCACGTCTCAAACACCAGAGACAACGTCAACGAAAACTAAATGTCGGTGCAAGTGTAAAGAGGAGGAGAATAAGCGGAAGCATCTAGCGACATCACCAATTATAGAAAACTCAAGTCAAAATATTAATTCGTAAGTTCAAGATACACATAATAGTGTATGATTATTAAAAGACGATTTGGACGGAAACTTATAAAAAGATATTTTCATTGTCAGAAGCTTTTTGTGAAAATTATTATTTAGAGTTTGTAACATGTCGAAAGAATCATTTAAGACCAAATAAAGTATATATTTTCTGGGTCCTGGTTGGATTCTGAGTCGATCTAGCTATGTCCGTCCGTCTGTCTGTCTGTTGAAAGCAGGATAAGGCTCGAACGGTACAACATAGGGGGACGAAATTTGGCTCAAATATTTATCTTATATTCGAAATTTTGTACAGATAGTTCGAGGGTCGATATAAACTTGGAAACCAAAAATAGTCGTGGTCCGCCCACTTTACCGCCCAAATCAATTCAGATTTTAACAGAATTTACCACGTTTCATAAAACTTTTTATTAACTTTCGCCCAAATTGTAGAACCTTATAGCATTCAGAGTACAAATTGATACAAATTAATAAAATAATTTAAAATATAATAATAATTTCAGAAGCAATACCACAACCCAATTGGAAGAATGTAGTCATGATTTTTGTGATGATACATTAAATATATCATTTACTTTAGGAATTCCTCAAACAAATACAGGAGTACTAAATGATAACAATAACGGCGAAAATGGTATGGTTTTTTTTTAACATATTAAAAAATATACACATTTTAATAATGAATTCTTAAACTAATTTAAGCATCTTCAAGACCTAAAAGTTCTGTAAACTGTACTGAACAAACATATCTGAAGAAATCCTGGATTGTTATGAATAGTGGCGGTCAAACCTATAAAGTGCAACGTTTGCGACCCACCTTCTCATCACCGGAATCTTTTCTTAATGATTGGTCATTTTATGGTGACTCACAAAATTATGGTTCCATTTTGCCACACGAAAAAAGTTTCATTTTAAGTAATAATACCAGTAATTTTATATCGGATATATCCCGAGATCCTTCAGCTAATAGTATTGAAAATCAAAATTCTAAAATAAGGCTGAAAAGTACTACACAAAGTACAAATAGTTGCAGCAATAGCAGCAGCAGCTGCAACAACAACACCAATAATGAAAGCGATATTACACTATACGATAAAGATACTTCCAATGCGGCATCCACATCATCGACATCTGGTCAACAGTGTTTTGATCATCATGGCACTCAACTGTTGTTGATGTCAGAAATGGAAAGTGATGATGGTGGTGAGCAAAATATTTCGTGTTTTGGTACCGTTAATAATCCTTTTAAAATTAATGCTAAAATCAAATACACAGCTGTTGGCCGTACTCATGTACGGAGGAGACATGCTCGTAGTAGATCCTTTACAAATAGTGGCAATGAACGTTCAGCCAATACACTGAGGCGTAGTTCATCGGCCGATTTATTATTAAATTTGAGACCAGTTAGTGATATTTTCTACAGTGATAATAGGAAAGCAAATTTGTATTTAATTTAATTTGAACAACATACATACAAACAAACATTATTTAACAATTAATTAATGCAATTGTAATTATAAATATAGTGTAATGGAGTTTTTTTGTTCATGGAGATAAATCTCAATAAAATTATAATAAAAAATAAAAAAAAATATTAAAAGTTTTTTATTTGTATAAAAATAAAACGAATAAATCAAGAAGATATCAGCATCTTATCAGCAACAAGTAGCTAATATTTTTTTAGAATTATTTTTACAACTCCATTTCAGATATGTACTTGAAACTATATTTATTATAAGTAGTATTTCTTTCAAATACCTTATTTTTGCATACTTTTTATGAATATAAAAATATTCCTTGAAATGAATTATAAAGCAAAACACATTTTTAGATTATATCGTATTTTATTAACTTGATTTTTGCAAATTTGTATATGATTAAATAATTATGCTCATACATCTAAGTGAGAACAATTTTATGACTTTTTAATTTTGGTTTTGGGGCCATAAACCGTACAAAAAATAAATAAATAAAATGTTTCTGGAAGTAATAAGAAATTGATATTTTATAAAAATATAAATTAAATATTAGTATTTTTAATAAAACTAAACATAACCTAAAAACTTAAAAATTTTTGTAGTTATAGATTTAACTAAAGTTTAAAATGCATTTGTACAGTTTATAAAAGACCCTCAAAGTTCGACAGACATACAAATATTAATATGACATTAAATACTTAGATTTCAATAAATTACATACAAATATAGATAAATATTTTTACAACAAATTAGTAAATAAAAATGTAAATGCTTAAAATAACCAAACAATTTTAGAAATTAACATTAAATTAAATGATTTATTCATTTACAGTAGTCCCTCTCTAATTGATATTTATTTTGGAAAAATTAAAGGTCTAGTTTAGGATTTAAATTTTATTTCTGATTCATGTGCTAAAAGTGAACTTTTTTAATTATTTGCAAAATGATTGGGAATAGACTTAATTAAAAATTTGGTATTTATATAAATGTACATAAAGATACAGGCCAACACAACAGATTTTCCAAATTGTCCCATTAATACTTTTGTTTGCAATTTCAAACAATTTCCATGATACCGATATTTAAACGCTAACACAGTTTTATACTTAATAGTAAAAATAATTATTAAAACTTTTCTGGAAATCAATAATAAAATTCTTCATTGGTGAGAACATTTTTTTTTTTTTTCTTATATTATTCTAAAAGTCTAAAAGATCCATTCATTCCCCGCAAAAACTTGGTAATGACAACAACATACCGTCTACATTACATAGAATAGTTTAGTGACTAGTTATTTATATGTATTTAATCTGTTATGTAATTACACAGAGTTACAAAATTAAAGAAATTTTCTGCGGTATTAATAAGTTTAACTCTAGTTCTCGCGATTTCTAAAATTAAGGAGGTTGCGCTATATATTGGAGCATATCTTGAAAACAACTTATCTGATTTTGTCCAAAAAATATAAAAAAGTTCTAATTAAAATTATCTTCTTATATTACTTTTTAATACGGTCTTCAATTATGGAGATATTAAGCCCATCTTTTGAACAAAAATTAAATTTTATACAAAATTTCAAGAATTTTATTTTTTTTTTTTTTTTTTTTTTTTGAAAAATCATAAAAATTCGAAAATGTCAAAAATTTATTTTTTTTTATTCTTTAATCATAAAGATAAATTTGGTGCAAATAAAACAAAACATATTTCATTAAAATGAATGCTGATTTTATTCACAAATTAGTGAAAATACTCATTTACTAGTTACCTAGAAAAATTAAAAAAATAAAAAAATTATTTCTATTTCAAATGGTTTTAGACCAAAAAGTGTATATATATATTAGAGGGAGAATAATATCGATGTTCCCAGCTTAAATGAAAAATTACTTAAATTTAAGATACCGTTTCTCAAAATGTTTGTCCTTACATTATCCTTTCATGTACCAATTTTAAGAACACAAAAAATAATTTTCAAAAAATCCGTTTTCAAATAATATACATAATTTTAAAGAGGAAAAGCATTTTTTGAAATATTACAATTATTAAAAATAAGCACAATTATATACAGACATATATGTATTTTTATATAATTCGCCACATTCATGTGTTTTTAAAAATTTCTAATCCTACTTCCCAGCTTTCGAATATTTCGCCAACATTTCTCTGACAAAACATTCGACAACGGCTATCGTTGGCGACTCGAAAACGAGCAGCTTGAGCTCACACGTCACTCACCTTGTGGCAGCAAATCTTGTGATCTCGAAGGTTCGCCTTTCGTATTCATAGTGAACCTTTAGCGATATCGATACCGAATCGTAAAAATATTCGTTAGTGATTCGTTTTCGATATCAAAAACTTATGAAAATTATTCGATATTGATATTACTAATCACTTGTGATTATTATCATTAGCAATAGTTCGAAAACTATAGTTTTTTTTATATTGTTTTATTTCCATTATGTTCCCAATCTAAAATTAAAAGTTGATTTTTATTTTTAAGTTACTTATATCTTATTAAAAAACATCACAATATATCAAATATTAAAATAAACATAATATAATAAAATATTACAATATTACAAAAATAATAATTCGTATAATGAACAATAAAATTAATAAAGTCATTTGAAAAATTTAAATTTCGCCCAGAATAGAGTCATCAATGTCGTTTCTCCCAATATTTTTAATTTTTCTATTGTTCAAATTCTATTCTTTTAACGCAAACATTTAATCTGAAAGAAAATATAATATTACCCCTACAAGCAAAATAATAGGAAAATGATTCGAATTCGTATTGCTTAGAAGAAAAAGTTTATCGCCGCAATGTTCATATTCGTATTGCGGAAGTTTCCCCCATCGGTAGAGTTTGTGCGTCACCGGCTATACATCTAAGCAATAAGAAATCAATACCCCCGGAAGAAAATTAGGCAATATTGCTAGATAATCATCTATGTGAAAAAAAAGACGATAACGCCAGATAATCTTCCAGAAGATGTAATAACAATATTATTGCAAAAGAAATCTATGAATAATAAATTGCTAAAGAAATCTGTAAATAATATGATAAACAATGCTTTACCATCATGCATAAATATCGTCACATTATAAAGCATGTAAAATTTGCACGCTCACATTGCTAAGAGACATACAATTTCCAATATTAATATACAGTGGTGGCCACGAATTTAAGACACGACATGTAACGAACTAAGTTGTGATAATTATTACAACCCTGCAATATAAAATTAGATTTTGTTAATTTTTCAGTGTACCCTGTAATGTTAAGATCAATTACCGTTATTTGGTTTTGTTTGTGTATACATTTTGTTGCTGTTTTTATTATATTTTCGTAAAAACGTGCTTTTGAAGCTGGTCACGAATTTAAAACATATAAGAAATATTTGGTTTTTAATTGATTTTTTGGTGTTTTTTGAAGCTAAAAGGTAAGTAATGAATGTTTTATTCCATTTAATGTTAGAATACATCAAAATATTTAGTTAGAAATGGCCAGAGGTACTTGGAGTTCGGATGCCGAGCGAAAATTGATCCAACAAATGAATACTGATGGAAAAACAGTAATGGAAATTTCCAAGCTACTAAAATGTTCCAGATCCAAGATTTACAATGCACTGGAACACATCAAGCAACATGGCACTACCAAAAATGTCAAACAGCACCCTAGAGCCCGAAAAACTACACCCAGGGAGGATAGCTTAATTTATAAATCAGCTGCTAAAGATCCTTTCAAGAGCTCAAGTAAAATTAAAAATGAGATTTCATCGGATTTTGGTATTAATATATCGTCCAGGACAATAAGAAGACGTCTGAATGAGAAGAACTTACGTGGGTGTATTGCACAACGTAAACCACTTGTGTCAAAAAAAAATATTAAATCCCGACTAGCGTTTTCAAGAGAAAATCTCAATAAGCCGATGACATTTTGGAAAAATATACTTTGGAGCGACGAGTCGAAGTTTTGTCGCTTTGGTTCTGATGGAAAACAGTACGTATGGCGTCCTCCAAACCTGGAGCATCACCCAAAGTACACCCTTAAAACGGTTAAGCATGGTGGTGGAAATGTCATGGTGTGGGCAGCATTTTCCTGGCATGGTGTAGGTCCCATTCAGAAGATTATCAATAAAATGGACCAGCTTATTTACAAAAACATACTGACAAGCATCATGATACCATTCGCTGAAGACAACATGCCTCTAATGTGGAAATTTATGCATGATAATGACCCTAAGCACACTTCACGCCTAGTGAAGAGTTGCTTAGAGGAAAATAATATCACAGTTCTGAAATGGCCAGCTCAATCCCCGGATCTCAATCCAATTGAGAACTTGTGGAATGATGTTGAGGAGCATGTACGAGCAGTAAAGCCAAAAAATTTGACTGATTTATGGGAAGAAATTCAAAAGGCTTGGTATGCCATTCCAAAGGAGCGCTGTATGGCCTTAGTTGAAAGTTTACCCAGGAGATGCGCTGCTGTGATTCAAAATAAAGGATTTCCCACCAAATACTAATATTGTTTTATGAAGCTGAGCTTTACTTTTGTGAATTAACTTTTATTTTGCCTATGTCCTAAATTCATGACCAGGCTTAAACTTGTATTAATCTGTATAATATGTAAATAAAAATTGGAAACTAAATATAGGTAACAAACTATTGTTGATTTTTTTTTCATAACATTACTAGGATCTTTAAAAAATAACATGGATCTAAAATTTGTTCGATAAGATGTAAAAATTATCAGAAATATATAAGTGAAATGTCGTGTCTTAAATTCGTGGCCACCACTGTAATTTCTAAATAATTTTTCGACAAATGAAAAAATGTGACTGAAAAATAAAAGTATGTATTGCGTTTATTTCTTCTTGATGATTTCAATGAAATATCATCAATTTATTGCGGAGGTGATAATCACTTTACTGAAAAAAGGGCGATCATTTGATGATAAATTTTATTTTATAAATGACAAAAAATAAAAATTTTGTCTATTTTTTGTGTTTGTTTTCTAATTTTCTTTAAGCTGATAAAAATATAATATTATAAAAATATTGCTTTGATGAATTACTTCCATATAATAAAAAGAAGATATTGCGTAAATATCTTCTAGGAAGACATCTTCCAAATGTTTGTAGGGACATATTTAAATAAATATGTATGCTATATTCCAAATCTAAGTACATATTTAGCAAGTAGAAACATTACTTACAATTTTTGCTTAAAATTTTATCATTACTTTTATTAAACACATCTGAAACTTAACTTAAATGTTAAAGCGCAATATTTTACAACTTCTATGAAATTTGACTGAAGAATGACAATACATTCTCATGCACAAACAAGAGAATAAGTTGCTCTTATATTTACATAAGAATTCTTCGGGAAATTTAGAAGACTATACAATTTCTCAAAACATTTAGTTTCAATATTTTACTTAGAAAATAATCTGAAACAATAAATTAGTGAATGTTGCCAAAAACGAGGTACATATTTTCGAAACAAATACATTCGAGAAATTATCGAAAATTAAATAAATTGTGAATGTTCGCAGCATCGCAACTTACTCGATAATTTTTCGATAGTTAGTGTTCGAGAAATTTTCGATAATTCTTAATATATCGGATTATTACTGTATTAAATTTTTTCGATAAAATCTCGAAAGTAAATGTTTCGAGAAATCTATTTTTTCTAAATTTTTCAATATTTTGTTACTTTAAAAGAATACGTATTTTCTTGTTTGTACATGTCACACTTTAGTCATAGTTCATATTGATTGGTTGTAATTTAGACTTAAGTTTATGATGTATGTATAACTTTAAAAACCTTTTCTGGAAAATAATTATAAAAATGGTAAGTAACATTCCAACATGTCAAAAGACATTCGCAAAATTACATATTCATCTAAATGATAATTTTTATTTTATTTTTTTTTTTTTTTTTCTTGCAGATTAATTCAGTAAACTTGGACCTAAGAAAAATGTGGATTTGGGCAACAGAAAAACTAATGTTATTGAGACTTTAGTTATTTAAGTTTATAATAAAAAAAAAATCTTTTAAAATTAAATCAGCCTTTAATTTAAAATGGGAAACATAATGAAAATTAAACAGAATATCGAACAATTTTCGATATCGAAAACTGATCTCTAACGAACATTTTCTCGTTTTGCTCGAATGTTTGCTATCGAGAAATTATCGAGGAAAGTTCGAAGTTACGAACATTTGTAATTAATACAATTCTCGATATTTTCTCGAAAATATTTGTTTTTTTGTTTCGAAAATACTTCGCTTTTAGCGAACATTCGCTAATAACGAAACTCAGAAGTCAGGCGGGCTAGGACATTAACGCTCCATATTGAAAGGATTAAAAATTTAAATTTTAGCACTCCAAGAGAGACAATTTTTTATTAAATAACACAGGTCATAGAATAGAACTAGAAGTTTATGTGAGAGCCACCCTATACTAAATTTTCAAAAAATTTACTCATTTTTTTGAAAATACAAAAACAAAATATATGTGACTACATGTATTTTGTTTTTGTATGAATTAGGTTTCTGACAATTGAATTAGGTTTTCTTCTCTCACATAAATATCTAGTAGTTAATCTATGACACAGGTGACAAGATGAAAAAATTGTTCTCTTCGTAAATTTCAAACAAATTTGTCTCTATGATTATTCAAAAAAAATTTAATTTTTGACATTTAGAACTTGTTAAAACAATATTATTGGAAATTTTTTAGGAAATTTAAGTTTTTTTTAGAAACTAAGCTAAATAACTCCATAACCGTTGCGGGTATTAAAAAGTAATGTAAGAATGGTTTGAAGAATCGGACAAGTCGTTTTCAAGATATGCTTCCATATATTGTGCAACCACCTTAATTTTACAAAGCGCGATTTATTTTGAGAGCTAGAGTCAATACACAAAGAGTGGTTGGGATATCCCGTGTTGACTGAGATATCCCGTGTTAACTGAGATACCCCGTGACGCAGAATCAGTGTTTCCCTGTGTAATCTGTACGTATACTTGTTATGATTATATGCATACAAATTTCTCATACGCCGCCCTGTTAACAGAAAAAAAAAAAAAATAATAAGGACGCACAGGTAAACTTTTTATTTTTATTACGAAAAGTCAACACTTGGTCGAATCGACAACTGTGATTTAAAAAAGTTTTTGTACACAATACCTATAATCTTAAAAATCGAACATTTTGAATTATTTAACTTGTATATACATAAATGAAATAAAATAAGAAAATTATTTTTCTGCACACTTTATTACCAAAAATTAATTGGCCAAGAAAGCTTTTATGTATTGAAATAAAATAAATAAATAAAAATAAATAATTTCTGTTCTTAAAATACAGTTTTTTTTAGTAAAAACGACATTACTGAAAAATGCGTCGCCAATTCGATGAAGTGTAGCCTTACAGATACATTTCTTATAACATATGTGTTATAGAATTTATAACTTTTTTACTTCGTGGGTCAGCTTTTTCAACTTTTCCCATAAAAGACAGAGAAATTTAAATAATGAGTCACATTCCACACCAAAGCGTTGAGATTTTATCTAAAAAATCGTATTATTTTGTCTGCTACTACTACAGTCTGTTAACCAACTTCTTCTTCTTCACTTATTAGGATTCGTTTCGGTGATCGTAAACTCTTTGTATATTTTATGGCTCAATAAACAGAATTAAGCACATAGTTATTGAGAATAATAACAAATGTAAAAAAAATTGCAATATTTGCATTTCACGTTTAATTAAAGTTATAAGCATTAAAGTGTGCACGGTTTTTTTATGCACAATCCTTATTAGTTAATACAAAACCTGACTAGAAAAGTTTTTTCCTTTAATTTGGCTTTATTAGTTAACAATAAACTAATTAAATTTCAATTTTCTTTTAAACTGCAATTTTTGATTTTGTGTTCATGCACAATTTTTACTGAACTTGTTTATGTACATTTATAAGAACATGCGAAGAAACTATTTTTAGCATTTGTTAAATTTTTAAAACATTTGTTAGGCTTGTTTGCTTTTTAAATAACGATTTATATTATTCAATTGTGTTTAAAAATTTAGTGCTTTAACACTTATTTATAATTTATAATACACAAGTTACACAAAGAATTTAAAAAATTATAAAAAACAAAGAAATTTTTAAATTTTAACAAAATAACTTTTTGTTGGCAAAATAAAGGATAAATTTAGTAAAATTTAAATTAGTGTTCTAATACAAATGTTAAGCCTTAATATACAATATATATTCTACATAATTTTTTTAAATACTTTTTTAACTTTCCTTTATGTTTTATATGTATGTATTTATTATATATGTTTCATTTTTTAATATGGTGGTTATTGGAGAGAATTGAATTACTTAATCACATTTATTAAATATTGCCCTTAAGTGTACTAAATATTTCAGTTTGTTTATAATTTTGTGTATTTTGTGAGTGGAATGTTATGCTATTCATATACTGTTGTTGAAATTTGTCGCTGTAACGATTATTTACTGTTGCTGGTGTTGTTTTAAGGTTTCATTTAATAAATTTTTGCCTGAATTTTCCAAAGGAACCACTATATTACGTAAACTATCAATACTACTGCGTAAACGTGCTGTTTGAAATTTGACTGGCATTTTAGGTGAGCTGGTAACTGAAAATGCTTTGAATTCCTGTAAATAAATGTTTTCCAAATTTAAAAAAAAAAAAATGAGAAAGAGAAAATAAAACAAATGAAGAGGGTATATAGTTACTGGTCATGGTAACAATTTCAATTGTTGTTTATTTCTTTTTAAATTAGAGCAAAAGAAAAATTATTACAAAGCTAATAAAAACTATAAAGAATAATAAGTATATATATATATTTTATATAAACACAACTTAAATATTAGAAAAAAAAAAAAAAAACTTAAAAAATAATTCAATAATATTGTCATGGCGAAATATAAAATATCTTATGACATGTGTATTTGAAAAAAAAAAACGCCTGAATAATGGAAATTTATTTCTTCGAAAGAAATTTAAAAAAAAAAACTCATTTTATTTCGATTTATATAGTCCTAGAGTTAGGAAGCGTTAAAAACTTCAACGTCCTTTAGAACACATTTTTAATACTTTATAAAAATTTAATTCACAACCAATTGTTGAAAGAAAAATTTCTTATTTGTTTAACTTAAATTAAAAATCTCTTCTATATCATTTATCAATAATATAACCATTATCATTTTCAAACGTTTTTCAAATTATAAAAAAAAAATTGCCAAAAAGTGCCAAGAACAAAATAATAACAAATAAAACTTTTTAAGAATGTTTTCGAGAAAGATGGTGATTATGATGATGCACGAAAGGACGGTAGAAGCATTTGGGAATTTTGGATTCATTTATGTTTACTTAAGATACCTGATGACCTGATGGCGAATTCGATTCACTTCCCGTTGCTGACATATACGACTGAAATGTGGCTGTTGATTGCGTATCTCGATTGCCTCGTGTTGAGACTTTTTCTTGTAGAGTATTCAAAGTTTTCGAAAACCATGGCTGCCAACTGTTACGATTTGATTGCATTTCAGTGATGGTCGTACTAAGTTGATGATTTAAATCTTGATTTTTGCATTCGGCTTCAACCTGTGCCAGTTTAGCCTGAGCCAATTCTAATTCCAACTCACGTATACGATGTAAAGCTGAATGTAATGGATCAAGAGGTCCCAGTGGAGCCTCGTTAGCATTTCTGTTGCTGTTTGTTAAAGAAACATTATCATTGGTGGATGGTGTTACACTATTTGTATGATTATTATCCTGTTCAATGTGTTGAGAACAATTTTGACATTTAGATACGGTGGTCTGTAGAAGGGTAGAAAATTGATTTTACTATTTTTTTATTTTTTAATTATTCTTTTCACTCACCATTACTGTACCCAAAGTCTCATTCAGTGTTGTCATATCTTGCTCCAAACGTTGTATAATCTGTTTGTAATCCTGTATAATTCCTGTATGTTTCTTCTCTTTCTCAATGGCACGTTCATTAGCTTCTGCTAATTTCTGTTGTAACTCATTTATTTCCGCCTGCAATTTACGTCTTTCGCTACCAAAACGATTTTCATAGATTTGGGCTTCTTTTTCCAAACGCTCTTCATTCTGTTTCTTCTGCATAAATTCATCTTCATATTGTTTCAATTTTTTTATTTTACGATCACAGGCCATTTTCATAATACGTCTAGCCTGACTAGAACTGCGGCATTTTTTGGGCAAAGTAACGCGAAAATATTTCAATATACCCTCAAAGTCTAACTGGCGCAAATCATTTTCACATATCGACAACAAAGTGAGAGCAACTTGAAATAGAAGTGGAATGCCATCCAAAAGAAAAACGTCGAGTACATGGAATACAAAACATAAGGGAAAACGAGCTGTGAATAAAGTCAACAGCCATTGCGAGGCATACATATGAGTTTCAATACCGCAATTAAGAAAATGTTCATATAGTTTGGGTAAGTGATCTTTGATTAAACGTTCCAGTTGATAAAGACGTAAATAGAGGACCTCAAATCCCTGTTTATAAAGATCACGAAGACCATAATCATACATGAGCGAAACTAATACACAAAAGGCATCCTCCTCGGGCATCTGCAGTGCAAAGATGTAAAAAATTTAAAAGTTTACTCGATATATAAAATGATTATAAACAAATATTACATGTAGCAATAAACTAGCAGCTATAAAACTTAAACCTTGACAATAGCCAACTTCACTGTCATATACAGCATATGCTTTGGATACTTTGAAAAGAGCATCTTGACCTGTGGTGAATTTGGAAGAGAGAAAAACATTTTTTTTATTTTTATTAATATTTTTAAGGTGATAATAATTTATAGGGATGTTTTTACCTGATCCACCACTTTCTTTGAAGCATTTATGAGCTGGAAAAGTTCGGTGTATATCCCGCTGTATAACAGTTTCACATTTGGTTTCCTAGAATTACATGAAATTTGATCAATAAACATAAGAAGGAAAAATAAAAAAAATTGCAGAAAATCCAAACCATTCAATAAAAAAGTAGCTGTTATAAATACAAATTAATCCTTTTAAGCTCAAAGAATACATCCGATTTTAATTTAAAAAAAAAAGTATATACTATATGTATATCAATCGAAAGGAATATAGATGTTAAATATATAAATTTTATTAAACAGTATAAGCGGTAAAAGTTAATATGTACTAATACATATAAACAAATAAAAATATTTTGGTGATTTTATTGTTAAGTAATTACATTGTGTCCTAACCGCGAAAATATCGTAAATGTTATATGTATGGAAAATGTCACTTACGAGAAAATTGCTTTCGCTATAAATCTGAAATAGCACTTGATACGTCGAAAAAAATTTTACTGATGATGTAAATGATTCTAAATTAATTTCGAAAATGTTGTTGGTTACGATATTTTGGAGTTCAGGCCTCGATATGTTATTCTCTATTTTTTATATTGAAAAACAAAAAATCCCAAAAACGGAAACGAAAATATCATCTAAACGGAAAAATTTTAAAAACGACTAAATGACAAAAAATCGTCAAATGCTAAAAATTGCCTAAACGAAAAAAGCACTAAAAACTTTATAAAACGATATTACGATAAAAAACGGAAAAAACGTCAAAACAAAAAAAGAAATAGATTAGCGTGTATCAAAATTGTGTTGTAAAAATGAGAATTACAGTTATATAGATAGAGTTTTATTCGCGATATCTGCTTTATGTTTTACGATTTTGTGTGGTTTTTTCTTTAATTCTGGATCTATAACGGTCTTAATTAATAACAAGTGCGAATGTTATATTCGGCCCGGCCGAATCTATGTACCCACCATCAACTTTTTCAAATTTTACGTTATATGGGAGAGGGCGGTAAAGTGGGCGGACCACGCCCATTTTTTGTTTCCGAGTTTACATTGGTCCTTGAACTATTTTAACACAATTTCGTTGATCTTCACCTTATATGGGAGGTGGGCGGTAAAGTGGGTGGACCACTTATACCACTATACGTACAAAATTTCGTTGTCGTACATGTTTTTGTTGAAGAAATATCAGCAGAAAAGTATAAAACGGATACCCTGTGTTTCTAGTTTTTAGTCCATAACTTTTTTGTTTATAAACCGATTTTGCCCATTTCCCAAACAAACCTTATATAAGACAAACATTTGTGCCAAATTTCGTTCCCCTACGTTTTCCCGTTCGAGCCCTATCCTGCTTTCAACAGACGGACAGACGGACGGACATAGCTAAATCGACTCAGAATCTAACCAGGACCCAGAAAATATATACTTTGTGGGGTCTTAGATGATTCCTTCGACAAGTTAAACACGGAATGACAAAATCAATATACCCCCCATCTTTTTGATGGTGGGTATAAAAAAATATATGTATATGTACATAATATAAATATACCCTAGAGTATATCGTATCATTTTTTTTTTTTTTTTAATATTTTTGACAATTTCAGAACATTATTACGCATAGTTTGAAGGGTCTTTCTATATCCAAAAAGCGTTTCCACGGGACACTCTAATTTACATACTATTTGAAAAAAAAAAAAAAAATATTGAAAGGTATTTATTTTTATTTTTTTATTTTATTCAAGTAATATAAAGCCTTCAAGGCCAAAAAACACATATTACTTAGTACTAATGCCTAAGCATAAACTATATAGGTATAATACTTTTAACAATTCTAATTACCATAATGCAATACAAAGATAAAAAGGAAGTTATTTAAAAAAGCAGATTTTGTTAATGGTTCAAATTAATAGCAAACCTGTGTTTCTTTACAAAAAAAAAAAAAAATCATCACTTCAAAAGTAGAACTAATGGCGTTTTCTTTTTTTGGCTAAAATGTTGCCTTTATTCTGACCTATGCCCTCTTTTGTGTTCTATTCTGAAAAAAAATGTAATACTGTAAATTGGTCGGATGTTCTTTTCTAAGAAATTTAAAAAATATGTTACATTTTTTACACATTTAGTCTACACGTGAGATAATTCTCTCAGAGAGCGAATTTGACACTCTCTGTTACATATTACGATCAGTGTAGCCAGGGGTAGTTTGAAAAAAGTTACAGTTTTGTATCAAAAAAGTTACAATTTTGGTCATAAAGTTACATTTTACATTTTTTTAGATAAACTGTAAATAAATGTAGACGTGTGATATAATAAACATTTTCAATTCGATATTTTAGAGGAAATAATACAAAAATACTTATATATATACATATATATATTGCTTGAAATATTTTTGGGATGTTTTGTATTCAACTAATTAAAAAAATCGAAATTTTCTCATCTCTCATGCCAACTGGTTTAAAAAGGATCCGATTAGTTTGGATTTACCAGTATGATTATTCTTGATTGGATTATTCAGTCACAGGTTTGTAAAATATAAATAACAATGGAGTCTCACAGACTCCTAAATATTCATCAAAAACTTGAATAATATCATGCAACAGAGAAAACAAAAAATTTTTATGGGCAAGAAATGTGTAAAATAAATATTTAAAAATTAACTCCCAATCCGAACTGATGTGCTCTTGTAAAATATTTAGGAAGTCAAATACTTGTTAGTTTATAATTTTATGTACTAAATATTTGATCCAAAAGGTATAAAAAAATGTAACAAATGTAACCAAACGGCAACACTGATTACGGTATAAAAAACTCTCGTGTAGACCCTATGTAACAGCAAACAGAAAAACATTTAGTGAGAAGAAATTATTTTTAATATTTAGAGCTTTAAAATTGATGTAAATTTCACAAAATTCAGAAATTTCACCAAAAATCCTAAGTTTTACAAAAAAAAAAAAAAATCCTCATTTCATCAAAAATCCGAAAATTCTCAAAAAACTTAAAATTTCATAAAAAATTCAAAACTTCACCTAAAATTAGAAAATTTATCAAAATTTCACCAAAAATTTGATATTTTACCACAAATCTGAAATTTTACCATAAATCCAAAATTTTACCAAAAAAAACAAAATTTTACCAAAAATCCGAAATTTCATCAAAAATTCGAAATTTTACTAAAAATCCGAATTCCTTTTCCTTAAATTATATTTTTTCATAATAGCTTAAATAACAATTACAGAATCACAAAAACGGTACAATTTTATGAGATTGAAGGTAATCTTGAACAAATGTTACACACTAAAATGTTAACATCTTTCCTAAGAAAAGAGCACTATATGAGCACTTTTTTAGAAGATATTAATAATTGCTTCCAAAAATGGGAAAAAATTAATATTTCGAAAATTTAAAAACATAAATAATAAAAAGCTTTTTTATTATCTTTTATCAAACAAGAATTTTAATTTTAAAAAAATCGATAAACATAGTTTCAAAAGCAGTGCACAAGAAGAAAGAACACCCTACCAATGACATCCATGGGTAAAAAATTGGATATCATGAATTTTTCAAATTTTTTTTTTTTTTTTTTTTTTTTGCAGAGATTACAATTGCTTCAGTATTTGATTAATTAAAATCATTAAATGTTTCTACTAACATTTTTTATTAGTTTATTAATAAGCCTGTTGGATTTTCTGGGGGAATATATTGTATACCAAAAAAAGGTTTTATTAAGTTTTTTATTTCAATACGTTCGCACAATACTACCACTTTTCCAAAATAATATAAAAAATAAATTAAAAAAAGTTCTTATTTTCCAAAAAGGTACCAATAACTTAAAAATTAGCAAAAAGAAAAAAAATATACAACTTACTTTGGTTATTAAATTCTTATACATATCAAGCATTTCGGTTTTAGTATCTACTCCGGCCAATTTTTTCCAAATCATTTCACGCAATGCTTCCGGAACTCCCAAACGCACTAAAGGTGCTAGATTTTTAGGTCTCTTTTCACCATCCCACTCTTTTAGTACCGGATCCCATTCATCTAATGTATCCTGTGAGCAATCTTTAGAAACCTCACCAGTTCCACTTAACAAAGGTTCATCACCATCTGATAGATCCTCGGGATCAGTAGGACATTCGTCTTCAATTGAGGCAATCGAAGCTGAGCGTACAATACGTGACAAATTATTCATGCCAAATTTCAGTAAATATGAAGAAGACGTAGACTGTTGAGGTGGTTCTGAAATCTCTTCTGAAGGATCAATTGAGCTGACTTTCCAACTAAACTCATCAGTGGTGCGTTTTAAATGTAAATAGAAACGCAATGTCATAGGACGCTTTGAAATGAAATGATCCATTATGCGCAATTCACCAGCAGACTGAATGGTAACAGGGGTTTCCATAACAAATCTTACTGGTTCCTGTATGCCGCGTATGACAATATCAACGGCTACGGTTAAGAAAGTCTTTGAAGTTTCTACATTTAATTGTTCGAATGCTTTTTCACTGGCCTTCCATTCAGCACGAATGTGATAGGGATTTAAACATAATGGTGTAAGAGGTGCAGGAGCATCACCGTTTGCGGCGACCGTAATGGTACTACCATTTGCACTTGCACCACTTGTTGCAGCACTTGCAGTCGGCTGTATATAGCCCATTGTTATCATATCAATCAATTGCATATCTGCTTGCCTAACCAACTTTCCGGGGCTTAATAAAACTCCAAAACAACGTTCAATTAACAATGGTTGCAAAACAGTCGAGGGTGTCTGTTTGACTGTTATATAAACCTCTTTGTCCGTGTTGGCTCGTAACTTAAAGCAATGACGATCACGTGGCACGGGACTGTAAGAGTTCTTAGCCACCTTTTCTCGTATCTCTAAAGAAACTAAAAACTCATAGCCAGCAGTATTAAGAGGATTTCCACTTATATCTGATGTTATGGAATTCATCATATTGCTATCTACAGCCGAAGTAAGACTGCAAGTCATACTGGGTGGATAAGTTTGGAAAGCCTTTTGGAAACAAGCTATAAATAAAAACAATTAAAATATTAATTTATTATATGTAAATAGTCTGTGTTTACACTTACCGCTAACTTGATTAACAGCTTCGGGTATATGGCAACGGAAAACATGACACTGAAACAGAGAATCCCCATGCAACCAAGTGAAAGCAAAACAACCATGTTCCACGGTCTCTATAGGTCCACGAAAGTATAAAATTATACTTTGTATTTCATAGGTGGCAATAATGGAATTAGTATCGGCATCATGTAACACAACCAGACCATCGGAACAATTTGGTATGCTAATGGATATTTTGAGACCATTCGAAGCAGTGCCATTATTTAATTCACTCATTATACGATAAACATCTAATTCGGATTTTGGAGCATTTATATTGGCTGCACCCAAATAAGTGACACCAGAAAATATGGTGCAACCTTGATCTATTTCGGAAACTTAAACAATAATAATAGAAAAATGTGTATAAATATAAATAAAAATATTATCCAACAGTTCAATAACACAATTTTTTAGCTAATAAAACAAATATTTATGTATGTATTTAATTTTCTTAACTGCTTGATTTTTTTAACAAATGTTTTGCTTAATAATTATTTAAACTTACTCTCTTCGTCTGTATCATTTCTTTCTGGCTTCATAACATCTTGTTTTTCTTCCAAATCAATACCATCACCCGATGATCTTGCCGTCATGGCAGGAACATTTCCAACATTTGCATCTATACAATCATAAAATACCGACTGGCCAACACGATTTAGTTCTGAATTCGATTCATCACTTTTCGAGGGTGTTGGTGTGTTTGTGGTATTTTTTACAGCTAAACGCGGTATTGTTTGAGTTTTCATAGCTACAACTGCTGCAGATTTATCTTGTGGTACTACCAAAGCAGGACTTGTTGTGCCCATTAAGGGCAATGTAAGTGATTTGTTTTTAAGATTTGTATTATTAGAGCCAACACCACTACCTGCAATCGAAATAAAATCAATAAAACAGTTTCAATTGACTACTAAAGGCCAATTAATATAGAAAAATGTACAATGTGATTGTTTGTTTAATGACTGACTGATTGCTTGCTTACTTGCTTATTCGTTTATTATTTTGTTTTTGAAGTAAAAATTTAAGAGGGGCGTATATTTTGATGTGTAGTTAGTTATTAATTGTTATTGTATCATTATTGTTACCATAGCAGCACATTGTTTATGCATATTTTTAATTTTTTGTAAATTTACACAGCTGTTTTTATTTTTAAGATGTAAAACACATTAAGGTTAATAAACGTCATTAAACGAAAGTAAGCTGAAGCCTCAATATTAAATATAAGAAGGTAGATGATACTTATATTGTAAACTCTTTTAACCTTTTGGAATTTGCAGATAGAAAGTATATATTTGACAACATTAACCATTACTAACAACTAACTAGATTTTATACTAATCAATCTACATGAACTTTTCTGTTTCTAGATTCCTGTGTTTTACGTCAGCATTGAAAATTTTCTTAATTTTTTGCCTTAGTTTTTTTTTTTTTTTTTTTTGAGTAGCTAGTTTACAATGTTCTAATATGGATGGCGGCGACTTAAATGCAAATAATACGTTATGAACGTATTTTTGGGACTACAGCTGTTAATGTACAATTTCGCGTTGAGTTGGAGAGACATCCTTGATTTTTAATTGTGTTAGCTTTTCTATCATTACAATTCTAGCAAACACTTTTTGAGTAGTTCAAAGGGATGTAATATTTTCATGATTTCTTTAGAACTTATGTATTCAAATGCATTCTTAAAGCTAATAAATTTATCATTTGCAAACTCATGAAAACAATATTCAAATGTATGCATCCAACTCTAGTTTTAGAATTGCAGTATTTGACATTAACTCGATTTTACTTGTAAATTATTTAAGATTGTGGATTTTTTAAAGACTTTAAAAATGAGTGCTAGTTATTTTGTTAAATAAAATGGGTAAAAAAAGCTCTTAAAACCGGAAAATGCGTGACCTTAAAAAATATGATTTTGAAATGTTATTTTTTTGGCTAAATTTTAAATTATCACTTATTCGTGCTAAAAACATTTTTATTAATCTTAGCAATTACTAAACAATATATTATATTTGCACTTAAGAATATTCAAAACTAATTAATATACAAAAATATCCATCAATTTATAGGATGTATATAATTAGAGGAATCGGATTTTAAAAACGTACATACATATATCACTGTAAAACAAAAATTTCTCTAATTGCAAATTGTGAAAAAAATCGACTGGGTGCAAAATAGGCAAAATTTTTTCCTTATGTTCAAAATTATGCACTTTAGTATAATATGTGCTATTCTGTTAAAACCAAAATATGCTTTTAAAATATGCAAAAAAAAACATGCGAAAAATCTTAATATTGTCTGAAACGGATAAATAACAAAAAGTTTATTTCATTTCAAGACCAGGAAAATATATAGTTTTTTTAATGAAAAATTTTATATTTTTTATTGTTAAATCAATTTTTTTTTCACTTTTTTTGTATAAAGTAAAATTTTGGTGAAAAAAATATTTTTTTAATTCGAACTTAGGTAAAAATTAAATTTTTAATTTAAAAATCGGATTTTTTTTTAGAAAATTAGTGTATTTACATAAAAAATATTTTATTTTTTTATCGTTTAAAAAATATAATTAAAAAAAATGTAATTTAACCAAATAATAACGATTTTTAAACATTTATAAAAATGTTTAAATTAAGTTGAATCTAAAAACTAAATTTCTCGAATAAAAATTAGTTTTATTAGTTTTTAAGGTAAAACAAACAAAACGAGAGAAAAAGATATAGTCGGTCAAGCCCGACCATATGATACCCTACACCATTGTGTACATTATAATTCGGGGAGGGGTCTTTTATTAGACTTGGAGTCAAATGTGGACCGATACTCATAAGTGTAAAATAAAACATACGAATACAGAATATTACGTTGATGCT
The DNA here is from genome assembly GCA_951394005.1 of Protophormia terraenovae. Lineage (NCBI taxonomy): Eukaryota > Metazoa > Arthropoda > Insecta > Diptera > Calliphoridae > Protophormia > Protophormia terraenovae. The sequence goes on along the minus strand of OX596075.1, from coordinate 128,630,487 downwards.
GACATTTATGTGAATTTATTCAATTTTGGGTGATTCCCAAAAGTGGGCCTTATATGGGAGCTATGGTAAATTATGGACCGATCTTTGTAAAATTTGGCACTATTGTTTATGTTTATGTAAAACTTATTTGTGTCGAATACTAACTTGATACTAACATTTTAATGGGATTTTTGCCCGTTAAAGTGATTTTCTGAAAGGGGTTTATATGGGAGCTGTGGTTTATTATGGACCAATCTTTTTAAAAATCGGCACACTTATTTAGACTTATGTGAAACTTATATGCGCTAAATTTCATTGCTATATTTAAGGGATTTATGATCGTTAAACCCTTTTCCGGGAGGACATTTGTATGGGGGCTAGGTGAAATAATGGACCGATCATAACCAATTTCGTCCCTGGGCTATAAGAGACCTTTGTACCAAATTTCATTAATTTTGGTTCAAAATTGCGACCTGTAGTTTGATTACAAGGTTTACATGGACGGTCAGACGGACGGACGGACATCGTTAAATCGACTCAGAAAGTGATTCTAAGCCGATTGGTATAAATTAGACCAATATTTTTGGGTTTTACAATCATCAGCACAATCGCATAATACCCTGCCCACCTACGGTGGTGTAGGGTATAAAAATCTTTAAATCGAAATTTGTTTTTGTATGGACAATATAAGGTCAGACATTTTTTTAAGTTTCTATATACTAAATTAATTATATTAATCAATTGTAAAATCAAAGTAATTGAATGAGGTGACTCAACAATTAATTATTATTGCATGTACATAAAAGTACTACCACCCACAAATTGACCCCATCTTTTTAAACCATTTGCTTAAATAAAAATCACCCAGAAATATATATTTGCAAAAAGTAAAAAATTACCTTCTCCTGCTTTATCAGTTTCCAACTCTTTGAGAGCATCAGTCATAGCATTTTGTATATCCGAAATATTACGATTATTGGCAATATCCAATGATGGTTGTATATCAAGTGGTGTTGTTAAATTGCTATCGGTAACAATTTCATATTCTCCACTTGTGGTTATAGAAGATTCCGAAGATTTCGTACTTAAATTATCATCCATGTTCATTTAAGTACGTTAATCGAAAATAAGTATATTGGTCTCGAGAAGAGTGTGGGAGAAGTTTTATTTTCTTATCGCAAATTGAACTTTTCTTTCTTCACTTTTCCTTTTTAATTTATTTTTTCAAAACTTATTATTAACATTAACATATTTAATAAATATTTGTTCATTGTGTGCTATTGTAACACAATAATAATATCAATTTTAAAAAGGAATTATAAGCAAGGAATTGAAATATATTCCTATTTTCCCCAACTTTTTTTTTTTTTTTTGGCAAATCGATGACGAATCGCTCGTATTCCTATTGTTTTTTTTTTTTTTTTTTTCTTATTATTTTCACTACTATTGTGCTTAGTTTTAATACAAAAAAATGTACTGTATGTGAGTGGGGTATGATGTGACAATCAATTACCTCCAGGGGGGTTTGAAAAATTTTCTTTCTTACGTATAGAAATTTTAAACTTAATTTTTTCACTTTTTCGTTTTGTTGTTTTTCCTCGTTTAACAAAATTATTGTTAACATTCACATTCGTCAGTTTATTTTGTTTATAAATATTTGATTTTTTGAATTTTTGTTATTGTTAATATTTATCAGCAAGAGAAAAAATATATCTTTCTTTATTTTTGCGATTCCTTTCTTTGTACAAATTCTATCTTTGGTATTATAAAGTGTTTTTTGACATTTTCTTTCTTTTGACGTTCTTTTCATCGTATCGTAATTATTTTTTGAACTTAAACAAATTTCGTTTTTCTACATCTGGCATCATTATATGTTTTAAGTTTGCGTCAAACCATTTTGGTTTAATGCAAACCGTGACACAAAAACACCATGTATTTCCTTATTGAAAATGACATCCACAAGAAATACACAAAGTGTATTTGCCTATCAGCTTCAAACCAAAAATTTGGTTTTGCGAAAACCAAATTGTTGTTTTGAGTTTTTATGCATAGATAGATACATAGATCTGGCATCATCTGGCATTTATGTTTATTTGTCAAACATTTTGCACGCCGCGTATTTTTTGACAGTTAACCATACGAGCAGAAAAAAGAAGGTTATATAGTATTTTAGTAAAATTTTTCTTAAGTGAATTGTTAATATTTTATTTGTTAAAAATTGTAATAAAATAAATTAAAGAAGAAAATGTGGCCCCGTTTTGGTGTAAAAGTGGGTAACAGCACCCTTTGCATAGCACATGTTAAACCGTCTGATACAAAACCAGATGTCATAGCCAACAAACAAGGAGATCGTGTTTCACAGGCCTGTTTATTATGGGATGGCTTGGATGAAATCGAATGTGGTCTGACGGCTAAACAAAAAATGTCCTCCAAACCAAAACAGGCGGTGGCCAACAGCTTTCAATTTCTAAAGGCACCAGAAGATATAACGGAGGAATTTTCAACAAAAGCCAGCAAAACAATACCATGTGAATATGATTCAGACAAGCATAAATTTATATTGAAAGCAGTGCAGCCCACCGAAGACGAAGACAAAGAGGTTGTTAAGGAAATTTCTGCATTTGAAGTGCAAGTGAAACTTTTCGAAGCAGAACTAGAACTAGCCAGACAATACTATAGTGATGCTGGCCAAAAACCTATTGTTGCTCTTTCCATACCCAGTTACTTCCCCACAAAGTCCTGGTCTATATTGGCTCAGGCCGCAGAAAAGGCTGGTTTCCATGTGGCTCAAGTTGTGGATGAACCAACTGCAGCCGTTTTAGCTTATGGTATTGGCGAAGAAGTCAACAGTGATGATGCCAAATATGTATTAACTGTGAAATGTGGTGGTCTCTTCTCTCACTTTGCTTTGTTTGAAGTTAAACATGGTTTGTACACAAAAGTTGAATGCTTTGGTCCCTTCCCTATAGGAGGACAACAGTTTACGGAAGAGTTAGTGAAATTTATTTGTGAAGAATTTCAGAGAAAATACAAATTAGATCCCCATGAAAGTCGTCGTTCATTGGCCAAGATCCGCACTGCTGCTGCAAATTGTAAACATATACTGTCAACTCTACCATCTACCCAACTGTATATAGATTCTTTAATGGATGGTGTAGATTTTAATAATCAAATGAGTCGTGCTCGTTTTGAAAGTCTTATACAGCCAGTCATAAATTCCTTTATGCAAATCCTGAACGAATGTGTGGAAAAGGCTTTAAAAGATCATCCGGAAATTAAGAAACTCGACAATATTGTTTTGTTGGGCGCCACCACACAGATACCCAAGTTGCAATTAGCGATATCCAGCAAATATCCAGACGTTGAGATAAATAGTTCAATATCAGCCGATGAGGTCGTCGCAGTGGGTTGTGCCCGCCAAACGCTTTTCCTTGAGGATAGTGAGAAACAAGTTTTAGAGGCATCCGAAGAATGTGAATGTGTAGCTGAAGAAGTTACTATATGGCATGGTACCGCTGAAGATGATGAAAATGCTCAAAAGCTGTTAACTCCTGGCGACGTTTTACCCAAAACGGTTGTATTAAACATTAAACTAAAGGACTCGTCATTAGATTCTGAAGTATTCCAATTGCGTTACGGTTCAAAAGTCAATGAGGTACATATCAAGAAAGCTGCCACCAGTATACCTGAGGAGGGCTTTGTACGTCTCGAAGCAGAAATACAGAAGGCAGAAAATAGTGTGCCTCTCGTGCGATTAAGATGTATATGATTAATCAAAGCTTAATTATAAAAGAAAGAACGCAAACATTATTAGAAGAGAGAAAGGACGCCTTCAAAAATGCTTTTTTAGATTTATTTTCTTTTATTAAAACAACTACAACTAATAAACTTTCGTAAAATACATAAAATGCAGTAGAAATATGTGTTTTTTGTTAAAAAAAAATAATAATAATAACGTTTTTTATTTATTTGTAGCGTGTTCCGTTTAGGTCTATTAAAAATCCATTTTTTCTTCATTTATTTGCATAGTTTTTGCTTTTAAGCTACTTTCTATTTTACGCAGGAACTCTTCAAATACCACCACACCTTTGAACATACTAGTCTTTTTATAATCTTTAATTCGCAATTTTTCATCGAATTCTTCTTTTGTTTTGGTTTTTTCATCGAAGGCATTGATTTCCTGCAATAGTTGAGCTATGTTTGGTACAGTTGTAGGATTAAATTTACTAGCAGCATTTGCGTTAAAAGGCACACAAACTTTTCCAGTTGATGGATGGATACAAAAGGGTGCCTTGAGTAAATGATTAAAACCTTTAGTAACGTTTATATCTAAGCGGGGATATAGACAGGCTAATTGAATTTCATCAATTACATGTTTTAATTTTCGCGCCCATACTGAGCCTCCGTCCCTACAACGCATAGAGTTAGCATAACGTTTAAAGGCCTCCCAAACATCACGTGCCGGAGATCCATCTGTAACATTGTTAAGCAAAAACTTTTCGGCATCATTACGGGCCGCATCGTCAGGAATAAACTGACATAATTTTCCTATGCCTTTCGGCGAACAAAACAGATTTTGATCACTCAATATTATTTCTTCAAACATGGGTTCTATGATTTTGAATGCTCTTTTAATGCTATGATGCATTTTCTCCCCTACATGAACTCTTGGAACATTTACTCCCTCTACAATAACATGTGTAACCACTTGAAAGTATTCAGCTACCGCTGATCTTCCAGCAGTATCTAAATGACGAGCATCAAAATCGCATACCCAGCAATGGATACCACGACGTCCGGAAAAGACCCATAGTATGTGTTCCCATCCAAAATCCTCTCGTACAGCTACATCCAGAATACGAGCTGCTACAACCATAAATTTCCAGCATTTTTGACAAACATCAGCACCACTACAACATGTACGTACATCATCATAATCTGTCATATCAATATCAAATACCAATTCACGTTGTACTGGAGTCATAGCGGCGGCTGAAACACGATTGTTTTTAGGTCTATAAATGTAATAGGAAATAAATTTATTAACCTGATATGCAGTCTTATGAATTCTGATTTAGTTGAAGCTTGGAATTTATTCAAATATCAATAAATATTAGGTATATAAGGATAATTTGTATCATATGTACAAACTTATATACATATGTATGTATCTTGAAAATTTTAGATTCAAATACGAAATTGAATTTTTTTCATTGTCTAACTGCTTTAAAATAAATAAACCAAAACATCCCAACATAAACATTAAACATACTTTGTATTCATAACGGCTCCAATATCAATTTTGAAAGGACATCTTGAACATAATTCCTTTTCCAATTCACTTTGCGTGTCAAAACATAGATAACGTATGTATATGTCATCATGTAAAGTAAACGAAATTTCACGATTAGCAAATATACCCTCCTCAGCTAAAAATAGAAACAAAAGGATTGATAAATTTATGATGTTTATGTTATTTTTTTTTTTTTTTTTTGAGACATACGTTGTCCTTAGTCATATTACACATGTATTTTAAATAAACAAAAATGCCCAAAAACACATGTTAACATGTTCTATTTTTTTAATTGTTGTTTACTTACATAAACCGTACGAAAGCCATCTGAAAAAGGGCTTATGGGGAAATAAACGCTTGTAGTAGACAGGTAACATATCAGGTAGAAATGCAGGATCATAGACAGCATCATTTGTTGTTGCCGACTTTTGTTGTTCCGGTTGCTGATCTAAATTAACTTGTTCGGTAGCATTATTATCTACTTCCATTTCAGGCATTCTGTGAATATGTGATTAATTAAATTTTAAATAAATATATGCAAAATGTAGAGGCAAAATAAATTATTAATTAAAATCGTTTATACTGTTTCTGTCTTTTTAAATACAAATTCAAAAATAGGTTTTAATAATTTTATTTATTTTTTTTATTAAATTATTTTGGTTTTATGGGTTTTTTATATGTTAATAAAACATTAAAGAATGACAAAAATATAATATATTTTTAAATATATTTTTTTAATATTAAATTTTTCTGATACACATGATTTCTACGCGAATACTCTTTTTTTATGCCGTATGTTTTTTTGAGTCACTTGCTCTAATTGATTTCCATAGGTATCAGTTTAAATTGTTTTAGCATATACTTAAAGAAAAGAAAAAGTACATATTTTAAGTTAGTATTTAAATTAATTTTAGACTTTTAGAAAGGAGTTGTTATTTGTTGCTCCTTTTCCTATTTTCCTATAAGTATGTATATTTATTTTAATAATAATTATATTAATTACATTACTAAACATGGTCATCATGTTTGCGGTAGGATCTGAGTTTTTCTCATTTTATACGAAAACATTCTCATTAATCCTATATCAACACAAAATACATACATGAACCTTGTGCTTTTTTGTGATTATTTACTCTAAACCTATTATTAATGATATATCTCAGCAACTTTTCACGCAACTGTTAGGCGTATGTCTTGCATTTTATGTTGTTGCCACAGGTCTTCAGAGTGTTTGGCGGGACCCGTGCTATAGAGCGTAACCGAAGCAATATGATTGTTGGGCATTACTTCGAAAATTATGTCTTGATAGCCGTAACAAAAAGTAGAACCGAAAGGATTAGCAGTATTTGTAGATGAAGCTCTATGAAGAACAACAGGTCTTTCCGAGGGAGCCATGGCAGCGCTTATTTCATTCCACTTTGAATAAGCATTTATTGTAACAGGACTTGTGGGTGTGTCGCCGTAGGAAGCACGAGAACCGCCATCGTTTAGGTTACGCTCGGGCTGCAATTGAAATTGAAATTCGCACCTATGATACATGTTGAAATTAAAGTGTCCTGGATAGTTGGTGTGTAAAATGAATTTCTTGCAGGTTTGAGTGCGGGCATCAAAGAGAACATCTATTCCCAAAGTGAAGTAGTTAAAGAATATATCACTGCGTTTGCTTTGAGCTTGACGATTAACACTGGAGGAATGTATTTTCATTTTATCTTCACTTTTAAAGAATATACGATTTGGTGCTCCCAGTTGTGTGGTCACATCTTGACAACTATCACCAAATAGTATTTCCTTTGAAAAGCATTGTCTGCGTGGTTCCAGAGATCGGCCAGAGCCTTCTGTAAATAGTTTTAGTTTCAAGCCTTTAGTACTGCCCAAGACGGTACGTAATACTGTCACAGATTCCAAATAGATTTGACGATGATAACAGGCCAATGGCAATGGTGGAGTTTTGTTCTCAGCTACATTATTACCAGCATAAAGAGACATTTTTGAGACCACAGGCGAAGCTCCACTTAGGAATACCAAGGAACCCAAACCATGAGCATAGCCAGCATGTAATTTACTATCTACTGGAAAGTAGAAACTAAGACCACGAAAATGTAAAGCAAATAATTGCTTTGCAGCATCATAAACGCCCGGATGAGTAGCACCAAATGAATGTTCGATTTGTTCAATCGATGGCAACACCTCGGGGGAGTTGAAATAAACACCGCCATACTTTAGCTTTACCAACTTCATATTGCACACCTCAATTATCTTTAGGCGTTGATTGACTGGATCGAAAATCAATCTTAAGCCATCTTGGGGTAAATTAATTATAATGTCCACACCCAAAGGATTTGTATCGGAGTACAAAACTTGCACACCTTTTATAATGCCCACTTGTGATTGTATTATGGCAATGGCTTGGGAGAAATGCATACCCAAAACGAATTCCCAAGCATCACATCCCAAGGAGATTTCAGGCACTATTTCCAAATCCAACATTGTTAAAGTTTAACTTCAATAGCTGAAACAACACATACACACACCCAGCAAATATTAATAGTGCAACATACTCATCAATATATGCAATTAAGTAATAATTACCTTTTTTCTCTAAAGATAAAACCGAAAAAACAAACTAAAAAACTGTTGGCAGACAGTGGCAGTGTTATGATTATAATTCTTCTTAAACCTTATCAATATTATTTTCCTTTGATTTTGCAAGGTCTTCAAATAATATTATTATTTTGTTGATTGACCCTGATATGAGCAAATTTTGTTAATTTTTTGTTGCTGTTGTTTGTATTGTTTTTGCTTTTCTTTGTTACTGTTGTCCTCTTCGTTCTTTTTTTTTTACTGAAACGTAATTATTATTTAATGACTTTTCTCATCACAAACTTGATTTTCAAATAATTACCTTTTACTAGCAAAACATTAACTATTTTTTTACAAAATATTCCGTATTTAAGCGATTTTTAGAACTATTCCTTAAAAATTCGTTATATTAATATGAAAATTTGTTTATGTCGTCTTAATTTTTATTTTTTCTGTATTTCGTTTTAAATGAAGAAAGATAGACTCACTAGCAAATCCCACTCATAACTCACTTGTATCAGAAAAAAACGAAAACAAAGAAAAAAGCACTCAAAATATTTAACAGCTGTTTTATGAATAATTTAAAAATGGCTCCCATCGTAATACACAAACTTGGTAGTACTTTATGCCAAAGTTGTGCAAATTTTTGGCGCAAAGTTTATTGTTATCAAATTACTTTAATTCTACTTACTTTTGTTAGGACTAATCAATTTTTTAATTTGTGTGAACACTTTAAACTGTAGCCTTCAAATATTTAATTAAATTAATTTTTTTTTGGTATTGGGAATGTTTTTTTTTAATAATTTGACGAGCACCTTGTGTCGGCGATATACAACACGTACTTCAATTGAGACTTAATTTGGCAGCACTTTGGCTTGTGATGAGCAAATATATTTATATATTTAAAAGTACGTTTTAATTATTGTACTATTTCAAAATGTACATACATAAGTGGACCTAAAAATTTTAATCGAATTTAAGATTTAAAAATCGGTCTGAAATTTATTTAATTTATAATTAATGAATATATTTAATCGATTTATTGTTTAATAAATATTTGATTTTTGTTTCTAATTTACCATTATTTGTGCTACTCCCATAATGAAGTTTAAACGCGAATACCAGCGCTAACTTAACAAATTACTGCTTATTAAAATTTACGACTAGCAAAGTGTTATTATTATTTGTGGGAAAAAGATATTAAAAACTGCTTACATTACAGGAGATCTGTAAAGCTATTTAAGAAATATAAAAATTTCTTTTTGTAACTAACAAAGCTGATAATCGTTAAATAAAACTTTAAAATTTTCATAATTCGTATATAACAAATACCTTTATATCATAAATACATACTTATAATTAAACTATGCAACAAATTCCAGAATTTATTTTTTATATAAAATGTGTATAGTTTTTTATATATATATATAATTAATCCCATTTTTCTAGTTAGACTAAAACTATGCTGAAAAATCTTCCAGGTACTACATTTTACAAAGGTTGGATACCTTCAGCAGATACAGGACTATCACATGCCGTACAACAAAATTTGGAATCTGTTGCAATATTGGCGCTCAAACAGTAATAACAATAAATATGTTCACATCCCATACAATGAGGTAAAGTTGGACGTTCGCCACAATAAACACAGGCCGTAGAAGTTAAAAGTTTAGGCTTTTTATTTGATGAATAATGATCAGCGTTTTCAGTTATTTCTCTTTTTGAGCTTAAAATGCTTTTACCAACACGTTGTAATTTACGAAAATTTATAATTGGTAAAACAAGACCCAAAATTTCCTAATAAAATAAATTAAAATATTGCATGTAATTAAAAATTATATAAAAAAAAGAAATAGGTTTACTCACCATAAATCCACCCCATAGTAATTCTCTTGTTAAATATTTATAGCCAATATCCCTACGTTGATTATGTCGCAGACTAATGTAGTCTAAACCCAATAAGAAATCGATTAGGGTGGGTTTTCTGCCAGTTTTTAAAAATCTAAAGAAATTTAAAATAGACAATACAAGAGCAGCATTCTCCCCATATTCGATAGTTTTGTGTAACCATTCAAGTCTTCTATTTAATCTACGCTCTTCCAAACTCTTTACATAACTGGGAAGGACAGTTAAACAAAAATGTAAAACCAACCGGGACAATGTTAAACGTTCCGAATCATAGGCCAATACCAATAATTGTTGGCCAAAGGTTGAACAACGTTTACCTACAGAGCCAAACCAAATGGCCGATTGAATAAGTAAATCTAGTTCGGGCTGTATTTTAACAAACAAGACTGGCTACAAAAATATTAATAAATAACGCAAATCAAAGGTGTATGTTTTCAATTATCGTACCGATATTGCTTGTAAATTCTCCAAAAGATTATCCCTTATCAGTCGTGTAATACCATTGTTTAAATTTATGGCATCAATCTGTAAAGTATTTTTCAATAGAATACATCTTATTTTTATTTTAAGTAATTCAACAATACCTGATTAACTCTGGGTACATATTGGTTTTTTGTGTCTACTTTGGAATGCATTTTATTATAATGTTTATTTATCTACTTATTAAAATTAATTGTACTATGCCCAGAGAGAATAATAAATTATTACAAAAGAACATGCAAAAGAGATAACCAAAACAAAATAAATTAATACTTAACTAGGAAGCACTTCTAAAACAAAATTAAAAGCTTGGCAGCACTTTACAACAGCTGTTCATATTGTTTGTAAACTAAAAAAAGAAAAAGTGAATTTTTCCCCAAAAATTTAAAGAAAAATAATTCTATTAGAATTTTCGTTAAAATACGTAACAAAATGAGTTCTCCATCAATAAAGACAAACAATGATACTATCAATAATAAGCAACGCAAATCTACAAAAAGTAATTCGACGACAAAATCCACAAATTTGGACACCAGAGCAGAACTTGCAGATTTGATTAAGAAAAAGGCGGAAACTTCAGTAAGCTTATTGAAAACTAATGAAAATAAACTTATAAATAATTCATAAACCATTTAGGAACAATTGGCAAATTTGGAAAGACAGATTTATGCATTTGAGGGTTCTTACCTTGAAGATACTCAATTGTGTGGCAATATCATACGCGGTTGGGAAAGGTACTTGACATCGAATAAGGCAACTAATTCTAAAGCTGATAAACGTAATCGGAAATTTAAAGAAGCTGAAAGATTATTTTCCAAATCGTCCATAACATCTATGGCCATATGTAATCGTAAGTAAAGATTTATTTTATAAAAAAATTTTGATTAGTTAATTTCTTTCATTATTAAGCTGAAAGAGCCAGTGAATCTGATTCTGTAACTAACGAAGACTCTAGTGACAATCAGATTGCTTTAAACCAAAACACCACCACCGCTCATGATGGCACTACCACTATTAAAAGTTCAGGCAAGGAGGAAAAACCTGACCGCGCTACTACACCGCAAAGAGAACCGAATAAAGAGCCTAGTACACCCAGCGTCAGCACATCGACCAAAAGTAAGCTTTCCTCATCAAGTGTGACCGCCAAAAAAGGTGGACACATTAATAAAAAGATTAGACATCGATGATTTAGGGGTCGGCCGCGGCATCGTTCAACTTATTAATAGGATCCGCGACCTACTGGGATGACCACAGTTATACCATAGACACCAGGTTTATGTTAAAGAAAATAAAAATAAGACAATTCTCTAATTTCATCTCATTTCATATTTAAATGTCCTTTTACATATTACTGTGTAAAATTTTATTCTTTTCTTGTAACTTACAATAGTAGTTCGAAATAAAATTATTATAAAGGCAACAAAATCTATTATGTATATTTAAACTATAAAACCATAAAGTAGATAACCAGAACAATGACCAACAGAGTAACAAACATACCACCAAACATTATATACTTATCCTCAACGAAACGTCTTTCAATTAATTTCATTGTATGATTTGACAAACCTAATGTACTACCAATGGTCATAAGACGTTTTTGAGCTCCTTTTAAGGTGCTCCGTTGATTTACTAAACTACTGAGTATATTGCCACCAGTAGCTATCATATCATCAACGCCACGATGGGCATTACCCAGTTGCATTTGAGGGTTCTTACCTTGAAGATACTCAATTGTGTGGCAATATCATACGCGGTTGGGAAAGGTACTTGACATCGAATAAGGCAACTAATTCTAAAGCTGATAAACGTAATCGGAAATTTAAAGAAGCTGAAAGATTATTTTCCAAATCGTCCATAACATCTATGGCCATATGTAATCGTAAGTAAAGATTTATTTTATAAAAAAATTTTGATTAGTTAATTTCTTTCATTATTAAGCTGAAAGAGCCAGTGAATCTGATTCTGTAACTAACGAAGACTCTAGTGACAATCAGATTGCTTTAAACCAAAACACCACCACCGCTCATGATGGCACTACCACTATTAAAAGTTCAGGCAAGGAGGAAAAACCTGACCGCGCTACTACACCGCAAAGAGAACCGAATAAAGAGCCTAGTACACCCAGCGTCAGCACATCGACCAAAAGTAAGCTTTCCTCATCAAGTGTGACCGCCAAAAAAGGTGGACACATTAATAAAAAGATTAGACATCGATGATTTAGGGGTCGGCCGCGGCATCGTTCAACTTATTAATAGGATCCGCGACCTACTGGGATGACCACAGTTATACCATAGACACCAGGTTTATGTTAAAGAAAATAAAAATAAGACAATTCTCTAATTTCATCTCATTTCATATTTAAATGTCCTTTTACATATTACTGTGTAAAATTTTATTCTTTTCTTGTAACTTACAATAGTAGTTCGAAATAAAATTATTATAAAGGCAACAAAATCTATTATGTATATTTAAACTATAAAACCATAAAGTAGATAACCAGAACAATGACCAACAGAGTAACAAACATACCACCAAACATTATATACTTATCCTCAACGAAACGTCTTTCAATTAATTTCATTGTATGATTTGACAAACCTAATGTACTACCAATGGTCATAAGACGTTTTTGAGCTCCTTTTAAGGTGCTCCGTTGATTTACTAAACTACTGAGTATATTGCCACCAGTAGCTATCATATCATCAACGCCACGATGGGCATTACCCAGTTGGGTATTGTGTTGTAGCGCATAATCGATATCTAAACATGTTTCAGCATTATTGGGAGCAAATCGATGACTTAATAGCTGTTCTCTTTCTGATAATTCCTGTTGCTTTCGGTGTCTCTTTTCTCTAAACATTTGTAAGCTGCTTTGAAGGTGTCTCAAATCGTATTTTATTTGATCCACACGCATCTTCGCGCTTTGTCTTTGGGATGCCGGCACTTTGTAAAGTAAAACATCCAAACGATCACAATTGCTATAACTAAAGTTTTAAACAGTTGGTTCTTCTTCAAAAACAAATTCTTTACTCACGAATTAACTTGTGTTATTTTCATTTGTATTTCATTTTCCACATCATAATTGTCCGGTTGTCCCGTTGTCTGCACCAATTTTTGAAAGCTTTGTTCTATCTCTTGCAATATGCGATTGGTTTGATGGTACAAAGCCTCCATTATTATCTGTATTTTTATTAAATATTTATTAAATTATGTTCCAATTTGTTTTATACTGTTGCAAAAACATGAAATTGTTTTGTTGTGACGTGTGTCATTTGCTCCGGTCTGGCTAAATTTGTATCTACTTATACAGAGTTACCAAGTTTTTATGTATGAATGTATATGAAATATTAATACAGTAATAATTTAAAAAAAAAATAGTTATTAGCCAAATATATTGTTCACATACATTAGTTTTTTACTTGTTAAAAAAAAAAAAAACAATTTTACAATTTTTATAAATTCTTTATTCAAAAATGTTCTTTGTATTAAAAATACTAAAAAAATTGTTTTATTGTGTTAAATAACATCTCGAATCGAGATGTTTTCTGGCTTTGAAATATATGAAAAAACAAGTCAATTTGTTTGTGTTTTTTAAGAAAACGACTCGTTTTTCAAAAACCTTTATATGTGAACATGCTATTTATCCCAATATGGAAAAAACAAGTTTTGCGGTTTATCGGCATTTTCTGAAATTTAATTTTTGTTAAGAATTAAGAAAACAAAAAGAAGGTTTTAAATATAATACAAATTTTGTTAATTATGTATTTTTTTTTTAATTTTTGAACTCCTTAACTCCTATTATATATAAAATACTAGCTTTTTCCGGTGTGCTTCGTAACCCTATTTGATGCGATATCTAATCGAATTCCAGCAAAATTTTCCATGGTATGAATTTTTGAATTTTATATTTTTATTAGGAAGGTATCAATTGAGCCTTGAGCTATTAAGATATGAGTTTTTTAGGGAAGTACGATTTTTAAAAGTCTATATTAATGGCACTTAACAATTTTTGCATCAATATTTTCACAGTTAAAAGTACTATCAATGATGAGATAATAAAAAAATCGGCGCTGAATGAGAACATTCAATTTTAGCCTCTTTCCCTTTTACAAATTATTTTTTTTTAAAATTTCGATGTACTAAAAATACTAAAAAATGTTTCACTGTAAAGAAATTTAGTTTGTTTTTTGTGTGTTAAATAATTAAATAACATGAATCGAGATGTTCTTCGGCTTTGAAATATATGAAAAAACAAATCAATTTGTTTGTGTTTTTTGAGAAAACTACTCATTTTTTTAAAAAATCTTTAAATGTGAGCATAGCATTATAAAATCTTAAAAAAATATATTCAAATCAAATATATGGATAAATTAATGAACAATCCATAGTATAATTCATAGTATAAATATAAAGTATACTCGTAAGAACTGCTGTTTTACAATTTTTTCATTGACATACCTCGCAGAACAGTCAAATTGTTTTTGTATTCCTATGCAAAATTTTTTTTTACTCTTCTCTGCTTCATTCTCTCATTTTCTGTGCATAGCATGTTGACATTATGTGCAGTAGTTTTACACTAACAAAATAAAGTAATTGTTGTTTTTGTAGATGTGCAAGCACTTTCTAATTATGCTATGGGCAATCTATGCAATAAAAGTGCTGGTTACACACGAAAATATGTTTTTACGCCACTATTTCCAAAAGTAAGATGATGTAGAAATAAAAACTGCTATTATTTAAATAAAATTGTCTAATATAGACACTATGTAAACTACGCCAGTTAAAACAAAATTAAAAAACTGTGTACGTCGTTTTGTTCATGTGCAAACAACAATAATGTCTAGTATGGACCAAGCTTAAAAATCAGTCAATACTGGCAACATTGCGCAGAGATGGAAAATTTACTTTGGCATCTCTAAACTGGAGGCCATTTTTGCAATCGTCGTCGGTCGTATCAACTTGATTCGTATTTTAGTCAGAAAAATTATTTAATTTTTCATTTCGTATACATATTTCTTAAAAATTTTCATATACAGAACTGTTTAAAACTCCTTTTTTCAGTAAAGGAGTTAAATTTATTAAAAAGCTATTAAAAAGTCTTCAAATTTATCCATAAAAGTTGACGTCATAAGATTTTCTCTGTGCCAAACGACACTTGGTTCGTGTGTTCGTTCACTCGCACCACAAAAAAGCAAAGTCGCAATTCATAACCTTTACGAGGAGAAAAGAACTGATTTTTCGTTTTATTTTTTTGTTTATCAAAATCTTATTGAATATATTATCAAAGAGAAATATTTTTCTTTGGATAAAATTTGTAAACATGGCTCAGTAAAAATGTCTAAATTAAAATTAAATAAAGTTGTAAAAGCTCCTTGTGGAGACAAAGTTCGTCGCATTAAATCTTCGAAATCGAAGAGGGAAAGTGGTAGTAAAATTTTCAAGGATTCATTTAAATTTCATTTGTGCCAGCTGGAAACTGTACAGCTGAATTCTTTATCTTCTATCTATTTTTATAACAACATTAACAAAAATGGACAACAACAAGAAACAACAAAATTATTCAAGAACTGGGAATACGAAAACATCCAATCAAACAACTGATTCAAATCGTCAAAAATCATCCTCAGGTGAGAACTATACAAACGAATATTATAATAAAAAAAAGTTATGAACATACATGTATAACATATGGTATATTTCTCATTTAAAGATATACAAACAACCAAACATTGGCCAAGAAATTCACGTCGTCGTGAAAATCCTTCAACTTCGTCTCGCAATAACAATAATAATAGTAAACAACAACTATCAGCAAAAGTACGTCCAAATGTGGACAAAAGGCCACGTACCCGAGGCTATAATAGCTATAACAACAACCAAAATGCTGGCGGCTCATATCGTGGCACTAACGAAGATAACTTTACTACCGGCACCAGATTAGGGACAGAGGATTCAACGTTCTACGACTCTTCTTTGGGAACAGCAGTAGGACGTTTTGAGCATACCGATTATGAGCTAAATTCCGTTTATGCTCCAGGCAGCAAGAAACAGAATTTAAATCATTTATTAAATTTTTACTATACACCACGTGAAGTGGACTATTACGATGGAGTTGGCGGTAATAGTGGTGGTGGCAATGGTTACATCCAACGTCATGCTCATGCTAAAAAGCATAAATACAATAAAGAACAGTTTTTGCAAGCAAAGTAAGTAAACTTAAGAAAATGTTAGCGTTATTATTGTTGTAATTTATTTAAACTTGTAACATCATACAAATTATTTGGTACTTGTCACCTTAAAATGAAATATAAAAATGTATGTATGTACATCATTTACAGCTTTCAATTTGTCATAAAAGCATCTGCTAAACGTAAAACCGATGACTCGCCTGATACCCTAATCGATTGGTCATTAATTGAGCAGATCAACATTCAAACACCCGATGAACCACAATGTCCTATTTGCTTATATCCACCAGTTGCAGCTAAAGTGACACGTTGTGGTCATGTCTATTGCTGGCCATGTGTTTTACACTATCTTTCTCTAAGTGACAAGACCTGGCGTAAATGTCCCATTTGTTACGATGCTATACATGTCGGTGATCTAAAAAGTGCTTCAATTGTCCAACAGCAAGCATTTAATGTAAACTCGCATATTACTTTCCGGTTGATGCGTCGCAAAAAAGGTTCTCTATTTATAGAAAAACATGATGGCATGAAAAATTATCAAACTACAGAAAAATATCCATATGTCTGCAGTCCCATGGAGGAGAAAATATTCTCCAAGTTTATTTTAGCTAAACGCAATGATGTGGCTGATATTTTGGCTCGAGAACAAGAAGAACTATTGGCAAATGTCGATGAATCTTGTCCAGAATATATATTTATCCAACAAGCCCTTGAGTTACTCAAGGAAAGATCAGAAATATTGGGTCAAATCGAACAAAAAGAAGAAGAAAAATATAAAAATGAAGAAACTACCCAACAACAAGTTGTTACTAATGACAATATCAATGTTAATGAGCCAACAGAACAACTTGATCATACGGAAAATGATACGGAACAATTAGAATCAAGTAATGAGGTATCATTATTAAATAACCAACAAACTAATGTAGAAGATGAAACATATGAATCGTATACTAATGCTGACACTAATATACCATCTGAGACTACATGTATTCAACAAAAGTCTTCAACTAAATTTTATTATTTTTATCAATCTGATGACGGTCAAAATATTTATTTACATCCTTTAAATGTAAAAATGTTACAAGCTTGTTATGGCAGCCTAGCGGATGCACCACCTGTCATTAGTGCTCGCATTATACAAAAGGAACAGCATTCAATGGATGAAGACCATCGTCGTAAATTTACATGTCTAGGTCATTTACCATTGACCTGTCAATTTGCTGTGGTGGAAATAGAATTACAACCACCTTATGTCACTGAAGACATAATACAAGCCTTTAAGGGTGACATACTATTTCGCAAGAAAGAACGCCAACGTAAAGCTAGAGAAGAACGCGAACGTGAAAAACACATCAATGCAATTAACGATCGTCAAATGGGAAAACTTATTGCAAGTACTGCAAATATAAATATAACATCTTCCCATGAATTTCCAACGGTAAGGAAATAAATAATAATTGTACTACATTCGCTTGTGTTAAATTATTTTCTATTACAGTGTGGTTTTGAGGAATCTTTGGTACCATTATCAAGCGATACTGATGTCATCGATAATGTTCCTTCTACTTCTAAAGGTAGTAGTCGTACCAAAACAGTAAGCACTAGTAGTGCTGGAAGTTGCAGCTATTCTGCAATTGCCATACATTGCAAAAAGGAACATACACCTTGGTCAACCCTTAATGCAGCCCAGATAACAAAACCATCAACTGGTGATCAATTAATAAGTGACGATGGCGAGACTTCCATTTTAAGTACTATCCAAACTAATTTAGGCGATGTTTTGGCCCAAGCTTTGTCTCAAAAGAAGGAAAGAAAATCTACTACTAAAACTAATGAATCAACCAATAACAATCCAAACTACAATGGTGGCAATAAGAAATCGAAAAAATCCAAGAAAATGCTTCCCCTATATTCTACCGGCATGAATTTTAGTGGTAATTAAAACCACAATTAAATCCTTTTTTGTTATAATTAAAATTTTTTTGTTTTTACAAATTGAGTTTTAATATTGTAGTAACTATAGTTTCGTTGGTTTTCTTTATAATTACATACGTGTAAAATGATTTGAAAAATCATATACATACATATTATTTAACCAATTAACATTATTCTTGAGATTGCAATTGATAATTTACAAAATAAATAATGAAATATATGTATTAAAAAAAAAAACAGATTTTTATTTCAATTTTATGTTAATACAGTATATTTTGCCGGTTATATAAATAAACATTTTCAAAGCATACTGTAAGGCGTTGATGTTTATTTATCGGATAACGTGACCAACTACGTTCTGCAAAAAGTGTGCTTCTATTAATTTCTGTTAGCCTGGTAGGATCAGTAATTGTTTTGAGAACTTTTCCGGTAAAAATTGGCAATATATTAAAGAAACGGTTTTCTAAACCGGTTTTCGGTTTCCTGAAGGATATATAAGCTAAGAACTTAATTTTTGTATAGAAAATTCGGAAAATGTTTTCTGATTTTTTTTTTTTTGCTGAACTTAATTAGGTCCATTAGTAACCGAGATATCGGTCAAAACGCACGTTTAGACATTTTGGAAGCCCTTTATAAGCTACGGTCTTCAGTTTATAAACAACTGAGTTATTGGAAATTTGTTTATTTTTTATTTATTTACGGCGCTGTGCATAACAGGCGAGTGAGTGTATGCTAACCAACGAGCGAGCTGCTAACTTTATATAAATCAGCTCGTTAGTTAGCACCGTTAATGCCTGCTGTTCTTATAGTTGTTTTTATGGGTACAGATTTTTTCAACTTTTTGATGCACCTTTATAGGCAAGGAACTTCGTTCTTTGTGGTGAAAGGTATAAAAGATTCGGCACATCCGAATATAGCGTTCTAACTTTTTTTCCATTTCAAATTAAATTAAATTTATATAAGAATTTTTTTTTTGTCTTTATTTAATTTCAAAGCAAGTCCAAAATATATTACAAAATATTTATGTCCTCAATAATATTTCTTTGTGGTTCTTTTTTTTATGATTTCAAAAGGATTTTTTTTTTGGGTTGTAATTAAAAAATTCTCATAATAATGAGATTGCAACACATTAATTGTTTTTATTAAAACTATTTACACAATCATAGCCATGCTAATTAATGATTCTGTTTTACATAAATTTTAATACAATTTACTTAAGAAATGTCAAATTTCTTAAAAAGCTCTTTTTCAGCACGGCTATTAGTTATGTTTCTTATATTTAAATAAAATAATATTAATAAAAAAAAAACTAATTAAATATAGGAAACAAATTAAACAATTGATTTTAAAAAAATATATAGTTTAAGAGTAACATGAAATCAGTAAAATTATTTATAAGTAAATTATAATTAAAATATAAATTAAAGGACAAAAAAAATTTATAATAAATTAAAAAATAATATATTTAAAAATACACTAAGACTAATGAAAGATAATAATTAGTTAGCAGAAAAATAAAGATTTACAAAAAAAAGAAAAACGAATAATAATAATGATGGATTTGCTAATTGAATATAAAAATTCCGTAAAATAAAAAATAGAAAATTTTTATAATAATATTAACAACATTTCAAGCTAAATATCGTATAAGAAGAGAAATAGAAGGATAAATTGATAGATGATAGATTAGTTGGTTTGGTTGGTGGTACCCTTTGCTTTTGAAATTAATAAAAATTAATTCAATTTCTTTTAGGCCTGAAAATTAATACGTTTTTGCATTTGTTTCTAATAATGTAATTCGTATTTCATACATACAATACATACGTACATAACATTAACATCCATCATTCACATTCAATGTGTTTTTTCTTTTTTTGTTTGTTTTTCAATTCAAAAGAAATAATTTAATTAAGTTGTTTGTATGAGTAGTAAGTAAGTAGTGTTTGTGTGAATATTTTCATTTTCTAAATAAATAACGATGAGTTCTTAAAAAAAGGCGTACATTTCTTATTAAATTTAAATATTTCAAATAGATTTTAAGATTTCATTTATACTCTCTTATTGAAATGTTTGTTTTATCTTTACCATTAATATAACTTCTTGCTTGAGTTTGTTTCTAAATATGTACCCGATACAATACAACAATTATACGTATGTTACTATTTTAAGAGCAGCCATATTATGGTAATTTTTTTCTTCAAATTTAATTACTTCTACGCTCAAATTCTACATCATCATCATCATCGTCTTCGTCCGGTGAATACTGATCATTTTTGCGTAACGTTGTTGGACTATCAACCACACGTCGATGATAAGTACGTCTACCACGCGGTGAATGTTCCATGTGTATATTAACTTCAGGACCATTATCACTTGATCCTCTTGATGCCACACCATCATCTTCAAGAGCCTCATCATCTTCATCATCATCAAAGTCAATATAATCACCATTAACTGAACCACTTGGACTGCCAGGAGGACTTAGGGCTTGTATTAGTTTTCCTTTTGACTCGTTCCACAAATGATGAAGACGTTCACGTCCAAAAAGTAACAGAAAAGCGTCAATAAATTCACGAGATTTTTCTTCCCATTTTGTTATGAGATCACCTTTGACTTTGGTCAATTCACGACGACCACGATCTTTAAGTTCGTCCATTTTATTTTGCAAACGGAATTTCTTTTCGGAAAGAAATGAAACATTCAAATCTTTGGCCGAATAACCACGAGCCAAATTACGACGTACATACAAATCGTAATCTTTGACAATGCGAGCCACAATATCTGAGGTAGAGACTCCTGAAAATAAGAAAAATTTAATGGTTTAATAAAATTTTCAACATTTTTTTTTTTTTTTTTTTGATAAAATTTACTTTTTATTTGGTATAGTTATTTTTATTTATTTATTTTTTTGAAACAGAAATGGTATGAAATTTCTGTATGTGGTAGTAAGTAATACTTATTTAGGAAAATTGCTAGTAAAAAATTTGTACTTTAAAATTTTATTGGCAGTTGAGACCTTTTTTTATTTAATTAGTGATTTTTGTTTTTAATTGATATATTTTTGCAATACTTGTAAATTATTACTTTTATTATTTTTTATTTTTTACACTGGTCTGCAAAGAAATCTTTTTTAATAAAAAAATAGCTTGTAATTGAATGTGCGGAGTAAGAATCTTTTCTCATTTTTTTCTGTCCCGTACCGATTTAGATAAATACATCAAAAGTTGCAGACAAAAATTACCTTCAAATTATCAACATCATTTTTTACCCCTAAGTAGTTTCGAAATTATTTAGAAATGAGCAGTACACCCACTACTTCATTAGCGTAGTTTTTTCTAAATAAAATTCATACTATAGCTATAATTTTATAACTATAATTTTTTTTAATAATATTTCAATAGCATATACCAAGTACGCTTCGCTACCCCACCGTATTGAAATAAAAGCATTCAAATAAAATTAATAAAAAACAGCCACACAGACGACAGACTAACAAACACAGATGCACTTTTATGTATAGATAACATTTAACCCAAACTTGTGGTACTTCTATATAGACCAGATAAAAACTTGGTTTATTTAGAAAAAAAAATATGAAATACCAAAAGTGAAGAAACCCTTAAAAATAAACTATGATAAACTATTCTATTTTAGTAGAGAAGAATGTGACCAATAGGGCTTTAATAACGAAAAAGTACAACAACTCTTATGGATTCTCATTTACTTAAAACCATACATCTTCAATTTCATTATTTTAGGTTAAATATTATAGAAAATTCAAAAAATACCATCGGAAGAACAAAAAAAAGTACCACAAATTCGCTTTTCTGGATTCTCATTTACTTAAGAGCATATATTTTTATTTTCATATCTGTAGGTTCAATATTATAGAAAATTCAAAAAAGACCATTGGAAGAACGAAAAAGTACCACAAAGTCTTGTAAATTCTCACTCACTTAGGACTACATGTAGTTAAGTTCATGTTTCTAGGTTTAATATAATAAAAAATTCGTTATTGCATTTGAATTAAATTTAATTTCCCGGTTTTATATCATTTTTGGTACTATTTATTGAATGAATCTCTAAATTGTAATTGTGTCAGTAAATAGAAAAAAATTATTTTGTGAAAAAAGTACCAAAAATAGGAAAGATTTTTACCCCTTAAACGTTCGAATATCCAAAAACTACTAAACTTGTACTCGCCAATTTTTGATAAGGTACTAATGTAATGCATGTTTTATTTCTATGCTTATTGAATTAAAAGATAGATATGGTACCAAAAAAGTACCAAAATACAGTTTTTACCCGTTTTCACCCGCAAAAAGCCGACTTTCACAAAAGTACCAGACACCTATCCAATTATTGCAGTTAATAGGTTACTTATTTTACCCCCTAAACATTCGAATTTTCAAAAATCCCGTAATAGTGGGTTTATGTGGTAGGAGACCAATCTACAGTCCATATTTCTTTCTAGCTTTAACCGATAGGGCTGAGCGATGATGAATCGCTCAGTAATGTTACTCTTTTATATATATTAGGGTAAATTTGAAAATTTTGATTTTGAGATATCATACCTTTTTGGAATGTTTGTGCAGCAGTAAAAATAATGGCGTAATTTTTTTTTTTTTTAATTTTCCAATTCCTTCCCCTGCATATCTGCCGCTAAAAACGCAAATTTTGAGCTCCATTTTGAGCAGAGACAAATCGGGTTGATTTATACAAAATTTTATTTTATACATCGAATTAACATTAAATTTTAGTAAGAATGAGCATTATTCGAACCGTTTAAAATAAAGCGTGTTGTAAATAGGGAGCCCGAAAAATTTACTTTTTTCAAAAAAGATTTAAAAATATATTTTTTTATAAATACAATGAAAATATACTATTTGCTTAGAAATATAACGCAAAAATATTTACTTTACCACTTTTAGCTTTAAAGTTAAAAATTTTCATATAATAACAAAAAAAAATTTATTTAAACCAAAATTAAAAATATTGGATATTGTAACAGTAAAATGCAAAGGCTACTGTGAATTATAATGCTCATGTTTAAAAATTTTTTAATAACAATTATTTTTTAAGATATTTATTTTTTATAGCTATTATTTGAAAATTTCTTAGTCTTGTAACTCTAAAGCGAAGAGTCGTAGATTAATTATTTTTGCGCCATTTTTTAAAGCATATAGTATATTTTCACTGTGTTTATAAAAAAATATAATTTTAAAACTTTTTTGAAAAAAGTAAATTTTTTGGACACCCTAATTGGAACACGATGCATTTTAAGCGGGTTGAATAGTTGTCATTCTTACTAAAATTTTATGTAGAATTGATGTATAAGAGAAATTTTTTTATAAGTCTATTGGATTCGTCTCTGCGCAAAATGGCGCTCAAAATGTGCGTTTTTAGCCGAAGATATGCAGGGGAAGCAGTTGGAATTTTAAAAAACAAAATACGCCATTATTTTTACTGCTGCAAAAACCTTCTAAATAGGTATGATATCAAATATCAAAAGAAATTTTTCTTTTCGAAACAAACCCTAATATATATAGATTTGTAGATACGGAAAATAGGAAAAATTTTGCTCCTTAATACTTGTCAAAAAAAAAAATTTAAAAAAGCTAGAATTTGCAGTTTTTGTTATTTTATCATCATTTGTAATTTTATCATCAAAAACATTTTAGGTTTTTTGGTGAAATTTCTAATTTATGGTAAAATGTGTTAGAACAAAGGGCAGAATAAACGCAACATTTTAACAAGAAAAGGGCCATTAATTTAAAAATCCATGTAACGCATCATTTCAGGAGATAAATTTCTTAAGTTGATATACATTTTTTAAACATTTTGAATGAACAATATACGCCAAGGGTAATAAATTGGACACTTATTTACTATGCATTAGTGATCTTAACTTGATTTATGACGTTGTTGCAGCAAACGAGCAATATATTAATAATAATAAAAATTATTTTTAAATATTTAAATGCCAAACCCGATAAACATATTTGCATATTTATTTTTTCTTGGTATTACTTAAATACCAAGTATTTTTTGTTTTCAATATTTTAATAAGTATTTTCGTAATAATAAGCAAAACTTACCTTCGGTACGTTCAGTAGCAACAAACATGCCCTTAGCCTTTAACCAACCATAAATATCATCAACACCATCACCAGTATATGGAATGTCATCATGGGCAACAAAATCTATTTTGTTGGCAGTTATAAAGTCATCAGTCAAAGTCCAGGGAGCATTTGGAATAATCTAGAGATTAAAACATTTTTAATTAATTCTCAAATACACATAGAACACTTAACAGTTAAAAAATCTAACTTTATTTACCTCATCAACATAACGGCAATGGCGTACACCTTCATAACGTTCAAAATCATTCATTACTGTGCGACCCTTCATTTCATGGGTGAGCTCATCATTGCAAATACCCACAATCAAATAGACATTAGGGAAAATATTTTTAGCCTAAAATTAAAAAAAGTTGTTTTAATGGTTTATCAATGAGTCATGAAAATTTAAAAATTAAATTTGTTTAATAATGAATTTACCTGCATTAATTGTCTAGCATGACCTTGATGGAATAAATCATAGATACCATCAGCATAAACACGTACTCTTCTTGAGGCTTGACCGCTGCGGGCCATTTGATAGGTTATCTTATAATTATAATCACAGCGATCACGTTCACGTACAGCTTCTTCATCGGTGGAAAATGGTGCTGGTTTGCAAATTGTCTAAAATACACAAAATAAGAAGAATAAAAAAAAAATCATTATTATTCTTTGTATTTTTTCAAGCTAGTCTTTATTATGTTATGTTATTATTACGTATTCTTTAAAATCCATGTGTAACGGCAACATTTTTACAACCGCCATTTTAAATTGCTTTTTTTTTCTTTCAATTAAAAATATTCTATTTATAAAAAATAATTTTACAACAATAGTTTTGTGACGAATCAAATTTATAATTTTTAAATTGTTTAGAAAATTTATATATGACAACTTTTTATTTTATTACTACTTTTTTATTTATTTTCCTATTAAATCTCGGAAGCTACTACAACAGTGTTATACGTTGTAGTTCCTTTGGATAAATGATCATATTTTTGATTTTGCAAATTTGTTTTACTTGGATCTCTCTATACATAACGATGTTTATCATATATTGTACTACTACGAAAACTACAACTACTACTATGATTTTTTTTTGTCAGTAATTGAGTCTTCCTCTATGTTTGTTTCAATTAAAAGAAATTAGTCTTTGTTATAAAAAGATACAACAACGTAATACATACATACATTTGTACATAACTATCTATATAGTATATAGTAAGTAGTAAGCCGGCGACACAAGTGACAAATTATTCTACATATTTGAAATTTGTTAAAGAGACATACATAAACAAATTTACCATCATTAAACATCAACAGCTTTATGATTAAAAAGAGGTACAGTGGTTTAAATTTAGGTTATTCTTTTTGTTTGTATAATCTTTTGGAAATATTCAAATAGAATGATTTCTATACAAATTATATGCTGCATCATGAGGTAGTCAGTTAATAACACTCCACTACAAAATTACACTTTTTATTTTCACCACAATTTTCAAAAACTATTAAAAAAATAATAATACGCTTTGAAGCTAATTACAGCACTAAAGATATTGTAGCTCTCTAAATTAATCATTAAATATTTTTAAATTTAATATTCATTTTCTTTTTCAAAATTTCGACTTTGATGTTTTTTTATATTTTTCTTCAGCTAATTTTGTTAGAATAATACGAGATTTTAGTCTTTAAATTGCTTAAACGCTCAAAAAGTAATTAAAAATTTTATTTTGTAAACTTTATTAATAAAAATTCAATTATTTTATGACAAAGTGGGAAATATGCAGGAAATTTTAAAAGGTAATCTAGACAGAAATAAATTCTACAAGCTTTGTCTAGTTTTTAAGAAATAAATCTTATGTTTAAAAAAAACGTCTTGAAAATTAATTGTATCGTTTTATAGGCTTTTATAGAAATTTTATATAAATTGTAGTTAAACTCGAAAAATATTTTAAGTTAATTTTTTTAATGTGGTTTTTTAATAACACTGGTCGACAAAAAAAATATATAGACTATATGGAATTCCGCATGCTAAACTCGAATCTGCTTTCAGTTTTTTTCCATCAGATCGGGATTTTTTTTTATGGGCGTGTCTAATATTGTGCCCTAAATATGCCGATTACTCGAGTATATTTCACGAACGGTATGCACGATTTATATAAATGATATACCACTATATGCGGAATAAAATAACTTTAAATCAGTCTACTATCAAATTTTTATCCGCTAAATAGTTTAGAAAATATTTCGAAAAAGTGTCGGAAAAAAATTTTTTTTTTCTAAAACTTAAAGTGAAAACATCAAAAATATTTAAGTTTATCACCTTTATCTTAAAGCTGGCAACATTATGAGTAAATAAAGCCACGTATCATAAAAATTAATGCACAAATCTTGATTGGATTCACAGTTTAGTTGGGATACTCATGCATACCTACAGTTAGAGCCCAAACACAACCTAGCGGATTATTTTTTTTTTTTTATATGAAGATTTGACAACTAAAAAAACACAGCGGAATCCGCTGGAAATTAAAATCTATTTTAATTTCACAACGGATTCTCAAAAGCTCTTATTTTCTCACTCTCCCTCTCTGTCAGTGTTGCCGTTGTTGCAAAATGAATCACATAAGTTTACATTAAATTTATATAAGAAAGAAATAGATAGATTTGCCTTTTATTTCTTATGTATGGAATTTAAGAGAGAAAGATAAATATTTTTTTATATATGTAGTTTTGTTGTTGCCAAACACAAAAATATAAAGAAACAAAAACAAAATATATATATGAAATCCGCCGCTGGATTCAGGGCTGTCAGATGTGTCGATTTTTCGCCAAACGTGGCGATTTTTAATTGCTCTTGGCGACTGAATTTTCCGTTTTGCGACATGGCGATTTTTAACAAGGTGGCGATTTATTTGGCTAATTTTTAAAATTAAAGTAAAACTATTACATTTTTTTACTAGCCAACATATATTTTTAGTATTTTCCTATCCAAAACGGCGGTTCACAACAAGGGGTCCGTATAAAGATTTTTGCTTGAACATAAAAGTAAAAGTATTTCTTTAAACAGATAACACACATATGTATATTAATTTCTCCATACTTATAAAATAAAGTTGCACATATATATATTAATTTCTCCATACTTATAAAATAAAGTTGCAAAAAATATAGAGTACAAATTCTAAAACTATTGTAAGACATTTATTAGCAATTTTAAAATCCATTTTTAAATACAAAGGTTTTATCTTAAATTTATAATTAATTGAAATCAAATGTTTTTACTATTTTCTGAAATATAGCCTGATTTAACTAACAGAAGCATTTGGTACCAAAGTGAGAATATGCCATTAATTTTTATCTTTAAGTACTAATTTATTTTTTGATTAAGAACTATTTAGGAATAACATTTGATATGAATAACATTTGAATATTCAAATGAATATTCATTTTTATTCAAACTTGAAATTACGTATTTTCAGAAAAACCTTTAAATTATCAAATTTAAAGGCACGAAGCAAGAGTTTGTAAAAACAGAAATTTTTCCTGCTGCAATTCTGAGTTCGTAGGAGAGATAAGAGGAGGGAATACTAAACATTTACATTCACTTTACCTCTCTCGTCTACGAATTGCAGCAAGAAAAATTACTGTTTATAAATGACAATTTGTTTTCCATCATCTTTCAAATATGAACATTAAGATTTTATGGGCCATAATGAAAAGAAAACGTTCATGAATAAATTAATTCTTCGAAACTATTTATAAGTATAATAGGATAATTATATAATTTTAGAATAATTCTGTTGAAAAATATAATAATTTTTAATAAATTTTTAAAACGACCTTAAATTATGTATGTCAGAAAAGCGTATTGAAATTTATATATTTTTTTATTCAATTATTATTAGCTACTGAAATTATCATTGATTTTGTTGATGCTGAATTTACATTTTAAAATTATATAAAATTTTAAGCACTAAATATTTTAGTTGTTTTTAGTTTTTCTTAAAAAGAATTTATAAAATTTAATTTTGGCGATTTCTGATTAACAATTTAGCGACAGAGGCTCAAAAAAATCTGACAATCCTGGCTGGATTCCATCTTTATTTAATTTGCATTTCTCTCTTAGAGCGGAAAACAACGTTGAAATCCGTTTGGTTGTATTTGGGCTCTTAAGTGGATATAAACTAGTCAGCAAAAAAAAAAATTTCGTCTTTAATAAAAAAAATAGGTGGATTAATTAGATGGAATTCAATGTGCTAAATAAGAATCAGCTTTTACTTTTTTTCTATCACGCATTGATTTTTTTTAATGGGCATGACTACTATGACCCCGCCTTTAGGCAGTCACACTTGTATAACTCGAGAACAGTTTGTCCAATTAAAATAAATTGAACTTTAATATATAGCGACCTAAATTATCTTTAAGCTGAATTTACATAATTTTTTGTCCAGTTAATATTTCCGTAGTTATTCGGTAATTTGTACCGAAAATTTAAAAATTTATTTTTTCAAAAAGTGATATTCTTGAGCGAATGAAAAATATTGTTGACAATTTTCATATGCATCTTTTGATGGATCACTTATCAAAATCGTGTAAAGGGTTCTTGAGTTATAGCCTAAGTTTGACAAACCATTATCGAATTTTGTGAATAAAATTTAGATTTCTGCATCAATTTTGATGATACATGACTTATTTTATTCGCAGCATTACCAGCTTTAAAATAAAGATGATAAACTGAAGCATTTTTGATGTTTTCATTTATTAAAAGAAATTTTAGTAACAAACTTATTTCAAAATAACTCCGAAACTATTGAGCACATAAAAAAAATAAGTTTGGCAAATTTGAAGATATTTTTAGTCCGCATCTTGGTGTATCACTTTGATCAATCGTACACACCGTTATTGAGTTATGAGGAAATATACTCGAGAAATGGCCTTACTATGGGCTAAATAATCGAAAGATTCGTGTTTAGCACATCAAAATACATCAAGTCCAACTATTCGTCTATGGGGGAGGATTTTTTTTGTTGACCAGTGTAATTGACAAAAACATAAACAAATGTATGCGGTTGAAACCCTGATTATTAGACTTCCCCAAAAAAAATTTAAAACCCGATATAATGAGGAATAAAACATGCCCTTCAGATATGGAGAACTTTGGAAAGTTGAGTTCAAGTGACAATTCTTCTACCCATAAAGAACCCAAAATTAAAAAAAAATTTTTCTGACCTATTTCGCGAAAAAACTCTAAACTTTTCTTGACCAAAATGTACCAGAGTTGAGATTTTCACTGGTAGCGAACTGAAGATGAATTTTAAAAATTTTATAAATATTTTTCTATAAGTATTCAGCGATATTAATATAAAATTTTTAGTAATTAATTTATTTATTGAATAATCACAACACAACTACAAATTATATTCTAATTCTAAACCTAACGGAGTAACCGAAGACTATTGCACGTTGTAGTGAAATAGAACAGAGGCTCTGGTAGGAATCGAACCCACAACATCCAGGCTGACAGACTATCTCACTACTAACTAAGCCATCGGGACATCCTGGTAATTAATTTAATTTTTATACATTTTTAACAGTATATTTTTCTTCTTTTATTATTACTTTTTAAATCTATGTCGCCTATACAAATCACTGTCAACATTTTGCAGCATTTAAATTTTAATAAACATATCACTACAATGAATACAATTTTATTTGTTTGACCACCACTAATCAATTAAAACAATTAAAAACTATTTATTTTGATTAAAATTAATAAGAATTATATATACATAAATGTATATTGTTTATAAGTTTAGGTTAAACATTTTTAAGTTCTTTAATAAAAATAAAACAATTTAAACACATCGTCGGTGCGCTGACGAAAAGTTCTATGTGTATTACTACTTTTCAGGAGAACAAATGACCAGTTTTATTTTGTTAATACGTAACATTTTTTTTTTTTTATTTAGGATATATATATTTTTTTCTAGGCATTTGTTAATTTGACGTTTTAGGAAAACAATATATTTTAGCGTAGCGCAAAAGAAATTAGAAAAATAAACTGCACTTAGGACTTTTTGAAACTTCTTAACCCGTTAAGGTAAGGAAAATGTTTTGGCGGGAAAATGTGACTAATAAGGCTACAAGATGCGGTAATAAAAATATAATAACATTTTACATAGACTATTCGTTAGCGCAACGATGACATGTACAAAGATGTAAACAAATGATGCAAGTTCTTATTTACAACAAAAGAAAAATGTAAACAGAGAAAATAACAAATCTTAAATAAAATTGTCTGGTGCTACTCGTACTATAATGGCGTGATTATGTACAATATACATATGTCCATACAAATTTGTATATACATATGTATGTATACATTTCTTATATGCATATGTTTGAATGTATTGACATTTATTTATTATTTTGTTTGTACTCTTAACGACGAAATTTATTTTTTTGGTCGCCCAATTATTTTACTTTTATACTAGTATAAGATGATTTAAATTTGTGCCCCATTCTATCTACATATGTATATACAAATGCCGACGATTAATATAAAATAAATTTTATTAAATTACAGATGAAGTTCCTCGTATGTTTGTTTACATTGTTTATATGCACATATATATGTACATACATATACTATACATAAACTTAGTCGAGAGTACAACGAGCTTAAAATAAAGTAAATTGCTGAGGTCACGTGAAATAAATTGTAGCATGTGAATGAATGAATGAATTTATTATTTAGAACTCGATTCTTAATGATATATACATAGGAACATACATATTAATATAGACAATTTTTGCTATATATATATGTATAGATAGAAAGAAAAACATTTAATTGAAAAAAAAAAAAAACTGGAAAACAATTTAAGATAGAAGTAACACTGCGTTTAAAGCTTTGTATTGTATTTGTAATATTGTAGTGCTGTCGCAACTCAAAAAATTAATCAAGAAATCAATCATGTCAATTTTTATTGTATTTTATAGAATAGAATATAATATAAATAGAAAATGTTTATATAAAACTCTGTTTATTTGACAAATGACCAAATGGGGGATACCCCAATTCAAATATTCTTGATGTTTTCTTTTTTACTTTTTTGGTAGTATAAAATGCAAATTTTTAAACAAAAAATTTTATATTTTTTCTGAATTTTTCGAGTTTAACTCCAATTTCACATAACAAGATTTAGTTTTTAAAAATCAGACAAAAACTGTAGAACTTATTAGATTTTATATGGAATAACTTAACTAAACTTTCCATACATTATTCATTTTTGCTCCAAAAAGTATGCAACAATTCAAACATCAAATAAAATACTTTGTCTAAAAATACATACATATAAAGAATTTTTTTAATGAAGCTTAGAAAATATTGAAAAATATCTTGGGTGTTTATGCGAATTTAAGGACTGAAATCTTATTTTATTCTAAATAAAATAACATTTAAATTTCAAAAATTTTACATCATAGTTGAAATTTTGAAAAAAGAAAAGTATATAAATAAAGTGTAAATTTTAACTTATCTCATACCCATATCTCACCATCCGTTAGTAATTTAATTATTTTCCATATTGACCCCGAACACTCTTTCCTAGCTGCTTAAAAATTAAATTAATTTAAAAAATATAATAATAATTTAGCATAAAAAGTGATTATAATTAACAAAGTATGGACCTTTCACATTAACCTTACGGTTAGCTAATGTTTTAATGGTTAATTGTTGCAATAACTTAAATAGTTTAACTAAATATTTCAAAAACTAAAATTAAATGCTTCATTGGACCTAAAAATTGCAATTAATTGCTAAATATACACACATCTATTAAGTATCTGCTACATAATGCCAACAATGTTGAACTCTAAAATATATTAACATGTACACACATGAATGTGTGTAAGTATTTATTTTATGGGTATCGCCACTAAAAACCACCATTAAACAGCAAAAAAAAAAAAAAAGACACGTCGTCATTATTGCATCACTTTTTTTTTATATATTTTTTACCGGGAAAAAATTGTGATAATACATACATATACATGAACTCATTGTGTTTTTATAAAATAGAAATGATACATAGACTTTTTGCTAAAACTTGGAACTATAAAAATAAACAAATCGAAATAAAAACAAAAGAAATAGTAACTAAAAGAAAAAAGAACAAGACGGCAAAAACACAAGCAACTAATAAATTTGTTTAAAGACAAATATTTTTACAAACATACATATAAAGGTATGTTCAGACTAGTCAAATATTTGACGAAAATGACATAACCACTATATAAAATATTTTCTAACCACCAGGAAAATATTTTTTCTTATAATTTATCATAGCTGACATATTACCGAATATTGATGCTGTTTTCTCTTACAAAACATTTGTAAGATCAAACAACGGCAAACAATTTTTTTTTGTAGAACTAGTGGTCACGCAAATTTGGTCAAATATTTGACAGATGTGAACATAGTTTAAGAATTATAAAATTATAATTCAAATAGTAGTTATTTATAGAATTAATACGTAGATGTACGTAATAAAGAAACATGCGCAATTTTTGGAGCATTATTCATGTGAATATATTACTACAAAATGTAAAAAAATCCTCCCCCAAAGACGAATAGTTGGACTTGATTGATTTTTCCATCAGATCTGCTTTTTTTATGGGCGTGTCTAATATTTCGCCCATAATAAGGCCATTATTCTAGTAAGGAGTGAGATCGAAAAATTCTTAACATACATAATATTCAATAACTTGGAAACGGTTGATCTTAGAGTTATCATTATTTTTTTAATCATTTGATAATTTAGCACAGATCACAGAAATATATGGTTTTTATGGTTCTAACCACTAATTATAAAATTGTGGACCATTTTTGAAAACCCTTTCTTTGGAGATTTGATAGTTGCTTCAGTCACTTTTTTGGAACAGTGTGCACATCTTCTGTTAAAATCTTCGGTATTTTGGGACACCTTTTTTGTGCTCTTGAATTCACTTTTCACAAGAGCTCAATATATCTCCACTGGTCTAAGCTATGGACAATTTTGAAAATTGACCTCTCTTGGTACTAAAACTATGTTATTGATTTGGTACCACTCCAGAGCTTTCTTACCGTAGTGACATGATACCAAATGGGTCCAAAAATATGTGGACACGTTGTGCTTTTTTAAGAAAAGAAGAAGTCTTTTTTGCAAAAATTCCTTTATGCATATTTTGGTATTTATAGATCCGAATGTATCCTGTTTTGCCGCAACTGCAAAAAGCTTGTCATACCATGAATTTTGTAAGAAATTTTTGCTGCTTTTGGGTCTTAAACTTATCTCCAACATTGCTTCGAGCATTAGCAATAAACATTTTTGAGACACAAGCTGCGAAGATTCTGCCAGCACCTACGTTTCTTCGTCAATTATACAGCTTGAGTATTTTTGTATGAAATTTGGTTTTAAATTCCGAGTCCTATTTTTGGCTTGTAATTTTTTTTTTTTTTTTTGCAGAATTCCAGTTTGGAATTTTTTGAACTTTATATGTTATCAACTTTCCCATTACCTTTAAATTTTCGCACCAAATAGTCGAAGCACTGAGAAAACTGAGATGATTTTCTACCAGATGTGTTTTTAGTTCCTTTCAATATGCCTTCAATTTTCTTGCCTTCCCAATATCATGTGGTCCTTTTTTCTTACCGAACTAGTTTTCACATCAATTGTCAAATTCTCCTGATACTGTTTAATAACATTAGAAACGGTTTTACGGACGACATTTAATTCTGTGGCCAATTATTTGTAAGACCTATTTGGATTTTTTGAAATTTTTTTAATAACTTGTAGGACGTAAATCTTTTTCGTCACTTATTTTGATGAAAATAAGAACAAATTAACATGGTTATTATTAAAAATAATAACTGAAGTATTTTTCCATGATAACTAGATCAAAAAAAATTTTGAATATTGATTCCGAAAAAAGTTATGAGGCAAAATGTGTGTTAAGATTTTTTCGATCTCACTCCTTATTGACCATAACTCAAGAACGGTGTGTACGATTGACTAAAAATATGTTCAAGCTATTCTAACTTCATTTTTTATGTTATTTCGAAATTAGTGTCGAAAAAATTCTTTTGATAGAGTGTGTGCCAAACGGTAGCAAAGTATGTAGAAAAGTAAAATTTTGAAGTATATGAGGTGAATAAAATTTCACTAGCTGATAGGGCTACATAAATTTTTGACAATAGAATAGTAAAATTTGAAAGTCGTTAAATAAATAATAAATTAAAATAATTTGAAATTGTTTGAGTTTTTAATGTTTATTTTATAAAATTGTAGTTTTTCTCTTTAAAACAAATAATTTTTAAAAAGATATTAATTTTATTTAAAATTTTGTGATATTTTGTTAACGATTTTGTAAAAATTTAACACGGAAAAAAGTTTTCATTTGGCACAGCAAAACTATAAAATTTTTTCACCATAGGAAAATTTAAAATTTCTACAGAACTTTGCTACCGTTTGGCACACGCTCATAAATGAAAACATCAAAAAACATTCAGTTTATCATCTCTATCTCAAATGTGAATGAAATCAATACTTGTGCATCAATATGTGGCACAAGATGATTTTGTTTCCACTTTTTAAACAAAATTTTAGTAAATCTTCAATTTTGCATGATTTTTTTCGGACACTTATTTCGAAATAACTCCGAAACTACTGAGCGGATAAAAATTTGATTTTAGAACGACTTAAAGCCAATTTTGTTTCGCATATTGGTGTAACATTTTCTCGAGTAATAGTGAAATATAATTGAGTAATCGGTTTTATTAAGGCGAACACTTATTTTGAAATAACTCCGAAACTATTGAGCGGATAAAAATTTGATATTAGAACGACTTAAAGCCAATTTTGTTTCGCATATTGGTGTAACATTTTCGCGAGTAATAGTGAAATATAATTGAGTAATCGGCTTTATTAAGGCGAAATATTAGACACGCCCATAAAAAAAAATCTCGATCTGATGGGAAAAAACTGATTCGTGTTTAGCATATCGAATTCCATCTTGTCCACATATTTTTTTTTTTTTTTTTGGAGGACGAAAAAAAAATTTTTACACTGGTCGACAAAAAAAATTGTGTTAAATATTAATATTAAAATATTTGTATATTAAAAAAGCTTAAAGCTTAAGTCAAGCCTATATAGTCTCCGCTTTAGTCTAAACTCTTGACTATCGACTAATATGATAAAACTGTAGTACGCTAGACGATACTATAGACTATAATCTCGTATATACATATTCTAGTTTACAGTCTCGGATATAGTTGAATAAATTATAGACTAAACTAGTTTATTGTAGAGACTATAAAGCAAAAAATAGTCTAGACTATAAAA
Organism: Protophormia terraenovae; assembly: GCA_951394005.1. Taxonomy (NCBI): domain Eukaryota; kingdom Metazoa; phylum Arthropoda; class Insecta; order Diptera; family Calliphoridae; genus Protophormia; species Protophormia terraenovae. The sequence goes on along the minus strand of OX596075.1, from coordinate 128,594,615 downwards.
AAAAATTGTAATCGAAATATCTTTAAATATGGTCTAGTGTCTAGACTATAGACTAAACTAATTTTGCGATTATAAACTAGGCTATACTTAATTCATTAGCTGGTCAACCATAAATATGCTCTAAAAAATTTTTAATAAAATATGCTCTTAAAATTTTATTTTTTCTGGATCAATTTTAAATTATCTACTACTCATGCTAAAAATTACTTGTTTTTTTTTCTCAGTAAAGAGAATATTTCGCTAAGAATAAAAATTATGTAAAAATTTCATTTGGATGCAAAATAAGCTATATTTTTTTTTTTTTTTTCTTAAAAGTCAAATATGCAATATTATCAGCAGCAAAATTATGCCATTTAATTTATGCTCTAAAATAAGAAATATAAGGATTTTTTTACGAAAATATGACAAAATATGCTGCTGAGCCAATATATGCAAAAAATGAGCTGTTAGGATCAAATGCTGTAACAAATCTTTGCCAAAGTTCCTAAAATTGTCTGAATCGAATTAAATAAATAACAGTTTGGTTAATTTGAAGCCCAAGAAAAAGATAATTTGACATATTTTTGATTGCCCTATTGATTAGTTTTTTTTTTTTTTTAAATCAACAAACGTGTTTAAAAATAAACTTACCATTATATCCGAACTGCCACTTGCAGGTAATGTTTTTGGTGGAGCATATTTCTTTTTGACCGGACTAGTAGTAGCTGCTGTGTCCACAGCCAAAATAGCCGCAGCTCCCTCACCATCATCAGGTTCACTTTGTGAAATTGTGCGTGTATAATCTTTAGTAATGGATGATCCATCTACTTTAATCGACATCAAGTCATTGTCGGTAAGAGTATTTGGTGACGCAGGAGGCAACATAGATTGGTTTTGTTCTTTGGCAACTTCAAGATTTGGCGACTGTAACAAATTTGTGTTAGCTGACAATGATGATGGAGTTAAAGCAGATTCGTATGTTCTTTTGCGTGTTGAAATAGTTGTTGTTGCTGCAGCTGTAGCAGCAGTTGTAGCAGTATTGGAACCGTTTCTTAACGTTGGTGTTGTATGTGTTGTAAGTGGATTGTTGGCTAGTATGGAGGATGATGCCATTGCAGCGTTAAATTTTGGGGAATTTTAAAATAATAATATAACGAAATGTAGAATAAAAAATAAAAACTTTTAAAGATCTTATTGTATTCCTTTAATTTGTTAAAGTTTGGTTTTTAATTGAAATGAATATTTCAATTTGTTTAATGATGATGTTGATGATAGATATATTTTGTATATAAATGTTGTTTTTTTATTTTATTATTAAATTACTCTAGTACGTAGAGATTCGTTTAGTCATACAATTTAATTTCAAATTTATGACAAGATTCTTTTTCAACCAGTATGTATGCAATTCTTATTTGTATGCCTTGATTAAAATGACCTGCAATGGTAAAGAAAACAATCGAATGGTATAAGTATTTTATTATTTAAATTCTAAATTATAAAAAAGAAAAAACAAAAAAAAAAAAAAACAATTTAAAAGTAAAAAAATTAATTGAAAAAATCTTAAGTAAGTTTTCCAAAAGACCAAGGCATAAGTTTTTAGTAGCGCTTTATATGCATACATATGAATATTTTTAAATATTTTAGAAGGTTGGAAACCGAAACGAATAACGGTATCGGTATTCAATTTATATTTATTTCGGTAACGGTATCGATAACGGTATTTTAAATTATATCGGTATCGGTATACCGGTACCGAAACTAAAATACCGGTAAATACCGTTATTATTAAAAAACTAGTAAAAACTTAAAAAAGTTTAATTTTTACTTGAATTTGACAAAAAATATTAAATTACATATTTGCATATGAATATTTTTCGTTAGAGAACTTTATACGATTTTTACAAATGCTTATTTTATGGCAACATTTAGGAATATTAAACTCGAATTTTTAAAGGCAAATTGGTATAATTTTTTGCAGTACAGTAAAGTAAAAAAATTGGACAAAATTTGTATTTACCACAGTTTTTTAATACAGACAAAAATCGTTCAATTAATTTTGGAAACATTAAAAAAAAAAAACTAATTTTATTCTATAAATTGCAAAATGTAAATTTGCATAATGGCAAAAAATCCGTGAAGTAGCAGAAAAAAAACAGAAAAGAATAAAAAAAATCATTTTTTTTTATTTCATCACAAGTTAGCGCTACAAAAATATGGAAAATGCGTTTCGGATATCGTAGGAATACTCGTTTCAATCACCATTAAAATTAGTAAAGAAAATATAATTCCCTAAAGAGTTTATAGGTTGTATAACTGTTTAGGTAAGAGTAAGAGAAAACAAGAAAGTACTTATTATGTCCATAACTCCCCATTATCCCATTTACTCACTAGAAATTTTAAAAGTTGCATAGAGTGAGAAATTTAGATGTAATTCAAACTTTGAAGCCGCTCAGAAGAAAATTTCACTTAAAAATGTGAGTTCAAATAGTATAAAATTGTTTGTAGCTTCAATACTGTGGTCTATAAACGTTATTAAAAATAAAGTGTATCGCATATTTAGATATATCTAAATTATGAAATAATGTTTTCGAGAAAATTCAACTTCCTGCTATATGGTCTGACGTGACTATCTTAATTTTTTTTTTTCGAATTTCTAGAGATTAATTCCGAATGTTGTCCATGCCAATGACGAATTTAAATCTTATTTAGATGCTTACAAGATCCTTTCAATGAGTTTAAGTTTTTTTTACTTGCTGCTTATTAGTGATGACATGATATTTATTTGAATTGATATCTTAGATTCATCCTATGCAAGTAATTTAAAGAATATTGAAATTATATAAATAGTTCCCAGCTGGATTTAGCATATTATATTATATTCGTTAAAAAAATCAATAATATATAATCGTTTGTTAAAATTCATGGAATTTTCTTTCATTTAAATGCTTTTAAAATTTCCGTGAATCACGGTCAAAATTCCCAGAAATCATATCATAAGTTGAAATGCCCCTATCTTTTTTGTGTTCGCACTAAGACTTTTTATCAAAGTGAAGTCGCACTAGGTTTAAGGGATTTAAACATCTTTAAAAATATATTTATTGCAAACTATATAACCAAGAAACAAACAATAAAAGTCCTTCTTAAAATAATATTCTATAATTATTACATTAAATAAACTCTTATTATTAAAAATAATTTTATCTTTCTTATTTTATCAAGTAAATTATATGAGAAATTATTCTTACAATATCATATGTTGAAAAAATATATTTTTAAAATACCGAAACTATATTACCGGTATAGAGAGAAACGGTATTTGAATACCGGTATTTTTAACAAAATAATAATTTCGGTATCGGTATCAGTTACGGTAACTAACTTTAAACGGTATTTTATCGGTATCGGTATTTATAACTGTATCGGTTTCCAACTTTGATATTTTATAATGCTTTCGTAAGTACTTAGGATAAATAAAAGCCAAAATGAATTTCATAGTCAAGAAACCAACAGTGTTTTTTTTTTATATCTAGTGAGTGAATTCCTTAGGCACAATAACAAATACTTTGAAAAAAAAGTATCCACAGGAATAGATTAACGAAAAACACTGCGTTATTTTTTGTTTATTTAAAATCTATTATCAATGGCATTTTTTTTTTTTTCTTAGGTTGGTATTTATTCATTGAACACTTAAGATATTAAGACAATATTTTTAAACATCAAATAGGCCATTATAAAGTTTGAGGTCGTTTATAAATTATTTCTTATTTAATTTTAGCGTTTTGTTTTTTATTTTAGTAATAATATTCACAGAAAACATTTCAAAGTCTAAAGATTTTTTTATACAACAAAAAAGCTAAATTTTATTTTTTTTTTTCTAATTCACAAAAATTTGTATCGTAAATAAGTAATCTTACATTTTATACAAAATTTTTATTTTTGTTATATATATTTTTAGTGATTTCTCTTAAAAAATATAATTTATATTATATTAATGCACTTGTTTTTTTTTTATTTTTTTTTTCATGAAACGAATAAATAAAATTACGTTTAAACCGTACAAAAATACTCAGACGAATGATGAATAATCGAAATAAGTTGTATTTACTTTCATACACATGGAGGGAAGTCGGTATGGCGCGATAAAGTAAAATAAAAAAAAAAAAAAATAATAATAATAAATAATTAATTCTAAAGCTATTAACAACACAAAAAGAGAGAAAAAAACCCGCTATAATCAGTTATACTATGTAAAGAGTTTCTAAAAAATCTCAACGGAACTTGGAAAGTACCCAAAGAAACTGGTTAAAATTTGTCAGCATGTTGGCTATTTGATTGAAGTACAACTTTTACCTCACCACCAGTCACTTCAATTTTATACGTTAGAGATTTATAAACGTTTATTTGGAAAAGTTTTATATCTATAGGTTTGTTTTATTATGCGAGAGCTTTAATGTTTAATAATAAAATTAAGAGATATACGTCACTCATATTGATTCACGTGAGTATGAGAGAAAAAAAATGTTTTATGTATTTGTCTAACAAAGATTGTGCACGAAAAAGCTCCCATAATAGAAAGTTACTTAAGGTAAAAAAATGTAATCGGTGTAAGACTTAGCCCCATTTATATATAAAAAAAACTGTGGTTTGGTTTTTGATACAATACTAACATTTTTTAATCGAGCTAAAAAAAAAATAAATTAAAATGTATGAAAATTGTATATTTCCGAATTCAAAAGTAATCAATTTGCAAAATTATAGTTTCCTAATAAAAGCCACATCGCTCTTTCTATTAACGTATGCGGAATAAAATTGCAACAAAATTTTCGGAGCTGGTTTAAAACATTTTTTTATTATATAGAGCTTTTATCATCAATATCGGATGTCTACGTATCTTCTCATTATATTTCAAAATATGTATTGACAAAAAGAGAACTACCTTAAAAAAAACTTAAAAACTTAATTTTTTACAATTATTTTTACATTTGCCCCATACAAAACAATTAGTATTTTAATTCAGATGGTAATGAGAATCAAAGAAAATATTTGTTTCGATAGATATAAAAAAAATGTTTATGGTTGAAGTCAATTTTTGTGGAAAGGCTTTTTTGGAAGTTTTATTAAATCTAAAATTAATTAACTTTTTAGTTAATATATTTAGCTGTGTAAAGCAATGTTAATTGATTTCACAGAAATAAACAACGATTTATATTTATCCAATAAAGATATACACTATCGGACAAAATAAAGTGCGGTTTTTAACTCTTGCTATTTAGTTCATAATTATTGTCTTCTAGGTGCATAATAGTCTACATTTTTGGTGTCCAGGTATTTGTCGTATTATATTCTTTAAATTAATATGCAAAAGAAGTTTTTGAAATATGTGTATTTCGAGTTTGGGGCAAAAGTGTTGTGTTGGTCATGCATTTTGTGCGACATAATAAAGTGACACTTTACATTATTTCCTAAAATTTTTTAAATTTTTTGATAAAAATGGAAGGCATATTCTTAAGAAGAGCTAAATTTATTATTCTATTCATAAATTATATTAAAATTATTATTGCATTTGAAAAATAAGGATAAATTCGGCCATATTATCAGTAATTCTTCGACCACAATCCAGTAAGATTTCTTGATTTAAAATAGAGAAAATTAATTAAGATTAACGTAATTGTCTTTAAAGTGTAATATTTTAGAATCTGAGACTAAAAGATTCATTTCGTTATACAAAATTACAATTCAAAATGAAAATTAGAAGAAATTGAAAGGGCAGAAATCTAAGACCACGAAGTAAAATCGTAACGATATCAATATTCTCGACAAAAGAGAATGAGTTTCATCACATAAATTTATAAAAAAAGAAGTAATTATAAATATATTAGCTTTTACTGCCAAGAAAAAGCTCCAATATATGAGTTTTAGACGTACCTATTCTAAGTAAAAGTTACATCATTGTTGTGCTAATATAACAAAGCGAGCCGTAATAGAAAAATAATCGTTAAAGTCCCAGAACCATTCTGAAATGCAGTTATTTGGATGAATAGACATAAATTTTATTAAAACTTAAAAAAAAAAAAAAAACTGAGAAAATTTTGGAAACTGCCATGGAAAAATCTGAAGTTTTAAATTTTCGTATTAGAAGATCGTATAAAAAATGTTTACTTAAATTTGGTACATATGAAACCCATTTGTTTGAACCTTGTCTGGAAAGTTAGGCTTGTAATAAATAAAATTGCTTCCTTCGTTATCTCTCCGCTTAGAAATATGAGATTCTTTTTGGCGAGAATTGCATTATAGCCACGACTTTACTTCGCAGTATTAGGGTTTCTGGCCCTCAATATCTTATTATTTTCATTAATTTTCTATATTTGGAATCAAGAAATCGTACTGGATTGTGGTCGAAGTATTACTGATAATATGGCCGAATTTATCCTTATTTTTCAAATGCAATAATAATTTTAATAGAATTTATGAATAGAATAATAAAATTTAGCACTTCTTAAGAATATGCCTTCCATTTTGTATCAAAAAATTTAAAAAAATTATAGGAAATAATGTAAAGTGTCACTTTATTATGTCGCACAAAATGCATGATCAACACAACACTTTTGCGCCATATTTGAAATACATATATTTTAAAAACTTCTTTTGCATATTAATTTAAAGAATATAATATGAAAATAACCTGGACACCAAAAATGTAGACCATTATGCACCTAGAAGACAGTAATTATGAACTAAATAGCGAGAGTAAAAAACCGCACTTTATTTTGTCCGATAGTGTATATTCTAAACTACTTAAGGAGTGAGATCGAAAAATTCTTAACATACATAATATTCAATAACTTGGAAACGGTTGATCTTAGAGTACTCATTAATCATTTGATAATTTAGCACAGATCACAGAAATATATAATTTTTATGGTTCTAAAATTGTGGTCCATTTTTGAAAACCCTTTCTTTGGAGATTTGATAGTTGCTTCAGTCACTTTTTTGGAACAGTGTGCACATCTTCTGTTAAAATCTTCGGTATTTTGGGACACCTTTTTTGTGCTCTTGAATTCACTTTTCACAAGAGCTCAATATATCTCCACTGGTCTAAGCTATAGACAATTTTGAAAATTGACCTCTCTTGGTACTAAAACTATGTTATTGACTTGGTACCACTCCAGAGCTTTCTTACCGTAGTGACATGATACCAAATGGGTCCAAAAATATGTGGACACGTTGTGCTTTCTTAAGAAAAGAAGAAGTCTTTTTTGCAAATATTCCTTTATGCATATTTTGGTATTTATAGATCCGAATGTATCAAATGACATTCCTGTTTTGCCGCAACTGCAACTGTCATACTATGAATTTTGTAAGAAATTTTAAATTATACAGCTTGAGTATTTTTGTATGAAATTTGGTTTTAAATTCCAAATCCTATTTTTGGCTTGTAATTTTTTTTTTTGCAGAATTCGAGTTTGGAATTTTTTGAACTTTATATATTATCAACTTTCCCATTAGCTTTAAATTTTCGCACCAAATAGTCGAAGCACTGAGAAAACTGAGATGATTTTCTACCAGATGTGTTTGGAGTTCCTTTCAATATGCCTTCAATTTTCTTGCCTTCCCAATATCATGTGGTCCTTTTTTCTTACCGAACTAGTTTTCACATCAATTGTCAAATTCTCCTGATACTGTTTAATAACATGAGAAACGGTTTTACGGACGACATTTAATTCTGTGGCCAATTATTTGTAAGACCTATTTTTTAATAACTTGTAGGACGTAAATCTTTTTCGTCATTTATTTTGATGAAAATAAGGACAAATTAACATGGTTATTATTAAAAATAATAACTGAAGTATTTTTCCATGATAACTAGATCAAAAAAAATGTTGAATATTGATTCCGAAAAAAAGTTATGAGGCAAAATGTGTGTTAAGATTTTTTCGATCTCACTCCTTATATATCCGAATATAACGACAGGATGATTTTGAGGGATAGAAAAAATCCCTAAATTTAATAAAATTGTAAAATTTCAATCTATCTTTACTTTTGGAAAAGTTAGAACAAATTTTGTCGCAATTTTATTCCGCATACGTTATGTTATCTTTTATACAAAATTTTGATCTCTAAGTCAGGAATAAACACAAATTACACTGGTCAACAAAACAAACAAAAAAAAAAACTTGTGAGATTCTAATTTTATTAATGACTGAAGTCGAATCTAAAGCTTGGAATTCATTTGTTTTGGTTATGAGTAATTTCCTAGGCAAAAAGAAATCTGACAACCATGTCGAGCTTGTTGAGTGCATGCTATAGAACTTGCAAGAGCTAGGGTGCAACATGAGCATAAAAATCCACTTCCTGCACTGATTTCCACAAAACTTGTGTGATTTTTTTGGGGAGCTGGGTGAAAGATTTCATCAGGATCTCCAGACAATGGAAAAGCGTTATCAGGGAAGGTGGGACTTACATATGATGACAGACTAGTGCTGGAGTTTGCAATCAGAGTCGCTCATTTAAGGAAATCTTATTAAAGATCATTTGATAGTGTTCGATAGAAATTTCATTAACATATCGCACATTAAAGGAAACAAGAATTATGTTGACCAGTGTTATTTTAATTGTTTAACTTTTTTAGAATCCTAACATTTTTAGCAGTTATTATTGACTGTATCTTTTATTTTTTTAGCTACAACTGCTACCAAAATTTGTTTTCGTGTACATTCTTTAGAGGTTTCTAGTTCAAGACCTACATTGGTACTCATTTATTATTTTTCTTACACGTCAAATATTTTTGTTGTCTCTTAAAAAGATCAGCTGTTGTTTTTAAATCAACACAAGCATATTTTTTTAGACATACATATATGTTATATTGTACATATACAATATCGTTTGTATATATAGTATGAGCAAATTAAATATTTTTATAATTTGGTGCGTCATATGCGTTTTGAAGAGATGTGTAGACACATACATACATAAAAGCTAAGATAAAGAAAATATTATATTTTGTTTTTATTATATTAAATGTGCATGACTGAAGTGCAAGTTAGCAAATTTAATTTGCCTATATGACGACTATAATAAAAATAGAGCACACACAAATACATATGTAAAATAAATAAATGTATATAAGAAAAAAATTTGAAAACGCATGAGCAAATTATTTGAACAACTTAAAACTGTTAGATTTTTTTGTTCATTTAGCAGACGTATTTTATGATAGTTTATTTGATAGTATTTAAACGTGTTTCAGAAGACAACAATTTTTGAAAAAATTGGATTTTATAGTTTCAGATAAATATCAGTTTTATACTAATTTTGCTGTCTATTAGTTGCATAACAAATATATTTTTCAAACATTTTTTTAAGACGCTGTTCAGCCAAATATGGAAATCTTATTTGTTTTCTTTTGTAATAAGTACTTGTGAAATAATTACTCTAAATGACACCCATGAACAAAATATAACTACAATTTATTTATAAATTCAAGGTTATTTTAAAGAGAAACAAATGATTAGATAAAAAAATATATAATTTTTTAATTTCCGATTTTTTGTTTGTTTGCTAAAAACAATATACATCCGCTTGAAAAATATGTTATTTCTAAATATTTTAAACAAATACATTTCAAATTTTATAGTATTCATAAAAATAGCTGACCACTTAATATATTAATGATGATATTGCTGATTTAAAAAGTTTTATAATATGTATATCTAATAATGATTCAATAGCCGGCTTTTATTACACATATGTATTTACGTTTATAAAACTTTATTAAATATTGGCACATATTTAGATTAGAAATTTGCAAAGATAAACTAATAAAAAAGAAAATAATTTAGAATTCCCACATACACCTTGGGACCACCATTTTAAAGTTTATTGATATAGGGAATGTTTTAATCGGTTGTAAAATTGTTAAAAATGTAATAATCTAGTTTCGAAAGTTAATTAAAAAAATACACAAAAAATTGGTTTCACCAGTACTCTATTTAGTTGAAAGAAAAGTAAAGTATATCGACTTTGCAGGCATTGTTTAAAAAAGTTAATAAAAATTTAAAATTTTAATTAAATTTAAAATTTTCCGTAAAAAATCAATTTTTCATCAAAAATCCAATTTTAAAATTTTCACTAAAATTTAAAATTTTCACTAAAATTTAAAATTTTCACTAAAATCCAAATTTAACTAAATTTGTATGTTTACATTTTTAAATGTTTATTAAATTTTAAATTTTTACTAAAATTCAGAATTTTCACTTAACTACAAAATTTTGTAGTTAACAAATTAGGAATTCCAATTCATAATATCAGGAGTAAAATTCAGTCTTGTATTGCAAACGTTTACCAAGCCATTATTTTGATTTTTCGTTATGTCTATGTAAATAAATGTACCTACGGACATTGGGGTAAAGGGGGTCGAAAATGGCGCTTAATTCAGGGAAAGATGATATCAAAATTTTAATGATCACATTTCATTTTTTATTATTAGTTAAAAAATTCAATTTTAGAATTTTAAGATTTTAAGATTAAAAGAACGGTAAAGTCTGTCCGTCCGTCTATACATTAGAGTTAAAAGGGTCGAAAATTATGCATAATTCAGGAAAAGGTGATATCAACACTTTAATGATCACATTTAATTTTTCTATTTATTAGTAAGTAAAAATTGCACTTTTAGAATTATAAGATGTTTTTTGGCTGAATGGTAATGTCCGTCCGTCTATACATTTCGATTATATAGGACTAAAATGTCGCTTAATTCAGGAAAAGGTGATACTAAATTTTGATGATCACGTTCAATTTATATTAGTTAGTAAATATTAGTTAGTAAAGCATGGTAATGTCCTTCCGTCCGTCTATACATTTGGGTTAAATGGGTCGAAAATGTCACTTAACTCAGGGAAAGATGATATCAAAATTTAAATACCTTCATTTTGTTTTCATATTAATCAAGAATTAGAAACAAAATATTTTTCGAATTTGAAGATTTTTTTGAAAGAATTCTAATGTCGTCCATCTGTCCGTATGTTTGTTAATTTTTGCAAACTTTCCAATTCAAAATCTTTTAACTCAATAAAGATAACGACAAAATTTGCGTTGTTCGATAGATAATTTTGTTTTTTAACCAACTACATAAAATGTAATAAAATCGGTCGAAAATATTTGGCTATATATGGAAAAATCTTAGCCAAGATCTAGTAAAATTTAGATTTTTTAAATTTCAAATGTATATAAATCGAAAAATATATAAGATAAGTAGTATATGGAAGCATGTTTTCTAAAGGATTTATCAAGGACTTTAGGCTGATAAATTTGGAAATCGGGTAAGGAACAAAAATTCGCTAGAGGTTAAACATTTCCATGACACTAGTTCCCTATTTTTAACCCCCATAGTTCCGCTCCCGATGCTTATATTAGATCCTGCTTCCAAACTCAAAATGCTACTGTCCTATATGAAATTTCATACAAATCCAACCAGCCGTTTAGAAGTTACAGATTTATTTCGATTCTTTCCCACTATTTAGTGTTTGATAAAGCAAAGAAAATGTCTACACTTAAGCTGTTTTTTGTATGAAGTCTACTGGAGTTTTTTGAAAAAAAAAAAAATATTTTCTCAAATTGGGCTATATATGCGCACGATTTTTTTTCATAATATTAAAGTGGTCAATATATACTATTTTTCAGAAAATTTTCAGAACAAACATCCTGTAACATTTCAAGTTGCATTCCATGAAAATTTGTGTATTTTAAGAATTTAAAAAAAAAAAATAACAAAAATTTTAGGACAAAATGTAATTAACAAACACTTGCAAAAAAGTTCATGGTTTCATTTTAAATTTTTACCTTAAAAGACTTTTTATGTAAAATAAATACACTGAAATCTGACGAAAATAAAATTTTTTTACTATTTTTCAAAAATGTAAAAAAAAATTTAACTTTGACAGATTCTTATAAGAAAACAGCACAACCTAGCTTAAAGATTTTAATTGATATTGATACATAATTTTGTCTATTTTTATTTGGTATCCAACTTTATTACAAAATTTTAAATTTTAAAATCAATTAAGCGCCACTTTTGACACATTTTACTCTAACGTGCTACGTATAAATAAAATATTATAATAAATCTCGTCACAATTTCTAGTGCTACGAAGTTGAGAAAATGCGAAGTTTTAATTAAAAAAATAGCCACATAACTACACAGAAAATTACTTCGCATTAAAGAATCAAGTGTGTAATTTCTGTGCGAAGTTTTGCATAAACGTCGTTTATAATGTTGCTATTTTTTAGGAAAAATCAATTTATTACAAGAACAAGTACCAAATTTTATAAAAAAAAAAATTAAAAATAAGCTAAAGAAATTACAATAACGTTTTTAAACTAAAAAACACATCCATAATGAAAAAAATATTAAAATGAAAATAAAGGTAAAATTCATAAAATACACAAATATACACAGATTCTGCGGCAGAAGATGTCTCTGCCAATAAATCATTTTTATACCAAAGGTGGTTTGTAAATGTGAAAAATGCAAATTTTTATTATTTAATCATAAATATACATTTATTGAAAATAAAACAAGATATACTTCATTCAAATCAATTAATACATTTTGATTTTAAATCACATCAATATCCCGTCGAGCTGCAGAAAAAAATATTGAAGCAAAATTTTGCATTTTCGCACTTTCGCAAGTTAATGATAAAAAATGCAGTACTATGATTTTTTTTAGTACTTATGGAACATAAAAATACCGCTGTACCCCCAGGATCTACATATTTAGAAATAATTTTTCACCATATTCTTCCGAGGTTATTCTAAGAATTTTCAAGTATCTGTCTGAACGCCAAATAAAGTTATCGATAAAATTTAGATCGTTATTTAAATCGAAGATTATGATAAGCTATTACTCCTCTAATATACAGTAATTCCAATAACTTTTAATTTTATTTTTTTCTTGAATTAGAAATCAATTCGACATTTTAGTACTTTCAATCTCAAGAAAATACTATTTTGACTTGACTTCAGTGCAATTTCATAATTTCTATGTTCCTTCCCTGACGTCTATTACTAACTGGTTCTAATTTAAATTAAATTTAATCGACGAATGTTGTCGATCTACTCGTTTTATTTGTTAGTTTAAGCTGCCATTGTTGGTGGTTTAAACTAGTGGTCAATGCTTTAATTTTGAAGTGAAAAACTGGCTAAAATATTTAGCAAATTACTTAAAAAAACATACGTATGGGTCATTAACATAATTTAAATTTGTTTATGTTGCAAAAAATTATACCCTAGATAACATACTAAAGTATACTAAATTTTTACTTCACACCTCTTATTAATTTGACAAAACAAAAAATGTAGAAGATATGGAAAATTTTTAAACAAATTTAATATTCGTACAAATATGTATACTACTTATTTATATTAGTACCTGCTGCTGTAATTTTGTAGCATATAGGTTTCTTTTTATAAATTATTATTAATTAATTTTTGCAATTACAAGTTAAAGTTAATAATATTTTAATTCATTTACTTAAAAAAGTAGGAACTTAACACGTGCCAACTCCATATTTAGAATTGCAATAATAACAGCAAAAAAAATACTTGTTTAATAATATATATTTTTTTTTTTTTTACATGACTCAAAAGTTTTTTAGTTAGGTTGTTAGAGTTGTGTTAATTTATTTCGTTGAAAGGTAAACAAAAATATACTAGACATTTGATTCGAGGCTAAATAAAAAAGAAAATAAAGCTATTTTAAAATATATATTTTTTTTAAGTTGTCTAGTTGTCAAGCAAAGAATTTAAAAGAAAAAAAAAAAGTGATTAAAAAAATTCAAAAGAATATATTATAGGAATGAACGTATCATATATAAATAAGCATATTTAACATTTTTATTTGTTTATAAACAACACATGTTTGTGTTTTTTATTATTTATTTTAAGACACGTATTTACAAATAACAAAGACAAATTAACAAAAATGTGGCCAATATTTTATGATTAAACTAAATAAAGTCAATTGTAAATAATTGTAGTTTATTTTCCTATATATATAAACAAAAATAATAACTTTGATTGTTTAAATTTTTTGTTTTTATCATTTGTTGTTTACAATTAAACAATTAAAAAAAAAAATAATAATATTAAAATAAAATAAAAAATGTTTCAATTCAATTACTTGATGATTTCACAGTAGTATCACGCCACTTTTTTTCTTGATTTTCCTTTTTATTGATACTTTTATCGTTTTTTTTTTTTTTTTTTTTGTGATTAGATTTGCAATTTTGTGCATTTAAAAAAGTACTCATATCATTGAGTACTAACTATACGTAAGAGCACAAGACTTTGAAATTAATACCAATATTTGAAACGTGTGCTCCAACAATTATTTATTATCGATATAATTAAAGATTAGCTAATCAAGATTAGTTAAATTTTATAAACATGTCTAACTTTATTTATGTATATGGTAAAACATTGAAAGGTGTTAAATGATTTGTTTTTCAAAAAAATATTTAAAAAAACAGTGTTAATCAAATTTTGAGTTTCATGAAATAGTCCAAAAGTTATATTAAACATGAAAACAAAATAATTAGGTTGCATCTTGTTCTAAAGCACATTTTATAGAGCCAGTGTGAATACAAGTTTTCTATACTTCTGAACAAGTTTAATATGATACTGCTTATAACTAGGGCAACCAAAAATATACATACAATGTTATTTATTTATATCACATGTTAAGCTTTAGAGTATATTTTATTTTTAGAATATATTCTTGATTTATATATTCTAATTTTAAAATCCTATATTAAGTATACTATTGCATTAAAACATAATATTTGGGCATATTTTACATTTGAGAGCACAATTTTTGCATATTCCAGTATTTACTTAAAGATAATAATTCTCTACTGCTTGTACCAGGGCAACCGAAAAATACACAATATTTTTTATTTTTGTGCTGAGCTTTATATGAACAAAAATGGTAAATTATTTATGTATATTTTAATCTTTAGAGGATATTTTATATTCAAATTATTCTTTATTATTCTAATGTAAAAATCATATATTAACCATATTTTAGCACTTTAACATTATATTTGGACTTTTGTGACTTATTTTTCCATTGAAGCATTCACTTATTTTCCTCAGGCACCCAATTTTAATTTTTAAGTGCATATTAATAGCTTTAGAACATATCCCTTAGTTTTTTACACCTAAAAGCTTACTTGTAATTTAGAGCATTATTGAAATATATTTTGCATATTTTTTTTTTTTTTTTTATTAAATACAAAATTTATTCATCTTAATTCTGAAATCACCTTTAAAAAATGTTGAATTAAAGACTGGATAGGAAGACTGAGGATTCCTATCAGAATTATTTATATAATTATCAACTAAATAAACAGAGAAACCATTAAATTTTACTTTGTAGAAAAGTCATAAAATTCTAAAAGCAATATAATTACGGAAAGAACATCCAAGTAAAGTTTCCACATGTAGAGTAATATATTGCCGATATCCTACTCCATTAGCAAACCTAACAATTCTGTTGAAAATTCTATTAAGTTTAGCTAATTCACGACCTATAAAATAAAAAATATGTGGCATTAATAAAGCATGAGCCATACGTATCCTTATAGAAAATGGAAAATGTAAGTCGAGACGATATCAATATCTTCTCAACAAAAAATATATTTTAGAAGAAACATTATTTATTTGAGAAAAAATTCAAGTGATTATCAATTACAACGCCAAGACATTTAATCTTATTTACAAACTCAAAACGTATACCATTGTGAGCTATAATCATTAGCCCCTAAACCAAAACCCATTATTTTAGTCTTCCTTAAGTTAATACTAATTCCATTATAAGATCATAAAAAAAACTTCGCGAATAATGTAATTAACTACTTCCTGTAAGACATCATTAAATTGTGAGTTTCCATAGCAAAGAAACTGAACATCTGAAGAAGGTCATTTATGTATAACATGAACAACAACGGACCAATAATAGATCCCTGAGGAACTCCACTAGTTACCGGAAGAACTGAAGAAGAAAAAATAATTTTTAAAAATTTTAACGATATCCTATTATGATCTGAAGCATTTGACTTGATTTTTCCCAATGCTACGCTAAGTTGATCAAGGTCCACACAGCGAAAAGAAAAGCCTTCTTCAAACTGTCTACCTAAAGACAATTTTTAGAAAATTTGTTCTCTTTACTAACAAATTAGTTTTTGTATATTTTTATACTCATATAAAACACTTCTTTTAAATCATAATTTTGTTTGCCCTGCTAATGACGTGTATTTGCCACATCACTATACCACTCAATGACATTTAAAAAAATCAGACTTTAAACATATACAATTTATTCCTTCCCTACATTAGCTGTTGGTTAATTAAGAAGTAGTGAAAAAAAACAATAAATACTTATGTATATTAAAAATTAATATTTGTATATGTTTAATTGATAACATTTTTCAAGTTAAATATTCTTTATACACAAAATTTAATTTTAAACATTAAACTTAGTGATAACCTTGTGAATTTTTTAAAACTCTTACGTCCAAAAAATAATCTTTTATTTGTTTATTAGATTTTCATTAAGTTTGCAAATATTTGCATTAGTTAAACAGCATACTTTATATTTTGTTAACGGAATCATTAGTTTGTTAACATTTTTTAAAATGTAACGTTGCTATATTTAGAAAAGATTATAAAAGGTCAACGTATTAATAAATTATATTATATTTACTTATTTGTTATTAAAATATTTAATTTTTTTCTTAATAAAACTTCTACTTTTTATTTTTGTTTAAAGTAGCACATACAATTTTATGAAAACCCTAAGGGGGCTTTTTGGACTTTAATCTATCGCATGATAATAATGAAATCACAAAAATAAAAACTTCACGTTGTCTGAGTTATATTCTAACAATATAAACATATTTAAAAAAAAAACACTGTACCAATTTTTTGTAACTCAATTTAAGACTAATGCATATTATTTCTATTTGTATGAGTAATTAAAACATGTCAAGTTCAAGGGGGCATACTAGAAATAAATGTGTATTTATTATCTGGAAATACCGTGAGTTTATTTATTTATCAAAGAATTTTACCAATAAACAAATTGTTTTTTACCTAAATGAAAAAAGACCTTCAAGATTATCACAAGATTTTTGTTCAAGTGTTCAAATGTTTAAATGTAAGAGTTGCCAAATTTAGTTTTTATTTAAAAAAAAAATGATTTTAAAATTTATATAAATAACAATTTTAAGTGCTATGCAAGGCGTATTAAATATATAATAAATTAACCTGTGTATACATCCAATTTATGTTTAAATGTTTACATACAAATCTATGTACAGTTACGGACAAAAAAATAGGGTCAAGTATATTTATTTGATTTTTTTTTTTTTTTTTTTTTTGAAATTTCGACAAAATTTTAATGAAAACAAAAAAAAAAATTTTAATTCCAAATCATTGCGAATATATTGGGTTATAAAAAATATCTGTAAACATTATGCCCAAAATGGTACATCGTCTCAATCACAAGTAGTCCTTTTTCAGAGTGGACAAAAAAATAGGGTCAGCAGTAATTTTGTAAAAATTATTTAAATTTTGATGAACATTTTTTATGAAACTACCTTTTTTAAATCTTGATATTTAAAATAAAAAACTGAAAAAAATATATGAATCATTGAAGATCAGTAATTTTGTTAAATTTTCTTGTAAAATTTTTATGAAACTTTACTTTTTTTAAATCTCGATAACGATATTAAAAATAAAAAACTGAAAAAAGATGAGAATCATCGATTATTTTCAATTCAGAGAACTATTCGTATCGGAAAGGATCTATAGTTTTGGCACTTTAAAAATATGGGTAAAATCGAAGGTTCCAACAAAATATAAGTACCGAAATCAATCATTATAGTTAAATAATTTTATTTTCAATTAAATTGCAGAACTTTATATCAATTTCGGTACTTACATTTTGTTGGGTCCTTGGATTTTACACATATTATTAAAGTTCCAAATCAATAGATCCTTTCTTAAACAAATAGTTCTCGAAATTGAAAATAATCGATGATTCTCATCTTTTTTCAATTTTTTATTTTTAATATCGTTATCAAGAAATTTGTTGGAAAATTTCCTTTAATAAATAGCATATTTTTCAAATTTTATTCCAATTTATAAAATTTATGTTATAAAAGGGCATAGTTTTGAATTTGAAAATAATAGAAATTAATTAATTAATGAAATTAATGTTAATAATAGAAATTAATATTCTCACGGTTAATACTTGGAATTTAAAATAGTTTTTAAATGAATAAATATTAAACTTCAAAGGTTTTTGCTTATTCGGTTTTTTTTCAATTTGGAACACAAAACAGATATATAACCTTTTTGTATAGTATTGTATTGTACTAAGTGACAATTTTTTTTATTGGACTTTTATTCTAATATTCAATAAAAAAATATCGTTTCTTTGTTTTTAAAAAGAAAGTATGCATATATTTGAAGGTGTTATTCTCTATTTATAGAAATTCAATGACCTCTGTATCTGGTTTAAGCTTTATGTAACGTGAAATTTGATAGACAAAATAAAAATAATAATGCATAAATTAGTTTACATTCAAAATTAAAAAAAAAAAATAACGGTCATTGGCTTAATATGCTATATTTTCATAGTGTTTTGATAAATTGAGAATTAATATTTACATATCTATGTATATAGATTTTAAAGCAAATATGTATATCATTTGTAATGAAATACACAAATTTGTAAAATTTTTGAAATCAAAGCACATTTTTGTTACGAAAAATTATAATTATTATAATTACCTAACTACGTTAGTTCATAAATACGTAATATTACTTTGTCAATTTTTTTTTATTAATTTACTTTGTAATTAAAAATTTGCATTTTAATTACGTGACTTTTAGTATAAATAGTCTTGCAATTATTTATTAGAAATTACATAATTTTTAAGCAAATACATTTGTATGTATATAATTACTAGGGTGATCGACGCGGTTTTCCAACCGGTTTTAAAACCGGTTTTTTCAGTCAATGTGCTGTCGGTTTTTTCAAAATGTCCATTTTTCGAATGTCGAATAGACCGGTTTTTTTAAACACAAAAAACCGGTTTTAAAAATAGCATTTTATTTCAGAAGACATGTACTAAATAGTGATATTTGAAAATTAGGAATAATTTTTTAAATATTCATAAAGACTGATTTCTTATGTTTTTAAAATATAGTTTAACATGCCTATTCATAGGAAAAGTCTTAAAAAAGTCACAATTTTATTATGACTAAAAGTTACGACTATACTTGTGACTCGGTCATAACTTCATATTCTATTAACATAATCACAAAACATGCTTAACATTTAAAAATGTTGACTTTTCTTGTCAATTAAAAATAAAAATTAAGAATCAAATTTTTTGTAAAAAATTTGAAATTTTTAGGGAAGAATGAAAATTTGCAAAGAATACTGCAAAATTTGATAAAAATCGGCAAGAAATGTAAGTAAGAGTGTGTTGTATGTATGCTTTGAGGCTTTTTGGCCCTCAATTATTTCAAATATGTATGTATGCATTGTTTTTTCTACAACACATTTTTCTATATTTTCATATTTTTTATTTTCAATTAAAATGTTTTCTTATGATAGTCACAATTCTTATGACTGCCTACATATCAGGTCTTAATTTTAAAACGAAATATTAATACATTTTTGTTTGTGAATAGAAAATTAAAGACTATAGTCACACACAAAATAGTCATATTTTTCAGTCACAATTTTTCTGTGAATAGGCATGTAAGTCTAAATTGGAATTTATTCTGTAATATTAAACAAATAAATAATTAATAATTATCCTGTATGACCCAATTTAATTTTTTTGATTCAATATTCCTTTATTTTTTAAAGGTGTTGTGTTAAAAAAGTTTCACCTGCAGAATCGTTTCAATTGAGACAGGCTTCCATATTAAGCCAAGGTTTCTGTTTATGCTAACTAAAATTTAGATGATTTTTTCTACAATTTTGAAACATAATTATCTTCTAGTCATCTAGATATATAATTTGCTTAGCATTTTTTCTCTTTCCAGAGCTTTCTGAAGCTACCAAACGACGTAGGAAATTAAAATTTGGCTTAATTATAAAACTTTTTGTCCAACAAATCCTAATGGAGCCATATTTTGAAATTTTTATCAGGGAGCGGATAAAAGAGGATTTATGTGTCTTTTTCTACGAATTTTTTCTCTTTCCAGAGCTTTCTAAAGCTCCCAGAAGACATAGAAAATTAAAATTCAGCTTAATTATAACCCTATTCGTCCTACAAGTCCTAACGGAGCCAGATTTTGAAATCTCTATCAGGGAGCGAAAATACGTGGATCTATATTGTATATGGATTTAAATATATCTTTCCTAAGCAATGTTTCCTTTCCAGAGCTTTCTGAAGCTCCCAGACGACGTAAGAAACTAAAAATCGACAAACCTCTGTCAAATAATTATATGTGCAATATTTGTTTTCTGGTTTTTATATATTCCAAGAGTGATATACATTTCTTTGGTTTACAATTTTTTTCATTCTTACCTAATGTCCCTATTTGCAAAATTTTAGGTTCCTCTTGCCATTGTATTTAAAGTACCGTTAAAACAAACATATCATTCTCTAAATTTTAATAGAAAATAATTATATGTGCAAATTGAAATGTTTACTCAACAGACTGACATGAAGTCCGCAGTTTGAACCGTTTAACCAATTAAAGTTAAAATTAAAGTTATTTGGGGAATATTTAAAATGATTAGACCTAAAATAACAAAATTTATTTTTTTTTTTAATTTATAGCCAAAATATGTCACCAGGTCATGAACTGTCAGTTGAAGTGCTGAAATCATGAAAGTAAGACGACAATTTATGTAAAATTCCAAAAAATGGTGTACACAGAAAATGTTTATCATAATACTGTTGAAAATTTTCAAAAAATCTGAGAAATTGCTATCATTCTAGGAGCGGTAACCCATAATCAATTGCTGATTAGCGGGGCTTAAGGAAATTGTTCGAAGAAAAACAACATGTGTTACAGAAAAATAACGGCCAAATAAACGGGTTTTAATAATTGGACGTGAGCATACAATAATAAAAGAGGTTTTAGATTAAAATTTATGACCTTTGGGTGGCAAAAACATAACATAATATAGCGTTACAAAAATCCAAACGCAGGATTTTATGATAAATGTAATTTTTGTTTAAAAACTTAAATTACACCATGAGTTTATGTGCATAAGGGATAAAAAATATTATATTTAAATTATCCAAGTGTTTATCAAAAATATTACATGGGTATTCGACGTCTACAAAAGACATCCTTGAAGCGTAATCATAGTGTCGAATCGCACATAATATAAGTCAATTTTAGTTCTAGATAGAAGTTGAAAATATTTATTGGACGTAGCTAAATTAGTTCACAGCACAACATAAATTTACTGGACAAAAAATCCAATAGCTTCGTTGCTGAATTTCCTACAAAAATTAGATTTTTCAGTAAATTAATGTGACGACGTTACTATATCGGGCCTCAAAATCGATTGTTAAGTCACAAAATATTATATTTCTGGAGCAACCAGTAATGATCCTCAGACCTTCATGACATAAGGATTTCCAAAGAATACTGTATGCTGAGATATATTTAGATTCAGAGCTATATGACAATATCAAATGTTTCAAATTGATTTTGTATAAGTATACTACAGTTTTGACCTATATATATGTAAAGCAAAAAGGACGAATCGGTATAACGATGGATGCATCTGGTAACGTTATATTAGGATAACACAATTCCTTAACAACTTTCATGAATATTGAAAATTAACTTTATTTAAATAAAGGATTTTTATAAAATTCTTGTCGTGCACATATAATTATTTTCTATGAACAATTTTAAAATCAATTAAATTTTGCGACAAAATACACATAAGAAATAAATTTTTCATTTGACTTATAAAGCTCTAATAAACATTAAAAATATAAAAAAGATTTGAATTTGAAAATCCTATTTTTGAAAAAAATAAATTACTTTATAGGTATGCACATATAATTATTTGACTGGGGTACTTATAAAACTATTCGTTCAACAAATTCTAACAGTGCCAGATGTTTCTATCAGGGACCAAAAAGTCTGTTTTGGTATTAAGAACTTTTGAGTTGCTATACTTATTGTTTGCTCTCCAAATCCTATAAAAAACTGATTCTGTATTTCGGCCAGGGAGCGCATTTATCACGATTTTTTTTTATTTTGAAAGGTTTACGAATTTAAAATTTTAATCAATATAATTCCAATAAATTTGAACGGCTTCAAATAAATGACTTCGATTAGGGAGAAGAAGATGTCTAAATGTTGTTTTTTTCTTTTAATTTTTGGATTTGTTTGTGCATATTTTCATTATTATATTATTTTTCCTGACATTGTTAGACTTTTACGCTTGTATTTAATAAATTTTAACTTAATTATAAGAATTTAATTTTTTAAAGAAATGTAGTAATTTGATATAAATATTAACTTTTGCGAAAAACCGGTTAACCGGTTTTTTCTGAATTTCAAAAAGTGCAACCGGTTTTTTTTAAATACCAACTATTCGAACTATTCGAAAACCGGTTTCTCAAAAAAGTCGAATAATCGATCACCCTAATAATTACATATATTTAAATATATAATTTATAAGATTGCGGCTAATACAACTAAAATTTAAATTACTTGTACATTTTGCGGTTTTTATCTAAGAATATACATTGCACTACATATGTAATATACATATATTAAAATAATCTTTTTTCCAAAGCCCATAAAAAAAATTCATTGTTAAAAAGCTATGTGATATAGAATTATTTTTTCTTTGCAATTATTTTTAAACATTCATGTTATAATGAAATTATTTCTTTATTATACCCTTCACCAAAGGTGTAAAGGGTATATATAAGTTTGTCATTCCGTTTGTAATTCTCACAATTTTCGTCGGAGAGCAAAAAAGTTTACATTTTCGGGATCCTTGTAAGAAATGATGACGATAGGACCATGTCCGTCCGTCCGTCCGTCCGTGCGTCGGTTGAAATGGCGTTTATGAAGCCCACCGATAACTGACATATATAATATATATATCAAACGATCGGAAATGCTTTCGAGAATTTTGCTATTGGAATTCAGCAAGATCGGTTCATACAATGCGGAGATATGTTAAAAAAACCGGTTTTTAGAACCGGTTTTCCAGTTTCTGAAGCCTCTGTATATACTAGGGACTTCGTTTTTACAAAGAGGTCTCGGACATTTTTTTCTAAATTTTTGTTCTGAAAAAATGAAATAAATCGGTTTAATAATGACTGAGATATCGGACAAAACGCATTTTTTATTTTTTGAAGCCCTGGTTTAAGCTATAGATTTTTATTTTTATACAGATCGGTCACAAATATTTTTATAAAATTTCGGTTTTTTGAATCAGCAGGATCGGTTTATAAATGGTGGATATATGCTTTAAAAACCGGTTTTTGGAACCGGTTTTTCAGTTTCTGAAGCCTCTGTATATACCAGGGGCTTCGAATTTTTAAAGGGGGCTCGGAAATTATTTTCTGAATTTTTGTTCTGAAAAAATGAAATAAATCGGTTCAGTAATAACTGAGATATCGGGGAAAATGAATTTTTTATTTTTGAAGCCCTTGTTCAAGCTACAGATTTTTATTTTTATATAGATCAGTCATAAATATTTTTATAAAATTTCGAATTTTTTAATAAACCAAATTCGTTCATAATCAACAGAGTTATGGCCTAAAAACAAATCTGTTAAGAATATAAATACACACACAAACATGTATATTAAGCATTGTAATGACTATTAGTGACGTTTTTTGTTTTTTGTATAGACAAGTAGTTTAGTTAGAAACAGCAGTAATATAATGAAATATAATAAACAGTGTTGTTGTTCTTTGTATATGCAGTCTGTACAAAAATAAATAGATATGTAATTGTTGTTTATTTTTAAAAACTAAAACATATCTGTTAAGAATATACATAAATACATACACAAACATGTATATTAAGCATTGTAATGACTATTAGTGACGTTTTTGCCTATAAGACAAGTAGTTTAGTTAGCAACAGAAGTAATATAATAAATAACAGTGTTGTTGTTGTTCTTTGTATATGCAGTCAGTTTGTATATACACACATAAAAAAATAAATAAATATGGAATTGTTGTTGTTTATTTTTTAAAAGCATGATTGTTTTTTTTTTTCATATTCAAATTTTCGTAGTTTGAAAAAAATTTAGATTTAAATATGTGAAAATATGAAAGCATACGTTAAGGCGAAAATTTTATTATTTGTCGGTAATATGGTAATATGATGTCGATAAGATAGTAAGATGGTAATATGGTATTATGGTGAAGGGTATCAAAGATTCGGCACAGCCGAATCTTTTTTCAATTTCATTATTTTATGTATTTTTCCATAAAAGAAAAATATTAGATAATAACATAATATTACATTCATCATACTCTTAAGAAAAAATATTAGAACATTTGGTGACTTCTAGTTATACCCTTCACCACAGGTGTAAAGGGTATATATAAGTTTGTCATTCCGTTTGTAATTCCCACAATTTTCGTCGGAGAGCAAAAAAGTTTACATTTTCGGGATCCTTGTAAGAAATGATGACGATAGGACCATGTCCGTCCGTCCGTCCGTGTGTCGGTTGAAATGGCGTTTATGAAGCCCACCGATAACTGACATATATAATATATATATCAAACGATCGGAAATGCTTTCGAGAATTTTGCTATTGGAATTCAGAAAGATCGGTTCA
Organism: Protophormia terraenovae; assembly: GCA_951394005.1. NCBI lineage: Eukaryota > Metazoa > Arthropoda > Insecta > Diptera > Calliphoridae > Protophormia > Protophormia terraenovae. Next base: position 128,569,765 of record OX596075.1, on the reverse strand, counting down.
TACAATGCGGAGATATGTTAAAAAAACCGGTTTTTAGAACCAGTTTTCCAGTTTCTGAAGCCTCTGTATATACTAGGGACTTCGTTTTTACAAAGAAGTCTCGGACATTTTTTTTCTGAATTTTTGTTCTGAAAAAATGAAATAAATCGGTTCAATAATAACTGAGATATCGGACAAAACGCATTTTTTATTTTTTAAAGCCCTGGTTTAAGCTATAAATTTTTATTTTTATACAGATCGGTCACAAATATTTTTATAAAATTTCGGTTTTTTGAATCAGCAGGATCGGTTTATAAATGGCGGTTTTTGAAACCGGTTTTTCAGTTTCTGAAGCCTCTGTATATACCAGGGACTTCGAATTTTCAAAGGGGGCTCGGAAATTATTTTCTGAATTTTCGTTCTGAAAAAATGAAATAAATCGGTTCAGTAATAACTGAGATATCGGGGAAAACGATTTTTTTATTTTTGAAGCCCTTGTTCAAGCTACAGATTTTTATTTTTATATAGATCAGTCATAAATGTTTTTATAAAATTTCGTTTTTTTTTAATAAACCAAATTCGTTTATAATCAACAGAGTTATGGCCCAAAAACAAATCTGTTAAGAATATAAATACACACACAAACATGTATATTAAGCATTGAAATGACTATTAGTGACGTTTTTTGTATAGACAAGTAGTTTAGTTAGAAACAGCAGTAATATAATGAATAACAGTGTTGTTGTTGTTCTTTGTATATGCAGTCTGTACAAAAATAAATAGATATGGAATTGTTGTTGTTTATTTTTAAAAACTAAAACATATCTGTTAAGAGTATACATACATAAATACATACACAAACACTTATATTAAGTTTTAATGACTATTAGTGACGTTTTTGCCTATAAGACAAGTAGTTTAGTTAGCAACAGAAGTAATATAATGAATAACAGTGTTGTTGTTGTTCTTTGTATATGCAGCCAGTTTGTATATACACACATAAAAAATAAGTAAATATGGAATTGTTGTTGTTGTTTATTTTTTAAAAGCAAAGCCTGCTATGATTGTTTTTTTTTTTTATATATTCAAATTTTCGTAGTTTGAAAAAAATTTAGATTTATATATGTGAAAATATGAAAGCATACGTTAAGGCGAACATTTTATTATTTGTCGGTAATACGGTAATATGATGTCGATAAGATAGTAAGATGGTAATATGGTAATATGGTGAAGGGTATCAAAGATTCGGCACAGCCGAATCTTTTTTTCAATTTCATTTTTGTTTGAATTAGGTTTCTGACAATTGAATTAGGTTTTTTTCTCTCACATAAATATCTAGTTGTTAATCTATGTACATATGTATGTATTAGGGTGATCGATTATTCGACTTTTTTGAGAAACCGGTTTTCGAATAGTTCGAATAGTTGGTATTTAAAAAAAACCGGTTGCACTTTTTGAAATTCAGAAAAAACCGGTTAACCGGTTTTTCGCAAAAGTTAATATTTATATCAAATTACTACATTTCTTTAAAAAATTAAATTCTTATAATTAAGTTAAAATTTATTAAATACAAGCGTAAAAGTCTAACAATGTCAGGAAAAATAATATAATAATGAAAATATGCACAAACAAATCCAAAAATTAAAAGAAAAAAACAACATTTAGACATCTTCTTCTCCCTAATCGAAGTCATTTATTTGAAGCCGTTCAAATTTATTGGAATTATATTGATTAAAATTTTAAATTCGTAAACCTTTCAAAATAAAAAAAATCGTGATAAATGCGCTCCCTGGCCGAAATACAGAATCAGTTTTTTATAGGATTTGGAGAGCAAACAATAAGTATAGCAACTCAAAAGTTCTTAATACCAAAACAGACTTTTTGGTCCCTGATAGAAACATCTGGCACTGTTAGAATTTGTTGAACGAATAGTTTTATAAGTATGTCGATTTTTAGTTTCTTACGTCGTCTGGGAGCTTCAGAAAGCTCTGGAAAGGAAACATTGCTTAGGAAAGATATATTTAAATCCATATACAATATAGATCCACGTATTTTCGCTCCCTGATAGAGATTTCAAAATCTGGCTCCGTTAGGACTTGTAGGACGAATAGGGTTATAATTAAGCTGAATTTTAATTTTCTATGTCTTCTGGGAGCTTTAGAAAGCTCTGGAAAGAGAAAAAATTCGTAGAAAAAGACACATAAATCCTCTTTTATCCGCTCCCTGATAAAAATTTCAAAATATGGCTCCATTAGGATTTGTTGGACAAAAAGTTTTATAATTAAGCCAAATTTTAATTTCCTACGTCGTTTGGTAGCTTCAGAAAGCTCTGGAAAGAGAAAAAATGCTAAGCAAATTATATATCTAGATGACTAGAAGATAATTATGTTTCAAAATTGTAGAAAAAATCATCTAAATTTTAGTTAGCATAAACAGAAACCTTGGCTTAATATGGAAGCCTGTCTCAATTGAAACGATTCTGCAGGTGAAACTTTTTTAACACAACACCTTTAAAAAATAAAGGAATATTGAATCAAAAAAATTAAATTGGGTCATACAGGATAATTATTAATTATTTATTTGTTTAATATTACAGAATAAATTCCAATTTAGACTTAAACTATATTTTAAAAACATAAGAAATCAGTCTTTATGAATATTTAAAAAATTATTCCTAATTTTCAAATATCACTATTTAGTACATGTCTTCTGAAATAAAATGCTATTTTTAAAACCGGTTTTTTGTGTTTAAAAAAACCGGTCTATTCGACATTCGAAAAATGGACATTTTGAAAAAACCGACAGCACATTGACTGAAAAAACCGGTTTTAAAACCGGTTGGAAAACCGCGTCGATCACCCTAGTATGTATGTATTGCTCTACTAAATATATTGTAGATATAAAATGCTTATTAAATTTGTTAAGAGGTGGTAGTTTTTGTTTTAATTTAAATCTATAAATTTTATTAATAACGTTAAAAAATTTTCGTGCCAGCTAAGGATAAAGTCATTGAAAACTAACCCCTATAATTTAAATATTTAGATAGTAGTAAAATTAAATTATGACCCCTATTAAAAATTAAAACAAGAACAATTTCAAAACATTTATATACATTTTTAATTAAATACTAAATATAAGGGTTTTTTTTTTTTTTTTTTTGTATCACCCACCTAAAAATATGTTCTTCTATGTAAAATTTTTAAGCAAAATGTGTCGTACATATTGGTCAGTTCTGTCCCATTTCCCACCACTATACAAAAAGAACAATAATTTTTAATTGTTTATAATTTAAAAATTAACAATTTAAATTGAATTATTATAAAAATTAAATAAATAAAAATGTTTGCCAATTGGGTATTCTGCAAAAAGAAATAAATATTCTTTCAAATATCTAATCAAAAAAGTATAGATAGGAAGTGATACTAAATCAATATTACATACAAAAATATACCTATGAGGGTGGCGATAATTGGTGGTGGCAATGTCACGGGATAAATTTGTACATTGTATGTATATTTCATACGTACTCAGTTCTAATAATAAAAACCAACAGCTGTTATTGATCCCCTACATGATTAATAGATAACTGTAAAATTGTAATTTTAGACTGGCCTAAAACATACATTCATATGTATTTTAACTTTAAACCAAAGACAAACTAATGTAAAGAACATTTTGTTTTTGCCAAAAAAGCGGATTTATTCTGAAAATATCGTACGTGGTCAGGCCTTCTTGTATAATGTATACTTTATTAAGATTTTATATAAAATCTAAATAAATGATAACACAAATAAAATTTGCCAAATAAATAACAAAAAACAAAACCTAAAAAAAATCATCCACGTAGTTTCTAACAAAAACAAAATACAACTCATTAAAATGTCACGTCATCTTTAGAAAGAAAAACAAAAAGATTACAAAAAAATTGCAATTTAGTGAGTGTGTGTGTGTTTGTGAGAGATGTTGAAAAAGAGAGAGAAATAATGTAAAAGAAATGTTTGCTTTTAATATTTTTTTAATTATATTACTAATTCATACAGTTGTTGTATAAACCTTTTCACATTTTTAATTATACAATCATTTAATTTCTTATAAATTTTGTTATTTCTAATAATTTAACTCACCTAGTTTAATTTAATTCCACTTTTTTATATTGATATTTGCTGTAGCTCGGAACCGTTTTTTTCTTTTTTTTTTTTTTGCTAAAAATCGATTAAAGCTCTTGTCTATCACTTCACCAAATTATTAACACTTATTTATATTTTTTAATATATAATCACAAGTTTTTTTAATTTCATATTTAGGTTGTAAAATTTTGGGCGTTTTTCATTTATAGTTTTGAATTTAAAAATAACTTTCCACACACTTTTTGGTAAGAAAATGAACACGGAACTACTAACAAGAACGAAGTTCTTTCACATTTCTTCACAAGTTCACACTTTTTTCACAACTGAGAGACCTGCGCCGAATAATTTTAACGGCAACAACGGCGGCTTTTGTTAAAATTTCCGCCGGTGGCTCGAAGTCGGCTATTAGCCGGCGAAAAAGTAACCATAAGATATTTGTATTCCCTTGATTTCAAAAGGAGATGCAATCAGCAAATTTTTAAAAATTCGACAACTTAAATAAAAAAACCTGGTAGAAATTCATATTCGTTAAAAAATATAGCGTTTGGCCATGATGAAGGCGAAATGAAACAGGTGGCAGCAGTTCTACATTAACATTAAATAACTCAGTGTCTATATTACTTTGAGTCTACATTAGACAAATTTTTATCAAGACAAACGTCAAAATGAACTCGAATTTATGGAAGGTGGCAACAGTTGTACAAAAACAACAATATGGCGAATTCAGTAATGTTTTTTATATATGCAGTTTGACAGCTGTAACAACCAAAAATAATAATCAACTGTTTAACTGAGGCTACCTTGTATAGATTCGCACTGATTTTGACGTTTGTCTTGATAAGAATTTGTCTAATGTAGACTCAAAGTTAGACAAATTTTGATCAAGATAAATGTCAAAATAAGTGCGAATCTATATAAAATAACTTTGGTTAAACAGCCTATTATGATTTTTGGATGTTACAGCTGTCAAACTGCATATATAAAAAACATTACTGTAAATGAATAAATAAAAATAAATAAAATAAAAATAAATAATATAGTGAGGTCGCTAACTTGAATTCGCATTTAATTTAGGGAAGGTGAAAACAGTTTCACAAAAACAACAATATGGCGAATTCATTAATATATTTTATATATGCAGTTTAACAGCTGCAAAAGCCAAAAATAATAATCACTACTCTACGTCTCCACGCAGACGTTTTTATTTACTAGCACAAGAAATAACGTCGGCAAAATAACAGGAAAAAACTTTTATTTTCAACTTTATGTTACGTACCGTCTATACTGGCCTTTTTCTTGTTCGCAGAAGAACAAAACGTCGGCAGAGCAACACACACAATTTTTTTCCTTTTGTTTTGAGTGGGCAGAACATTTGTCGAACAAATCAAGGTAGATTACTTTGAGTCTACATTAGAAAAATTTTTATCAAGACAAACGTCAAAATTTTATCAAGATAAAGATTTGTCTAATGTAGACTGAATTTGTCAGTGTTATTGCAGCGTTAAAAGAAAATTGTCAGCGCTCGAGCTCTGACAACTTTGTCTTGATAATGCTTAGTAAAAGACGCCATCTTGATTGTTGTTGGTACTTTTTGCATGGCTTATTATGACATACGTTTTCCCCTATAATTGACAGAGATAAAAAATTATCTGCAACTCAAACAAAAATTTGACATTCCGTCTCCACGTTGATATAATATGTAAGATAACGCCGGCAGAAGAGAGTAAACATTTTGTTAATATTATGTTAAATCTTAAACAAGGGGTAAATGTATTCTAATAAATCTCATAATATTTCATTATTTTCATTCAGTCACAGAGTAAACATGTACTTTTTATTTAATAAATCCGAAATTTTTTAGCACAATTTTAATGAAAATATATTTCTGAATGTAGAATAACCATTAAAATAAAACAATTTTACAAAAAAACATTGTTTTTAAGTACTTTTAAAAACACACATTCACACACACAAACAAACTTTCGTATGTGTGTATTTTTTGAGAGTAAATCGTATAAGATAGTTGTCTAGAAAAATCTTATCACAACAGTCTCATAATATTTCTTATAATACTAATATTTTAGTCTACACGTGAGATAATTCTCTCAGAGAGTGGATTTGACACTCTCTGTTACATATTATGATATAAAAATATTACGTGGAGACGCAGTGTGAGGTTTGTCTTGATAGAAATTTCTCTAATATACACTCAATGTTAAGCAGGTAACGACATTAAAACAGCTGAGGATTTTTTTCTTTTTGAAATCAATATGGCTGCCTGTGTTTTGTAATTTGAGGTGTCAAATTTTTGTTTATGTTTACATTTTTTTTTGCTTACTTTGTCTTATTGCGTCTTCCTCCTCTCTTTTTACTACATGAATTGTTTTTTGTAAATAAACATGAGAAATGACAAAATTAAGCCCCAACCAGTCAACTTTCCATCGCAACGTAGAATGAAAAAAAGTAGCGTGAGACATTTTGTACAACCAGTCAACAAAATTAAACGTATCATATGTTTTTGAACATTCACTGTTTTTTCGGTTATTTTGTGAGCAAAATAAACCACAGGGTTGTTAAAAACGCACACAGCTACGTAAAAATCTATTTTCTGTAGATTTCTGCGATACGCTACCTAGAATTTTTGTGTCAATAGCTAGATACACACATCTGCATAAAGCTGGTTGAAACAGCTGATTGCGATACGATAATTTTTAGTTGAGTGTTTGTGGCTTTAAAGTTGACATAAGAAATATCAATGCAAAAACAAAATACATGGGGCAAGGTAGATTAAGAAGGTAACGACATTAAAACAGCTGAGAATTTTTTTTCTTTTTGAAATCAATATGGCTGCCTGTGTTTTGTAATTTGAAGTATCAAATTTTTGTTTATGTTTAAATTTTTTTGCTTACTTTTGTGTTATTGTGTCTTTCTCCTCTCTTTTTACTACATGAATTGTTTTTGTATTTTGTAAAGAAACATGTGAAATGACAAAATTAAAGTTGACATAAGAGATGACAATGCAAAAACAAAATACATGGGGTTTTTTTTGGTGTTGTAGTTGTTGTAGAGTTGTCGTTACCTTCTTAATCTACCTTGTACATGGGTTTTTTTTTTGGTGTTGTAGTTGTTGTAGAGTTGTCGTTACTTTCTTAATCTAAATTGGAACAAATCATAACTTTTTGTTTGCCGACAGTGTCGCTTCGATACTTTTACATGCAGCGCCTCTTCTTCCGCATACAAAATGACGTTTGATGGCAGACATGGTTGCTCGAACAATTGTGCGAACAACGGTGTGCGAACAAGAACAAAACATGAACAACTTGGGTCCACACTATCCAAATGCATGTGCGCACAACATTTTGTTCAATGTGCGAGCATGAAAAAGGCTCGTGTGGACCGCAAATTAGGGTTCATCAGATCGACTTTCGAATAATCGAACAATCGACTTTTTGTTGAAAGTTCATGGTCCAATTAGTAATACTACGTATATACTAGCAACACTACGTATATACAAAACGCCGGCATAGCAACGCACACAACAAGAAAAATAAAAAACGCGCAAAAAATTTTACATACGAATGCAATAACAATTTGGGTTATGACAGGGTAGAATTACAAGGTAACGACAACTCTACAACACCAAAAAGGCCTATGTATTTTTTTTTTTTGCATTAACATCTCTTATGTCAACTTTAATTTTGTCTGAAGAAGGAGTGTAAATAAATGCGGCAAACAATATAATATACGACAGTTTCGATAGGCACGCAAATGAAATCAGCTGAACTTATGAGGTCGCTTCTTATTTCACTATGGTTTCTTTGCAAGGCCAATTCAAACAGGTGACCTCACTTAAAACAGCTGATAAATTTTTAGTACTTAGAACTCGTCGTCTTCACCTAACATAAAATATTTAACACTAACATATTGTTAATGGTAAATGTAAACTTGATGTAAATGTTAATTTTTTCGATGTTTAAACATGGTTGTTTTAACATTTGCTTTAACAACCGTGTTTAAACAGTGTGAGCTGACATAATCAGCTGATCATTTAGAATGCACTGTTTGTTATGGTGTTGATTACATTTAGTCAGCAGCAGTTTGCAGTGCTGTTTCATTTAAGCCCAAATTACAATTGCGCGTAGTCAGCAGCAGTGTGTGCTGCCATAATCAGCTGATTATTTAGAATGCACTGTTTGTTATGGTGTTGATTACATTTAGTCGAGACAAAGAGAGTGAGCAAATAAATGAGAGGCTAAAATACACAAGTAGGACAAAGCTAGATGGTGGTTGTAAATTGTGGCTGCCTACGCTGAATTGTAATTATAACGGCAGCAACATGTTGTGCTGACAGTGATCAGCTGATAATTTTTGCTGATACTGTTGCTGACTACGCGCTATTGTAATTTGGGCTTTAGCCCTGTTTCTAAATTCACTGCGCTGCATTCAGATTGAGAGCGAGACAAAGAGAGTGAGCAAATAAATGAGAGGCTAAAATACACAAGTAGAATAAAGCTAGATGGTGGTTGTAAATTGTGGCTGCCTACGCTGAATTGTAATTATAACAGCAGCATCATGTTGTACTGACAGTGAACAGCTGATAATTTTTACTGATACTGTTGCTGACTACGCGTAATTGAAATTTGGGCTTTACAAATATAAAAAAAAATAATATAAAAGTTTCATAAACACAACTTTTTTTTGTTCCTTTTATGGGTAAAATATAAAAACTCGCGTTATAGTAATTATGGCCAATAATATATTCAAAAATTTTTTTCACCAAAATACACTAAAAAGTCCTCTAGCGGAACAAAATACTAGGGAAAGTTTTAGTATTTTTTGCATAACAAGCTTAAAATTACGACCTATTTCGCAAAAAAACTCGAAACTTATTTTGGCCAAAATGTACCAGACATGAGATTTTCAATCACTGTAATGTACATATGTGATTTAAAAAGATACCTTAGTTTCACAAATTTCATAAAAACTTAATACTGATGAATAGTATTCTTACTTCATTCTGCTGGTACTCAAACACTGTTCCCATATCTCCCAGCAGAGACAAGGGCAATTAAGGATTGAAACATTTTTCCACCTCCAACATCTTAAATTGAAAATACAATAGCTATTTTTTATTTAACATAAAACATTTTTTATTTAGTAATGAATTTCTTTTTTAAAATGAATTTTCCATAGGTGTATGTATATAGCATATGTTATTTTAATGTAAACTCGATTTAAATTGTATCTGAGGATTGATTTTATAAAAATAAAACGATCATTCTTAATGAAAAATAGGAAAACTATAATTTACTAAGTAATTGACTTAAATTGTAAAAAAAAATCAAATAAAAAATAAAAAAATCTCAAAATGTATTAAATTATATTAAAAATTTAAAGGAAACAGAAATCTTTGGTTAAAAATAACACTTAAACTAAAGCTACCTTGGCAAATATGAAGTACATTTTAGTTAAAAAAATCTTTTTAAGAAATTTTAATACGTATTACAAAAATTTCAATTATATTTAGTACCCCAAGAGTTTGTAACAATAAAATTATGAACAAAAATAACATATAAATAAAAAATTAACTTAATATGAATGTAAATTTTAATAATGACTTTTTTAATTAGTTGCCTGTTTGTTTTCTACTTATGTAATTGCACACAACAAAACTTAGTTTCTTTTTTAGCTTTTGGTTTTTATTTTTTTAGTATATTTAAATAATTTAAAATTACTTTGGTATTTGTTTGTTTTTAAAAATAAAATTTGTGTTGCACTGCTTTGGTTTTGGAGATTTTCTTTTAAATTTAATAAATGTCTTTTTTGTTTGTTTTTTCATCATGTACTTAAGTATAATTAGGGGGCAAGAATTTTTAAATTGTTGTTCTTGGAGGGCAAGTATCTTAAGGTTTTAAGTATGTTTTTTTTTTTTTTTTCGTTAATCTATATCTTATAAACTAAGCTGGAAAAATGAGTATTTCATAACGAGATTCTATAGCTTTGAAATTGTTCAGAGTTTTCTTTTCTTTAACATTGTGATGAAATGCCTTGTGTTATAGAATTTTCCAACACAATATGACATTCATCCAATGGTTCTAATATCTGTATAAGAAATGTTAAAAGATTTTTACGACGCAGAAAACTTTCCTCTTCATACATTTCTTGGGTAACTTTACACATGGCCATGGGTTGTATCATACGTGTAAGTAAATGTTCTCTGTTTTAATATTAATTAGAATAAAAAATTAATAAATTACTGTTCTTAATATTTTGTAAATTTATTACCTTAGACTTAAGCATATAAGCAATTGAAATTTGCCATCCTTTCCCAAAGTATTGCCTACTTTAGTGATTTCATCCATTAGATGTACATAGTAACGCCATATGGCACATAGCTCTCTTCTTTGAAGACTATTATTAGAATTTATGGAAGAATCAAGACTAGAACCAGAGTCATCCAATTGTTGTTGATCTTGTAATAAATATTGCTCAAAAGTTTCTTTTATTTTAGCTAATCAAAAATTAAAGATTAATTGGATAAAAAATTATTTGAAGAAAATTATATGATTTACAAAATAATATTTTTGAATTTATTGCTTTAATCTTTTAAAATTAAACTCGAATTCTATGACTTACTAAAATAATCCCATATGTATAGGTTGCGGCCAAAGAAACGTGTTGAGCGAAAACCACAAAGAAATACATTTTCCAAACATTTCACTAGACCATCATCACCACATAATAGATTCGTAAAGGTACCCACATCACGATCACGACTGGGTTTATAATGCCACTTAACAATAATGTTAACACAATTTCCCAATTTGTGTTGTATCTCCGAAGGTGGTGGCAGATCTTGACCACGTTGAACACTGGGACTGCGAGTACGGGGAGGAGTATGGCAGGCTTGAACCAATTCAGCATTTTTAACGTTAGTAGAAACCCGTTGGCCCACCAACAAACGTTCTGTAGAGTCGTCGTCAACACCTTTGCCTAACCAGCGGCCACAGGGAAATCTTAACAAAAATAAATTAAATAAATTTTAGAATAAATTAAGTAAAACACAATTTACTTGTATGTATGACCAGTAACTTCATTACGCATTACTACATGTTCCACTAGCCATTTGTTAGAGGCACCACTATTATCATGGCCTATGCGCATGGTGGTTAATAAACCTAAATTTTTATACTAAAACAAATAATATTAAAAATTATACAACAAATTACATAAATGTAATATTTAATTTTTAGCTACTTACATGAAATATAAATTCTAAAGAACCTTTTGGTACTGGCACCTTTTGGGTTTCATTCGAAGTACCCGAAACTATTATCCAGACATTACTAGAAGTATGATACGATCCATGTTTACGCGAGGGAAATATAACCACACGATAAGGAAGTTCTATAATTTTAAAAATTTTATTTTTTAATTTCTATATAAAATTTAGACCTGTTTTAGAAACTTACTTGTTGTGGGATAAGTATTGGTAAATGAATAATAATCTACTGTATTTAAGGTTAGTAAATGGTATAAAAATTGCTCTTTTTCTTCTTCACATCTTAAAAATGCTGATCTTTTGTAGAGAGAACGCAATAGCGTATCATCCGATAGTAGGGTACGAAAATGTCGAGATAATAATTTCTTTTCCAGTGACAAACGTACCCAAGCTCTAGTGTAGCCTATATGAGTTTTTATATCGGCCATGGCCATAACATTTCTGCAAAGAAAAAAGTTTTTCCATAATATATAAAGGGATTTGAAAAGAAATTTGACTTATTTACAGTAAATTTTTAACTTACTTAACATCAAATTCTAAGGATTCTGGCAGCGGACATAACTGTTCAAGACCCACAAATTTATTACGATCTCTAGAACGGCTACGATTTGGACTAGGTGGATTATCAAAATCCGTTTGAAATGTTGATAAATCTTAAATAACATGAAAACAAAAATTAATTTTTTAAGCACAACAACAATTTTTTATTTCTACTTACAATCCATACGTTTACGCATAACATTCCAAGCTAAAGCAGGTGCCGCTACTGCATAACTGCTAGTAACACCAACTTTATTACACGACTTCGGTGAACCACCCGAGGCATTTAAATTTGGGCTATTGGTAGTACTTGCATTGGAAGATCGGGCATCTTGTAATTCTACATAAGCTTGCAAATGTGACCATAAAGCTGATTTACCCTGTTTTGTTTGCAAACCGTGTGACCAAATTTTCTCCAATAAATCACAAAGTGAAGCTATGAGAGTGTTTTCTTCAATGCCATCATTTTTATTCAATCCCAAAGCCACTGCTTCGGTGCCCATTTTTTCTAATAACATGCGTTTGGTTTTACTTTTGATATCCTAAATTATTGGAATATAAATATGTATGTATATAAATATGATATTTAACATTTTTATTTTATTCAAATTATTTACCTTTAACAATCTTTCTACAAATGTCCAATTGGCTTGGGCGATCAACGCTGGACTTAATTCGGTATTAGTTAAATTAGCTGATAATCTATTTAGTGCTATATTCGTTGTTGGTTTTTGATCGAAATTTATTTCTTTGGCTCTCCATTTATTGCCATTTTTAACTCGTCTCAAGCTATTGCCTCTGTTTAAAGAAAAATATAAAGGGAAGAGAACAGAAAAAAAAAATTGTTGTGTGGCACCTTGCATATTGCAAAATTTTTTGTTTTTTGTGTTTTATAGTGTAAAAAAAATAATAAATTTTAGTTACAAGCTAAAACATATTTTTCTTTATTTAATTTAACAAAAATTCATTTTATATATTTTTATTTATTTAATATTATTATTTTCTTATTTAAATTTGCCCTCCTAAATTAATGATTTTATGTTCTCTCTAAAAAAATGCAATAAATATTGCTTTTATAGAATGTTGCTTTTTAGCTATAAAAGGAAAATTTTGGTAATAATAATGAGGAAATGAAAAATTGAATTTATGTAATTCTATTTTTATATAAGTCATGTATCAGTGTTCAGTGTTTATTTTATATTACGAGGTGGTCATCCTTTTTAAATTGCTACCCTGCTAAAAATTTACATTATTTTCTCCAAAATTGAAAATTATTAGAAATCAAATTTCATGTTTTTTTTTCTGAAAAGGACAATATTTTAAACGGGTAACATGAAATTTACATTTTATCATTTGTTAAAAATGTTGCATTTTTATAAAGGTAAAAAATTTTACCTTTTTACAGTGTAACATTTTTTTTTAAAGATTATCCTTTTTTTTAATGATTTATAGAAAAAATAACTCCATAATTGTTGACCATATTAAAAAGTAATGTATGAATGACTTAAAGACAACTTTAATAAGATTTTGTTGAACAAAATCAGACAAGTCGTTTTCGAGATATGCTTCAAATATATGGTGCAAACTCTTTAATTTTACAAATCGCGAGAACAATTAAAAAAATGGATTAGGGGCTTAACTTATTAATACCGTATATCCGAATTGACTGAGAAACCCCGTGAGGCAGAATTTATTTTTTAATTTTGTAAGAAATAAATTCTCACAAAAAGAAAAAAAAAATAAATAAAGTATATACCGTCTATTTAATTTGATGGGTAAATCATGTGACACATTCTTTTAAAATTTAAAGGCAACATTATTAGAAAAGAACATCTGTTCAATTTATTGATTACATTTTTTCAGAATATACTGAAAAGAAAACGCCATTAGTTGTATTTTTATACAAGCCAAGAAGGAGTGTTGAAATTCTCAAAAAGTTAAAAGTGCCTATACATTCTTATATTTTAAAATTGCCACTCTGTAGAAAGGTAAATATATTTATAAAAAATAAAGCATTTTTATAATTCGTATAAATTATTTTTACAATCGAGTTTTTTTTATATTAAATATAACTTTGTTAAAATAAAATATAATTTTATATAAGTATAATATAATAATAAATTACATTATCCAATAAAATTTAAAAAAGAAAATGTCTCTAATATACGAAAAATATGAAATATAAAAACGAAATTTTGTGAAATTAAATGTTTGTAACAACTAAAACATGCTGTTTAACTAACGCTTAAAGGTATAAACATAAATCTAAATTCATAAATGATGTTTATTCTAATACTTTAAAAGAAAAATAATACAATAATAAATAAAACTTTCTTTCTTCTTTTAAGTGCTTTAAATTTTATTTTTAAATTTTTTTGTAACAAAAAAACTTGTATAGTATGTAAAATTATTAGTGTGGAAGACAAAAAAAAAAAATTAAATAAATATTAAAAAACAATAGTCAACATTTATATTTCGTTTAAATATGTATATAAAAAATATCAATTCAATAATATATAATACAAATATGTAAAATAAAAATAATATCAATACGTATGTCGAGTACAAAACTATTCAGAAATACACACATACATACGAGTACATAAATAAATAACTACTTAACTGAATATTCGATACAATTAATATCGTTTTTTTTTCGTATGAATTTAGTAAATTGATTTGTTTCGTTATTCGTTTTTTGTTTGTTTCAAAACAACAACTTGTGTAATATTACTATTATCAACAAAATTTAACTAAAAAAAATATACAAACTATTTTTGTCTATATATGTAGTATGTGAAAAATATTAGTATTTTCTAATTTGAGTATATATCTTTGTGTAAAGTACAAGATAGTAATAAATTTTTATAATCTACCTCGAAGCACATTCTTGATTTAAAACGGATTTCTCAAGAATGGGAAAGCTGCGAAAGTAAGCTGCACGATTAGATAATATTTCACTGGGTGGCGTAACTTCAATGTCCACACAGCTAAGACGTTTTTCAAAAACTTGCTGGGCTTCTTGACTAATTACGCATGGTTCATAGCTGGTGGCACAAATCATATTTTCACCATGACGTTTCCTGGAAAAAATTAAAAAATAATATATTTTTAGGAATTCAAGGCTTCCTAAAAAAACTGAAAAAGGTTTTCTAAAAATAACTATTTGGCCCAGATACTTTTTAAGCCTTATTGGAAAAACGTATTAACAAATTAATTTCTTTCAAAGAATATTCTGAATTTGAAAAATATTGCCCTAATTTTCAAATTGGCAAAAATGTATGAACAAATATTCAACAAAATCTTACCTTAATAGTTTAACTCTTTGATCGAAAAGTTTTAAATTAGATTCTGGTTCTTTATCCCATACGGAGAGTATTTTATTGTCCACTAGAGTAGCAAACATTTGAGATTCTAAAAATTGTGACAAAAATGGTCGATGATGCTCTGGCTGATCGGATAAAAATGATGATTTATCAAAATTTTGCAATGTCTCACGATTACTCAGCCACTCATCTCTATCTTGATTTGGATAGATAACAAAAAATTCATAGGCGAAAAACATATGTACGAAACGATTGAGGAAAATCTCTCGTAAAGCATTATTAATACGTAAATCTTGATAATATTGTTCTTCAGGTGTTAGCTTTGGTGTTTGTTTAATTTCCTTTCCACGTGTTCTAGTTGGTGACATACTAGCAGCCGATACAGTCGCTGTAGCATCAACACAATCTCCACCCGCCACAGGTGATGAAGTGCGCACCCCTTTGCGTCTTAGAAAATCAGCAATACGAGGTACATGATCTATTTTCGAGGGATGAGCCACTAAAGGCTGATAATGTAAATTACTATGAGAATTACCATCCGGTGATGAACCTAAGGTATAAACGGTTTCTTGTAATTGTTGGAAACGTTCTTTACTGCGACGTGCTGCTTGTAAACCACTTGGCAAGGTGCAGCTACTGATCATTACATCGTGATCCCGTGAAGAATAACCATTTCTGAGATTTGGTTCATGCATACGATCTCGTTCAATTTCAAATTTATCCAAAACGGATATTATTTCAGCCATAAAATCAATTTTATGTGGGAAAACTGGAAGTTCTTCGGGTAATTGTATAATTTTCTTATCGATGTCTACAAAACAGAGCGTAGCTTCTGAGCCAATCTTATTGGCAGCTTCACAGTCAGCATGCAAACCCATAACAAAAGGAACAGGGGCATCTAGGAAATGATGCAAAGCTGCTGGCAAAATTGGGGCATAAACATGAGGCCACACAAATGGGAATAGTATGGATGTAATACATTCACCAACTATCATTAATTTTTGGTAATCTTGAAATAAAAGAAATTACACATTAAAATAAGAAAAGGGCTTAATAAAAAATGAGACCAATAACTTACCATTTGAACGTAATAGTACTTGATTTTCTAGCAAGACGCAAGTTAACAATTGTATAACACATTCCACACCTAAATAGGTAAATAGCAAACGCAATGGAAAATCTAGTAATGGTAATTCGGTACGAGTATCCGGCCTCTGTAATGTTAACGCTAAAGCTGGCAAATGTGCTTCTGCTGGTGGCAAGTAAATTCGTATGGATTTGCCAGGCTGAGGTAGCATTACTTCATAGAGTATGTTATAAACATAAGATTCTAGACTAATGCCTGGACCCGGCTGACGCGGAAGACATCTAAAATTTTTAATTTTTACTTCAATTTATTTAAATAATTTTACAATATTTTCATCTTACCTATATAAATTTGTTAGAAATATTTCAGCTGCATAGGCATATGGTATCTGACATATTAGTGTAATACTTTTGGCAACATAGAGTTTATCCTTAGTGATGTCATAGTAACTTTGTGCTGATTGTGGTGCTTGACCGGCCACTTTAAAATGTCGTGGCAAAGAACGACTAACTGGACTATCTTTAATGCGTGTTAATGAATGAGTTTGTTGGCCATTAGAGAGTTCTGTTATAAACATGGACTGAAATTTATATATAAAAATATTTTGATTATTTAATTATAGTGCTTTATTAGCTAATAAGCGAGAGAGGGTGGTTATTAATTATTACCTGTAATGTATGCATGGCACTGCATATATTGCGATTACGAATTTCTTCATAGAATACTAAACTAAAACCATAACAACGTTTGCCATCTTCTCTAGTCGTAGCAAAAGAATGAAATTTTGGTTCAATATTATGTTTTTGTGTGCGAAATCTCAATCCTTGCGGTAAAGATAACTGAAAAGATAAGAGTTTATAAAATTAAGAATACATTCTTAAATGTTATTTTTAAGAAATAGATTTTTAAAATTTTTTATTTAGCTCATAATTAAAAAGGATATTATGAGAAGACAACAGAAAACCACCTCTTTATTTGGAAAACGCTTCATTTTGCCAGGAAAATTTGTCCAAAAACATTTTTTGAAATAAATTTTGTAAAAATTATTATTTATTTTTTTTTTTTTTTTTTCGAAAACTTTTTTGATAAAAATTAATTTTCTTTATTAATATAATTTTAAAGCGAAAATATCGAAATTTTCGGTTTTTTTCGGAAAATGGATTTTTTAAATAAAAATTGTATTTTTGGAGAAATTTGGATTTTTTATGAAAATTGTTTTTTTCTACAAAGAAATACTTTTTTGTCAAAATTTTACATTTTTGGCGAAAAAATATGTAAGTTTTTTGATGAGAAATGTTGGTTTTGACAAAAATGTATTTCTTTGCAGAAAAAAACAATTTTCATATAAAATCCAAATTTCTCCAAAACTACAATTTTTATTTAAAAAATCCATTTTCCGAAAAAAGCCGAAAATTTCGATATTTTCGCTATAAAATTATATTAATAAAGAAAATAAATTCAGGTTTTTGATAAAAGTTAGTTGTATGAAAAAATAAACTATTTTTTTTTTATATAAAAATCCATTAAGATTTTTAAATGGCTCCGAAGCTAAACGAATTATGACTACCTTATAAATTTATAAAAAAAAATTTCATAAAAAAAATTACCAAATCATAGAATGTATAAAAACAATGGTTATAATAAAATTTTAAAATAAACTAATAAAAAACAATAAAAATTATGACACGCAGAGATTCTTAGTAGATAAGCATTTTAATGTACTAAGCATATATACATATGTTCTATAATAAAAGTACGAGTATAATTACTAATTTAAAAAATACAAACATGAAATCGACAAACAAATAATATAAAGATTCACTCATTCTTTAAAGATGATATAAAAATTATAAGTATTAAAAACTGTAATTGAATTAAAAAAACTAATAGAAATTGTAAAAAGGAAATAATATAATTGTGTTATGAGAAAATGTTGGAGATAAGCCATAAAAAAAAAAACGAAAAACATTTTGAAATAAATATTTTCGTAATAAAGTTGGTTACCGAACAAAAACAGAAAAAATTATGTGTCAATATCAATTAAAATTATCAAACTAGGTTGTGTTGGTTTCTTGTACGGAGCTGTCAAAGTTGAAATTTTTTTTTTACATTTTGGAAAAATTAAATTTTAATCTAATATATATATATATATATATATATATATATATATATTAGGGTGATCGATTATTCGACTTTTTTGAGAAACCGGTTTTCGAATAGTTCGAATAGTTGGTATTTTAAAAAAACCGGTTGCACTTTTTGAAATTCAGAAAAAACCGGTTAACCGGTTTTTTGCAGAAGTTAATATTTATATCAAAAGACTACATTTCTTTAAAAAAATCAATTCTTATAATTAAGTTATAATTTATTAAATACAAGCGTAAAAGCCTAACAATGTCAGGAAAAATAATATAATAATGAAAATATGCACAAACAAATCCGAAAATTAAAAGAAAAAAATATGAACAACATTTAGACACCTTCCTCTCCCTAATCGAAGTCAATTATTTGAAGCCGTTAAAATTTATTGGAATTATATTGATTAAAGTTTTAAATTCGTAAACCTTTCAAAATAAAAAAAATCGTCGTAAATGCGCTCCCTGGCCGAAATACAGAATCAGTTTTTTATAGGATTTGGAGAGCAAATAATAAGTATAGCAACTCAAAAGTTCTTAATACCAAAACAGACTTTTTGGTCCCTGATAGAAACATCTGGCACTGTTAGAATTTGTTAAACGAATAGTTTTATAAGTATGCCGATTTTTAGTTTCTTACGTCGTCTGGGAGCTTCAGAAAGCTTTGGAAAGGAAACATTGCTTAGGAAAGATATATTTAAATCCATATATATAGATCCACGTATTTTCGCTCCCTGATAGAGATTTCAAAATCTGGCTCCGTTAGGATTTGTAGGACGAATAGGGTTATAATTAAGCTGAATTTTAATTTTCTATGTCTTCTGGGAGCTTTAGAAAGCTCTGGAAAGAGAAATAATTCTTAGAAAAAGACACATAAATCCTCTTATATCCGTTCCCTGATAAAAATTTCAAAATATGGCTCCATTAGGATTTGTTGCACAAAAAGTTTTATAATTAAGAAAAATTTTAATTTTCTACGTCGTTTGGTAGCTTCAGAAAGCTCTGGAAAGAAAAAAAAAAAAAAAATGCTAAGCAAATTATATATCTAGATGACTAGAAGATAATTATGTTTCAAAATTGTAGAAAAAATCATCTGAATTTTAGTTAGCATAAACAGAAACCTTGGCTTAATATGGAGATAGTATATTAATTAAGTCTCAATTGAAACGATTCTGCAGGTGAAACTTTTTTAACACAACACCTTTAAAAAATAAAGGAAATATTGGATCAAAAAAATTAAATTGGGTCATACAGGATAATTATTAATTATTTATTTGTTTAATATTACAGAATAAATTCCAATTTAGACTTAAACTATATTTTAAAAACATAAGAAATCAGTCTTTATGAATATTTAAAAAATTATTCCTAAATTTTCAAATATCACTATCACTATTTAGTACATCTTTTCTGAAATAAAATGAAACCGGTTTTTTGTATTTAAAAAAACCGGTCTATTCGACATTCGAAAAATGAACATTTTAAAAAAACCGACAGCACTTTGACTGAAAAAACCGGTTTTAAAACCGGTTGGAAAACCGCGTCGATCACCCTAATATATATATATATATATATATATATATATATATATATATATATATATATATATATATATATATATATATATATAAAAACATATATATATATATATATATATATATATATATATATATATATATATATATATATATATATATATATATATATATATATAAAAACATATATATATATATATATATATATATATATATATATATATATATATAAAAACATATATATATATATATATATATATATATATATATATATATATATATATATCTGGTCACAATTTTAGCACAAGCAAGTATATTTAAATTTTTTATATGTTTTTTGTGAATATAAATAATTAATTGGTAAGTTTAGATATTATTTTATCAATCAAGATAAAAAATTAAATAAATAAACATTATTTAGACATGTCTAAAAAAAACTGGTGTACAGAGGAACAACGTAAGATTATTCAACAGATGTACTCAAGAGAAATAAGCATAAGTGAGAATGCTAATACTTTGGAATGTTCCAGAAAGATGGTTTATAATGCACTAAACCATATTCGGAAGTATGAAACATTTAAAAATGTTACACAGGCTCCTATGCCAAGAAAAACGTCACGTAAAGAGGATTCTTTAATATGTAGAACCTCTGTCGAAGATCCTCTTAAAAGCTCCACCGTAATCCAGAGGGAAATTTCAAGAAAATATGGTATCAACGTGTCCTGCAGAACAATAAGAAGAAGACTTAATGAAAAAAATTTACGTGGATGCATTTCTCAGCATAAGCCACACGTTTCAAATAAGAACCTACGGGATCGGTTGTGCTTTGCTCGTGAGCATTTGGAAAAGCCATTATTTTTTGGAAAAATGTCCTCTGGAGTGATGAATCCAAGTTTTGTAGATTGGGATCGGATGGTAAGAGGTATGTATGGCGTCCTCCAAACATGCAACACAATCCAAAGTACACTTCTAAAACAATAAAACACGGTGGAGGAAATGTGATGGTGTGGGCAGCTTTTTCTGGGCATGGCGTTGGTCCTATATGCAAGATTGATACACGTATGGACCAATATGTATACCAGAATATACTACTAAATACAATGATGCCTTATGCAGAGAACAACATGCCACTTAGGTGGAGTTTTATGTACGGCAATGACCCAAAACACTTCTCACGCTTAGTGAGGAGTTGCTTGGAAGAGAACAATATTGACGTGTTAAAATGGCCAGTCCAATCTCCGGATCTCAATCCTATTGAGAACCTTTGGAATGATGTGGAGCAGCACGTAATGAGAGCAAAACCTAAAAATTTGGCCGATTTATGGACAGAAATCAAGGTAGATTAAGAATTTTTTTCTTTTTGAAATCAATATGGCTGCCTGTTTTTTGTAATTTGAAGTGTCAAATTTTTGTTTATGTTTACATTTTTTTGCTTACTTTTGTGTTATTGCGTCTTTCTCCTCTCTTTTGACTACATGAATTGTTTCTGTTTTTTGTAAAGAAACATGTGAAATGACAAAATTAAAGTTGACATAAGAGATGACAATGCAAAAACAAAATACAGTTTGTTTGGAGTTTTTTTTTTTGGTGTTGTAGTTGTTGTAGAGTTGTCTTTACCTTCTTAATCTACCTTGGACAGAAATATAAAAAGCTTCGTATGCTATTTCAGTGGAGCGCTGTATGGAACTAGTGGAAAGTATGCCAAGGAGATTGGCAGCTGTAATAAAAAATAATGGATGCCCAACTAAGTACTAAGTTTATAGTGAAATAAGTTTTTTGTTTTGTTACTTTTTTTAAATGTGAATAAATTTTTTTTATTTTGTGCTAAAATACTGTCCAGTGTTTTTTGACGATTATTCTATTCTGAAGAGAAAAACAGCAAAGTTATATATAGGAATGACAATGAATATATTGTGACGTGATCTTAGCAAGACATACTTAAAAGAAATATTAAAAAAAAAATAAAGAAATACAGGAAATATTTTCTTTTAAAGATAGGCAGTAGCAAGTGTACTAACCTCATGGCCGCCACTGTATATACATATATATATATATATATATATATATATATATATATATATATATATATATATATATATATATATATATACATATATATATATATATATATATATATATATATATATATATATATATATATATATATATATATATATATATATATATATATATATATATATATATATATATATATATATATATATATATATATATATATATTTTTTTTTTTTTTGAAATAAACAAAAATTTAAAATGGAACCATCAACTTCAAGTATTTGTAAATTATAGTTTGTCCAAATATTTATACCCTACACCACCATAGGTGGAGAGGGTATTATGCGTTTGTGCTGATGTTTGTAACACCCAAAAATATTGGTCTAAGACCCACCTTAATTTATACCAATCGGCTCAGAATCACTTTCTGAGTCGATTTAACGATGTCCGTCCGTCCGTCTGTCCGTCTAACCGTCTGTCCGTCCATGTAAACCTTGTAATCAAACTACAGGTCGCAATTTTGAACCAAAATTTATGAAATTTGGTACACAGGTTTCTTTTGGTCCAGGGACGAAGCCTATTGAAATTGGTTATGATCGGTCCATTATTTCACCTAGCCCCCATACAAATGTCCTCCCGGAAAAGGGTTTAACATTCATATATCCCTATATATATAGCATATATAGCAATATTTTAATGAAATTTGGCACATATAAGTTTCATATAAGTCCAAATAAGTGTGGCGATTTTTAAAAAGATCAGTCCATAATTACCCATAGTTCCCATATAAACCCCTTTTCAAAAAATCACTTAACGGGCATAAATCCCATTAAAATGTTAGTATCAAGTTAATATTCGACACAAATAAGTTTTATGTGAACATAAATGATAGTGCCAAATTTTATAAAGATTGGTCCATAATTTACCATAGCTCCCATATAAGGCCCCATTTCGGGAATCACCCAAAAGTGAATAAATTCATGTAAATGTCAACATCAACGTAATATTCTGTATTCGTATGTTTTATTTTACACTTATGAGTATCGGTTCACATCTGACTCCAAGTCAAGACTCCTGCCCGAATTATAATGTACACAATGGTGTAGGGTATCATATGGTCGGGCTTGACCGACTATATCTTTTTCTCTCGTTTTCTTATATATTTGAAAATTGTTCTAAAGTACACTTTTTTAACTTTTTTGGAATGCAACATTAAATGTTACAGGATGTTTGTTCTGAAAATTTTCTGAAAAATACTGTGAAAAAAAAATCGTGCGCATATATAGCCCGGTTTTAGAAATAATTTTCTTCGAAAAAACTCCAGTAGCTCTCTTATAAAAACAGCTTTTTTCTTTGTTTTGTCAGGCATTAGACAGTGGGACAAAACCGAACATTTTTGGAAATAAATCTGTAACTTCTGATGGGATTTATATAAAATTTCGCATAGGCGTAGCAGAGTAGAGTAACACTTTAAGTTTGTAAGGAGGATTCAACATATATTTCAGGAGCGGAGCTATATTGAGTACTAATGTCATAGAAAAGGTTTAACCAGTAGCGAATTTTGTTCCTTACCCGATTTCAAAGATTTGCATATTACTTATAAGCCCTTGATAAATCCTTTGAAAAACATGCTTGCATGTGCTATTTATCTTATATATTTTTTGAGTTGTATGCAATTGATTTTTAACAATCTCAATTTTGAAAGATCTTAGTTAAGTTCTTTCCATATATAGCTCAACATCTTAAACCGATTTTGTTATATTTTTTATAATTAGTAAAAGAACAAAATAATCTATCAAATAAAAGAAATTTACTGAGTCCAAAAATGAACGATTTTGAATTTGAAAATTTGCAAAAATTAACAAACAGACGGATGGAAGGACGGACATAAGAATTCTGTCCAGAAAAAAAATCGAAATTCCAAAAATACATTTTTTAACCCTAATGTATAGAAAAAAGAAGGTCATTACCATTCTTCCCAAAAAGAAATTTAGAATCCTAAAAATTCATTTGTTTACTTACTAATAAATAAAAAAATAATAGGTGATCATTAAATTCCTGACATCACCTTTACCTGAAGAGCCGCTTTTGACCAATTTAACCCCATATGTATAGACGGACATTCCCACGGACATCAAAAAATTGATTAAAAAAAAAACTTTTGGACAAAATGTACCAAGTTAAGATTTTCAATAGCTGGTAGGGGACTGAAGATGATTTTTATTTAATATTCAGCTTATAAATATTCATCGTTTGAGGGGTCTTACTAAATCAAAATCACAGAAAACGTTTCCACGGGACACTCCAATGTACATATATGAATCAAGAAAATATAATAATGTAAAATTTACATAACATAATAAATTCGAACAACGTATTTTCTAAATAAAATTTTTATATATAAAATCTATTTTAAATTTATCATAAACATTTTATTTAATCTTAATAGCGTATTCACTAAATTTTTTCTAAAAAATTAATTTACACAAAATTTACTCTAAAAAATAAATTTACATAGTTTTCTCTAAAAAGTAAAAATAAAATATACTAATAATAAGTTAATTTACGTAAAATTTTATCTAAAAAGATTACTCTAAAAAGTAAATTTAGTAAAAATTACTCTAAAAAGTAAAAAAGTATGTAAAATTTACTCTAAAAAGTAAATTTACGTTATATGTACTCTAAAAAGTAAATTTACGTTATATGTACTCTAAAAAGTAAATTTACGTAAAATTTTAAAAAGTAAATTTACGTAAAATTTACTTTAAAAAGTAAATTTTGATAAAATTTGCTCTAAAAAGTAAATTTAGATAAAATTTACTCTAAAAAGTAAATTTAGATAAAATTTACTCTAAAAAGTAAATTTAGATAAAATTTACTCTAAAAAGTAAATTTACGTAAAATTTACTCTAAAAAGTAAATTTACATAAAATTTACTGTAAAAAGTAAAATTACGTAAAATTTACTTCAAAAAATAAATTTACGTAAAATTTACTCTAAAAACTAAATTTACGTAAAAATAATAAAAAAAAAATAAGAAGTAGATTTAACTTTTAAAAATTAAGTTATTTTTTAAAAGATATTTCTATGCTATGTGTATGTATTTGTTTACAAAATTTAAAAAATAACTATAAAAGCTTTTAATTTTTAATATGAAATAATAAAATTATATTCGCAAATTTAAGTGGTACCACCAGTCATGCAAAAAAAATATTTATAAATGTATACGATATAAAGTACATACTTAAATAATAAATTTATAATAAATATATACCATGTACATTATACATATACATATACGAACGTACATTTGTGCAAACAGTTACGAACAATAAAGTAGTTTTAAGCAATATCTGTATTATAAGTAATAGAAACTAATTAATTTAGTTTTAATCTTTTAAAAGTCTCAAACTATAATGTTTAGCAATTAAAATTTATTTAATTTCAATGAAACATGTTAAAGGAGCTATTTTTTAAAATAATTTCTACAATAAAAATTTTGAAAGGAAATTATTGTTTATTATATTTTTTGTTCTAAGAAGGAAATAGTAAAAGTTAAAAAAATTTCGATTTAACCTAAATTTTTCCTCATTACTGTATTTACACAGACATTATGACTTTAAAGCATCAAAATAAAATTTCACTTTCTATACGTGTCTGTCTGAATATTCAATATTTTTAGTTTAATATTATAAAAGCAAGGCTATAAATTAACCAATGTATAACAACAGACAGACATACGGTAGAATAAATTTATTGTTATTATAGTTGTTGCTGCATTTTTTTTTTTAATTGAACTCAATTGATCATCTTAAAGTTGTAAATGAAATTTTATTATGGTACTGATGATGACTACGTACGTAAATGTCTACATGCATATACAATGTATGTTTGAATGTTCTAAGTTTGTTTGTATAAGGGTTTTTTATTTTATGATATTTAATTAGAATTAAAATAATGCTTGTCTTTATTTAATATTTTTTTACTTTATAACTTATGTAGTCTCAAAATGCATGCATTTAATTATATTGCTATATAAGACCTCTTGTTTGTTGTATAATTAATTGCTTATGGTTGGCATATTTTCCTCATTTATTAGACAATTTTTAAATAGATGAATGACTTACCATACAAATACCATGTGAATCGAATGGATTCCATGGAACGTTTTCGGGATAATGGGCCAAAGGCTTACTTTTATAAGCACGATCCAAAGGAGAACAATGTAAATTATCTCCTGAAAAAGAAATAATCAAAATGTTTTTTTTTTCATTTGTGCTACATTTCCAATATAGAGTAGTACAACTTTTAGTCAATACTTTACACAATACAAGTTATTGATTTATAAACAATTTAACATTTGTACCTAAAAGTTGTCTGATATGGTGTCAATTGAGTCTTGTAAAATGTAAATGTGAATGTATGTTCAAAACTTACCGGCAAAACGATCAGGTTCTAAACCCGTATCCAAATCTAAACCGCATATAACAAAATAATCAGCAAAACGCGAAAATTGTGGATCACAGTCACGTTTTAATTGACGCAGTTCTGCTGATCCCGGATCACCACCTGCTGGTGAGGTTGGCGATGCCGATGACAAGGAACTAGGTGATGTTGGATTACCGGAATCATTTGTAAAACTTTGACTGGTCATTGAAGAATTTGCCATATCATTACAATGCTGCTGTAATGTTTGTTGTTGTCCATTGTTACAGCTATTGCTATTACCACTACTACTCACACTCTTTAGTTTTCGCATTACAACAAAAGGTCTATTGCTGCTGCTTACGGAAACATTGTTGGTGTTGACACCGCCACTATTGTTTCTATCGATAGAGTTATTTGTTGTTGTTATTTCATGTTGATTTTGTTTTTTAGTTAGCGACGTCGTCGCTAGATTATTATCAATTGTTGACGTGGATGCTGGTGTTGTTGTCGTTGTTGTTAAAGTTTTAATGGTATCATTTAATGTTAAACATTTTGCCATTCGTTTGCCTACATGATCCGTAGACATGTTTTGTTCAACAAATTAAATTTTTTAGATTTGTAATTTCAATTAAGACCCACAGTGAGACTAATTCTTTTTTCTTCTAATATCTTCTGTTTCTTTTCTCTTTCACTAATGGGGTTGAACTCTCTTCAAGGACACAAAACAATTTT
Organism: Protophormia terraenovae; assembly: GCA_951394005.1. NCBI lineage: Eukaryota > Metazoa > Arthropoda > Insecta > Diptera > Calliphoridae > Protophormia > Protophormia terraenovae. The sequence goes on along the minus strand of OX596075.1, from coordinate 128,542,578 downwards.
TTCCTCTTTATTAGCCAATCACTATTTATTTTTCTTTATTTTCCAATTGGACTATTTTTTTAAATGAGTTGTTTTATTATTAATAAAATACAAATTCCATAAAATTTCTCTTTTCGTTTATACTTTTTTATTAAAATTGTGTCTATTATGTTTTTGTTTGCTTGCTTTTACAATTTTCTTTTACTCTTCCTCCATTTCTTTTATTTTTGCGAAATCAGTGCACAACTTTTTTTCTTTGTACTTGAGAAAATTTATCTATTCATGTTTTTTTTAACTTTTTCTAATTTATGTTATTCACTATTACATTCCACAGCTAAGTAAGCTTAATTGTAGTATTTTTATTGTAAACATTTTCTTTAAAATTAATATATATTTTTTAATAATTTTAATTATATTTTTTAAACAAAAAACTCTTCACATTTAATTTCTCATTGCACCAATTTGATTAAAGCAACAACATTGTGTTACTGAGGCAGAGACCTACGCCGAGCGATTTTAACGGCGACGACGGCTCAAAATCGGCTGTTAGCCGACTCAAAAGTGAACATAACAACTTTTTATTTCCTAGTTTTCGCATCGTCTAATAGAGCTCATTGGTTCCCAAATGTGGGTTCACGTTTGGACCCACGATGATCGTTTGTTTGAACATAATTTATAAGTATTTCCTAAAAGATTTATTTCAAATTTTTGTATTTATTGTACTTCTAAAGTGTTTCGAAGTGAGTGATTCCATGTCAAAACGGACAGCAATAGGATTTGACATCTCTGATTTCAATAAAATTCACTACAAGTATTGACCATTGGAAGTGTTTTTCAAATCATAAGGTTTTAGACCCAGGTCTCTTTCCGGTCCAAAAATATGACGTTTTAAAAGTCGAAAAAACTTGACAAAGGTGAACTATTTTAATTGGTAACAACTTCTAAAATATAAATGGTAGATATCTAGTTGAATATTTAAAACAAAGATATTACCTTCATAACGACATAAACAAAGTTTTATTACACCAAAAGTTCAAAGGTCAAAATTCAACATATAAAATTCAAATCAGTATATCTCAAAAAACGGTACTAACAAAAATTAAACCATTATATCTCCGAAAACTATATCTTTAAAATTCTTAAAAAATTATACAATGTTAACACATCTCTTCTCTATACTCATGCAAAAATTTCATGTTGGACACTCCTTTACTTTAGAAGTCATGTGACAGAATATAAATTTAAATCAAATTTTGCATACAAAATTTAATATTCTTTAAGCATGAGCTCATAAAATAATATAATTTCAAAATAACTTTTGTAAATATTTTAAATTTTACATACAATTGAGATTTTTACCATATTTTGCTTCATAACACCTAATTATACTATGATACATACCAGTATACTCGTAAGAACAGCTGTTTTACAATTTTTTCATTGACATACCTCGCGGAACTGTCAAATTGTTTTTGTATTCATATGTAAATTTTTTTGAGTTTTTTTTTTACTCTTCCTCTCCTTCATTCTCTAATTTTCCGTTCAAAGCATTTTGACATTATGTGCAGTAGTTTTACACCAACAAAATACAAGCAATTGTTGTTTTTGTAGATGTGCGAGCACTTTTTAATTACGCTATGGCATAGTATAATAATAAAGTATACTCGTAAGAGCAGCTGTTTTACAATTTTTTCATTGGCAAACCTCGCGGTACTGTCAAATTGTTTTTGTATTCACATGTAAAATATTTTTTGAGTTTTTTTCTCTTGCTCTCTTTCGTTCTCTCATTTTTCCGTTCAAATCATTCTGACATTGTGGGCAGTAGTTTTGCACTAACAAAATACAAGCAATTTTTGTTTTTGTAGATATGCGAGTACTTTATTATTTTACTATGCGCTATGGTATAATTATAAAGCCCCAACCACTCAACTAAAAATCATCGTATCGCAATCAGCTGTTTCAACCAGCTTTATGCAAATGTGTGTATGTAGCTATTGACACACAAGTTCTGGGAAGCGTATCGCAGAAATCTACAGAAAATAGATTTTTACGTAGCTGCGTAAGTTTTTAACAACCCTGTAGTTTATTTTGTTCACAAAATAGCCGAAAACAGAGTTGTTCACACAATGAATGTTCAAAAACATATGATACGTTTACTTTTGTTGACTAGTTGTACAAAATGTTTCACGCTACCTTTCTTCATTCTGCGTTGCGTTGCAAAGTTGACTGGTTGGGCCTTAAAGTATACTCGTAAGAACAGCTGTTTTAGAATTTTTTCATTGACATAACTCGCGGAACTGTCAAATCCAAATTACAATAGCGCGTAGTCAGCAACAGTATCAGAAAAAATTATCAGCTGTTCACTGTCAGAATAACATGTTGCTGCCCATATAATTACATTTAAGCCCACGCAGCAAAAATTTACAACCACCATCTTGCTTTATTCTACTTGTGTATTTTAGCCTCTCATTTATTTTTGCTCACTCTCTTTGTCTCGCTCTCAATCTGAATGCAGCGCAGTGAATTTAGAAACAGGGCTAAATAAAACAGCACTGCAAACTGCTGCTGACCAAATGTAATCAACACCATAACAAACAGTGCTCTCTAAATTATCAGCTGATTAAGTCAGCACACACTGCTGCTGACTACGCGCAATTGTAATTTGGGCTTTATATTTATTCTATGTATTCATATGTAAATTTTTTTTCGAGTTTTTTTTTACTCTTCCTCTCCTTCATTCACTCATTTTTCGTTCAAAGCATTTTGACATTATGTGCAGTAGTTTTACACTAACAAAATACAAGCAATTGTTGTTTTTGTAGATGTGCGAGCACTTTCTAATTACGCTATGGTATGTATTTTCAAAATTGATGCACAAATCTTGATTTTATTCACAGTTAAGTAAAAATATCCATGGATACATAAAATTGAATAGAAATACAGTTGTGGGCAAAAAAAATTATTTTTTCTTGAAACAAAAATAAGTGGACTATGTGGATTTTGACGAGTTAAACAAGAATCTGCATTCACTTTTTTTCTATCACGTACTGATTTTTTATGGGCATGACTAATATCATCAACTTATTCAGCAGTCACACTATAAAATTCGGGAATGGGTTGTAAAATTTAGACTATAACTTAAGAACGGTTTACACGATTTTGATAAATGATACACCAAAAGATGCATACGATTGTCTTCAAGGTATGTCAACAATATTTTTATTCGCTCAAAAATTTCAGAGTTATGGATCGAAATTTTCAATATTTTCCAAAAAAAAATAATAATAATTTTTTCACTACTAATATTTTTTGTATTGTAGTCTAGCCAATTAGGCCCTATGGGCTTGCGGCATCATTGTTTGGAATAAATAAATAAATAAATAAATAAATAAAAAAATAATTACTGAATAACTACGGAAAAATTAACTGGACAAAAAATTATGTAAATTCAGCTCAAAAACAATTTATGTCGCTATATATTGGAGGTTAATATAACCTAATAGGACAAACCGTTCTCGAGTTATACAACTGTGACTGCCTAAAGGCGGGGTCATAGCAGTCATGCCCATAAACAAAATCAATACGTGATAGAAAAAAAGTAAAATCTGATTCTTATTTTTTTATTTATGACGAAAAAAATGATTTTTTGCCGACTAGTGTATTTTCACTTAATTGTAGGTATGCATGGGTATCCTATCTTAACTGTGAATGCAATCAAGATTTGTATATCAATTTTTATGATACGACGGCTGTATTTGAGTCATAGTATAATAATAAAGTACTCGCACATCTACAAAAACAACAATTGCTTGTATTTTGTTAGTGTAAAACTACTGCCCACAATGTCAAAATGCTTTGAACGGAAAAATGCGAAAATTAAGGAGAGGAAGAGTAAAAAAAATCGAAAAAAATTTTACATATGAATACAAAAACAATTTGACAGTACCGCGAGGTTTGCTAATGAAAAAATTGTAAAACAGCTGTTCTTACGAGTATACTTTATAATTATACTATGGATTTGAGTCTTGTTTAAGCCATGATGCAACTAGTAACAAGGTGTCATTGTAAGCGCAGCTGATTATTTTTTGCTTCTTTTTTTGGTGTAAGACTGAAATGTCAAAGTTGCATGTATTGGTATGTTTACAAACAAAGGTAAATATTTTTAGTGGTGAAATTTGTACTTTTAGTAAAGAAGAAAATTGCTATATGGAAATATTTAATTTATCTAAATTTATAAAAGCATTAAAAATAAATTTCTTACAATTTCTTTTTATTATTTTTCAATTTCAACAATTATTGTTAATGCTTTGCACGTGCTTTTCTTTTTATTTTTCTTGTTCTCTTTTGTTTGACGTTTCGGTCTCATTTATGGCGAAAAAAAATTGCTGTTATTATCGCATTATTGCCTTTATGCATATACCTTGTTAAATTGTTGTACCATGTTTAAGCCGAAATTTTCACGGCGGCCGTGGCTCGACTCAGACGTCTTAAAGCCGGTCGGCGCAGGTCTCTGTACTGAGGAATAAAAATATTGTATACATTGGAAACAAAGTTGTTAAAATTGGAAGTAAATTAAAGTGTTGGTTAATTATTTTAATGTGCTGAATAAAAGAACCGTCACAAAAGTACACAAAATATGCAGTCAAAATATTTGTACAAAAATAAAATTGAACCCCCCCACCATATCGCAGTTTTAATATTAAACATTTCATATAGCTCATTCATAAATTAGTACTTAAAAAAAAAATTGTTTGTATAAAAGTTCCATTAACTCATTTTTTTGACTATACGGAGGTGTTCTAACACTAAGGAATGTTCAAAATGACTTCGCTAACATAATTTTTCTTTTAAACCGATTTTTAATAACAAAACATTTGTTTATATTAGTTTCTTAAGGAAATACGGTATAAATTTTTCTTAATTGCAGGCCTTCGGCCGGGCGGAAGGGTTTTTTACTCTGTGGTATATCCAAAAGTGGCTTCGCTAACGAAATTCTTTCTTTTTATCCAACTTTTTTTTATAACGAAAATTTTTTGATACGAGTTTCTTAGGAAAATTCGATTTTCAAAGCCCTATAACTTCCAAAATATTTATTTGCGGCCAAAAATGTTTACATCATTATATTCACCGTTAAAAGTACTATCAATAGCAAAAAAAATCAAATAAATCGGAACTGAATTAGGGTGGTCTATTTATACCGGAAATACGTTTTTCGAAGGCTTATAACTTCTAAACTCTTTAATTTCACTCGATCAATTTTTTATTATTATATTATTATTTTTTTTTACGTAAAATATCGGTGGTAAATGAAATGATAAAATTTGTATGTGTGTTGCAAAAAGTTTTTTTGAAAATCGCTGCAACACTTTTTTCTTTGATTAAAAAATTGCTACAAAACATTACTGACATTTTATGCAGGTGGTGTTGTAAAATCTCTTACTTCCGATTATTTAGAAAAAAATTGTATCCTATTCGTTACTACAAAATGTTTGAGTTATTAAAATGAGATATTTAAATAAGAAGTTATTATTAAAATGTTAAAAACTATTTGGTTGCATCAATTTTAATTTTCTTTTAAACACATTGCAACAAAATATTACTTAATGTATATTGATTATCTCCTTCTTGTTATAGAGTACCCAGTTTTAGTATTAAGTACTTTGTAACCAAATACCCATTATTTCTACAACACTCCGTGCCGAAAAAGCACATTAAAAAATGGCGTTATTTGCAAGAGTGAAAAAATCGAGCAAAAATTAGTTTTTATCGTTTTTAGTGTATAGAAATTAATAAAAATCATTAACCATAGTGAAAATTTATTGCAAAAGATACGTAACTATAGAAATTAATAGAATTTCATTAATCAAATTAAGTATAAAGTGGCCGCCTAGAATAAAAGAAGATAATTCAATTTCACCCCCACCAATATAATTTAGATTTAGAGAAAACTCCAGAAGAAAGAAAGAGCCGCTGAGAAAAAAGCTTCAACTATGGCTGGTGGCAATGCGCCACGCGTGATCCAAGTCACGAATATTGCACCGCAAGCCACAAAAGATCAAATGCAGGCATTGTTCGGTAACATTGGTAAAATCGAAGAAATTCGTTTGTATCCAACGGTACGTGATGTCTCCTGCCCAGTGCAGTCTCGCATATGTTATGTGAAATATGTAGATAGTGCTTGCGTGCCGGTGGCGCAGCATTTGACCAATACGGTGTTCATAGATCGAGCGTTAATAGTTATACCGGTATTGGCAATACCGGAAGAATATCGGGCATTGGAAATGTCTAAGAATGGTACGATTGTACCGGGTTTGCAAAAACCTGATTCAAAATTACCACCGGAAGTAGTTAATCGCATTGAAGGTCAATCGCCCCAACAGGTAAGTACATAATTGGATGTATTAATATGCAGAGGAAAAACTGAATGCTATTATTTTTCTGTTTTAGGTTATTAAAACTTATGATCCCAAATTGGTGGAAAACAACTTGCCTGAGTATCCCGCCTTGCCATCGTTTTACGATGCCCGCAAAATTGAGGAAATAAGACGTACAATAATTGTGTGTGATGTTAAGAACGAATGGCGTTTGGATGATCTTATGGATTGTTTTCAACGTGCTGGTGAAGTGAAATATGCTCGTTGGGCTGAGAAGGATAACAAAACGTATTGCATGATTGAGTTTTGTGATCAGCCTAGCATTATCAACGCTTTGAAAATGCATGGACAGGAATTCAAAGGTGGTTATTTAAGTGTTTACCATTCGACGGATGCTATTATTAAACCGGAGGCAAAATCGAATGAAGCAGCTCAAAAGGAAATAGAGGAAGCCATGACAATTGTGAAGGAGGCACAAAACATGATATCTGCTGCTATAGATCCGGTTATTGGCATGTTGGCAAAGGATAAAAGACGTCGTTCTCGTTCCCGGTCACGTTCAAGAGACCGGCGCACTAGTCGTTCACGTTCTCATCGTTCAAGGTCACGAAAACGTTCCCGTTCACGCACACGCAGGCGCACTCGAAGCAAGTCAAAACGACGCTCACGTTCTCGCTCACGCAGTACACGATCACGAAAGCGCTCGCGTTCCCGTAAACGTTCGCGTTCACGACGCAAGAGTCGCTCTCGTTCTAGATCTAAGCGCCGATCCCGTTCACGTGAACGCCGTAGTAAACGTTCTCGCTCCCGTCATCGTCGTAGTTCCTCTAGAGCGCGCCGTTCACGCTCCCGCACAAAGCGTTCTCGTTCTCGTGATCGTAAACGTTCTCACCGCACACGTGAAGAAAAACGCCCAATACGTTCTTCACGCTCACACAGCAAACGTAGATCCATATCGCCCTCACCGGCTTCGGTTCGGTCACGTTCAAGTCGCAGCAAAGATATTGGACCTCCCATTATAAAATCATCTAATAACTCCTCATCCTCCAAAAACCGTTCACGTACACCGGCTGATCGTAAACTTAAAACGATCTCTGAAGACATAGACGTCAAGAGCACAAGATCTAGTGTTGATTCAAAGTCTCGCAAATCTGTCAGTGTAGAAAAATCGGACAACATGGATATTTCAAATTCTCCATGATGATAAATAATAATAACAATAACAACAACAAAAGTTTATATGAACATAATTATTTGTATTTTTATTTTTATTGCTTTACTTTTAAAATTATTAATACCTACATAATTTTTCAAGCTTATGAAATTGTAGTCCATAGCATATTTCTCTTTCTACCGTAAATTTACATTCTAATTGTAGGGTTTCCTTTTATATTCCCATATAATAATTTTATGTGTATTCTTTTGCAGCATAAGCATTTTCTTTTGTTCTATATACTATCTTAAGTGAAGATAACTTACAATATAATTATATTATAATACAAAAAAAGAGAATTTACTTTTAATTTTATTCCTTTAAGAAAATTTTTTGTGTTTTTTATTTTTACTGGTGACACTGAAAAAGGTTTGTATGCTGATTTTAGAATTCCAAAATTACTTTAAACATTTACAGCAAAAGCAAAAAAATGAAAAGACTAAACCACAATGTAACCACAATTTTTTTAAGCTTTCGCTTAAAAATGAAGCAATTAAGTAAAATTGTTTAATATTTCGCATAAGCCAAAATAGATAAAGCTAAAGTACTCTTCAAATCAAATTTTTCGTTATTGTAACAAATTTTACGACAGTTTCTTTTATGAAGTTTATGTACATTACAATTCAGTAATTACGGTTTAGTGGTTACGGTTTTTTGCAATTTAGGTGACGATATGTATTTTTTGAATTGTACAAGTAAAAGAATTGAAATTTTTATTTAATTTTCATTTATAATTTACTAATATGAGCTAAGGATTTAATTTTTTTTAAATTCACAAAAATATTTAGGAAAAAAATTTGTTTGATATTGCAATACAACAAAATACAGTTTTTGTTGAACTAATATAAAATCATAAATATTTCCTATACTATAATTATAAAATTTTCATTAACGGAACTTTTTAAAATATTTTGTTATTTTAAGTGCGTGTTTTTAACATTTTTTTGTATGTTCAAACCTAACTTTTTTTAACTAATAATTTTTTTCATATGAGTTTCTTAGGGAGATTTTCAATGGGCTATTTAAACTGCACTCAACACTAACTGGATCAGTAACAAATCATAACATCATGGATGGAAGTGAGCCCTTGACCACTTAGTAGTAGCCAGAAGTCTTCGTAACAAATCATGCCATCATGGCCACTTAGTAGTAGCAAATACTATTGAAATTTTTTTAGTAACCAGCTGGGTGTGTTTATGTATATAAAAATCATAAATTTAATGGGCATTATATGCTCCTTTCTAACTTAACTTTTTCTAGTTTCGGTATTTATTCTTAAAATAAACTCTTACTAAGTAAAATTCCATATACTATACAAAAAAATAGTGAAAAATTGTTTTTATATTTTATTTCCATTGAATGTTGTTAATTCTCAAACTTTCAAGTTTTTGACATTTGTATTTTCTTATTCTGCTCACTGTGTCGCAGCAGCGACAATGTGGTACTTCCCTTCATACACACTTCATACAAGATTTTACATGTAAATCAAATATGTATGAAGACTTGCACAAACCCTGCGGATTAATCTCATCATACACGACTCATAAGCTCCTGTGTTAACTTGTATGATCATATCGTCACCGAAAATGCAAAACAACGCAACATCAAAATTTTCAAATTTGTGTTTTTGATGAATATAATTTTTTGGAATGGAGTCTCTTCAATATATAATCAATAATACCCTTCAATTTTTAACATTTTGGTCATCAGATAATTATCTTTCTATTAACCCTCTTAAGACTAACAGCCGTATTCAAAAAAACTAATGTATGCTTGATAACGAGTTACTAACTTTTTTGTATGTAAATTTCCATAACAAAAAGTTAGTAACTCGTTATCAAACCTACTTTATTTTTTTGAATACGGCGTAAGGCTTTGATATTTGGTGTTTCTGATAGCGTTTTGCATGATATGTTTGGGAATTTATCTTGATGTACGTTTAAATTTTGAAGGCTACTTTATTCTACTAATACATACATATATATGTATTTGCCACATTGTGTGAGATTACGTCTGGCACACGCATTATTAATGCCTCTGATTTTATATGGTCTTGAGGTTTTTTTGTACAGCCCTTCTAGAAGACCTTTTATTGAAAACTGCAAGCAGGCCTCTGTAGAAGTACTTAAAAGAGTCCTTCTACAGAAAGCCCTCTACACTATTAATAAAATATTTTTCTATTTATATAAAATATATATTATTTTTATTTTAAATTATTGTAACTTTTGACAAAACATCTTAAGTCGATATGACAAATTATTTGAAAATGACATTTGTATAGAAATTGTTGATTTTTTATTTAATATTCCTGAAAAAACTTAAAATTTTTGTTAAATTATTTTGTCAAAAATATAAAGATATAATATAAACGATTAAGTTTTTAATAAGATACTTATAATAAAAACCATAAATAAAAATTATAATTAACTTAGAAAATCACATCCTATTCGAACAAAGAATTGGAGACAACTAAATGATTTATTATCTTTTTTTGGAATTTCTGCTTTGAATTTTGATATTGTTTTTTTAACGGTTTCTTCATGGTTTTGCTTTTTCAAATACTGTAGTCTTTCTTTCATTCTAAGAGAAGGGAATTAAAACAATGTACTATTTATAAATAGATTTGTTGTTGTTTAAAACAAAATATATTTAAAAAAATACAACTTCATATGGTCCTTCCAAGAGAAGCGAAGTGGGAAAGTCTGTCGGATATTTTAGAATGCAGGGATGAGGCATTCATGCAGGCGTTATTAGAGAAGGCGTGATAGCATGAGCAACTGCATCTGAAAAAAGGGCTTCTAGGAGGCCTGCGCGGTAGAATCCTCGCAAATTTTACCGCTGGGAAGATACATATGTATGTATATGGTATTCGTAGACGTGAACATACATATTTATATCTAGTTATTGCAAACAATTTATTGACTGTTATTTTCGTGACTACTTGATTTTGCGTAATTTAGTATTTTTTTATAGGGTCATAAAACAACTTTGCTCCAAATTTATTTTTTCTCATTCTACCAGAAATCCTCAGATTATAATCCCTAGAATCTATAATGATTCTTTTGAGCGATCCTTTATTGTAAGAATTGCACGACTTTGGAACTATTTACCTATGGAACTTCGCCTATTCTCTCACTCGAATAATGCTTTTCGTTTAAACCTTAAATCTTTCCTCGATGAAGTATCATACTCACACTCACACATTCTTCTTTTCCCGCCTTTTTATGATTAATTATGGAATTTAATTATTTTCATTTATACCTGTGGTTTATATTGGGATCAATTAGCTTTAACTTTTTACATAGTGTCTACATTAGACAAATTTTTATCAAGACAAACGTCAAAATGAACGCGAATTTATGGAAGGTGGCAACAGTTGCGCAGAACTAACAATATGGCGAATTCATTAATGTTTTTTATATATGCAGTTTGACAGCTGTAATAACCAAAAATAAGAATCAGCTGTTTAACTGAGGTTACCTTGTATAGATACGGACTGATTTTGACGTTTTTCTTGATAAAAGTTTGTCTTATGTAGACACTACGTTATATTTATAAATACTTTCTTGTTCAGGTACGTCGAGTCTATATTAGAGACATTTCTATCAAGACAAACGTCAAATTTTTGTTTGATTTGCAGATAATTTTTTATCTCTGTCAATTATAGGGGAAAACGTATGTCTTAATAAGCCATGCAAAAAGTACCAAAAATCAAGATGGCGTCTTTTACTAAGCATTATCAAGACAAAGTTGTCAGAGCTCGAGTGCTGACAATTTTCTTTTAACGCTGCAATAACACTGACAAATTCAGTCTACATTAGACAAATCTTTATCTTGATAAAATTTTGACGTTTGTCTTGATAAAAATTTGTCTAATGTAGACTCAAAGGTATGGGAACCTATGAGTTAGGATATGTATTGGGTTTAAATTTGTATGCCATTGTTAATTTTTTTCTGTATATAATTATTCAGGATTATTTCTTTGTAATATAAATTTAGTTTGACCTTAGGATGCTTATTATATTACTGTTAATGAATAAATAAATACATTTATTTATTTTTCTAAAATGCGTGTGATTATAAATTTTCAGACTTGTAGCTCAAAAAATAACAATTATATTAACGAAGGCAATGATTTTCTAAAGTCAAAGTAACGTAACATCACATTTGTTAAATTTTTTTTTCTTTTTTTTACGAATTCAGATTGCAAATTATAAAAATATAATAGTTATTAAAATTTCGGAGTAAAAGTTATCAGAAATCTTTTTAATTATAATTTTTCTTAAAAATTTGTATTGATATTACGTTTTTTTTGGCTTCAGAACATCAATATGTTAGGCAATGTTTGGGGATTTAATAATACAAAAATCCTGTTAGCAGGTAATAATGTCGCCGACAATATAAGAAAAGTTTAGGAACATTTCTAAAAAAAAAAATAATATTAAAAATTTAAATTTCAAAATTGTAATGAATTTTACATAAGGTTTTACATTGAATTTACTAAAAGTTTGATCAAAATCGGCGGCTGTATTTGAGTCATGTTTAAGCTGAAATTTTCACTGTGGCGTTATCTTGCGATTTTTACATCATACCAACGATTATTAAACATACATTTCTAAACCTTATGTCTACATTAGACAAATTTTTATCAAGACAAACGTAAATATAAGTGCGATCTATACAAGGAATAAGTTTAACAATGTGTATGCATAAAGACAACAACTACAACAATGCAATAATAACAGCCATTTTTTCGTTGGAAATGAGACTGAAACGTCAAACAAAAGAAAAGAAAAATAACGCATTTTTCTTTATTAATATTACAAATTTTACCACGGAAAATATTTGCATTTGGTTGTAAACAAACCAACACATGCAAACGTAAAAAAAATGTACATTTCAGTCTTATACCATAGTAAAATAATAAAGTACTCGCACATCTACAAAAACAAAAATTGCTTGTATTTTGTTAGTGTAAAACTACTGCCCACAATGTCAAAATGCTTTGAACGGAAAAGTGAGAGAACGAAAGAGAGCAAGAGAAAAAAAACTAAAAAAAAATTTACATGTGAATACAAAAACAATTTGACAGTACCGAGAGGTTTGCCAATGAAAAAATTGTAAAACAGCTGTTCTTACGAGTATACTTTATAATTATACTCATAGTAAAATAATAAAGTACTCGCACATCTACAAAAACAAAAATTGCTTGTATTTTGTTAGTGTAAAACTACTGCCCACAATGTCAGAATGCTTTGAACGGAAAAATGAGAGAACGAAAGAGAGCAAGAGAAAAAAAACTCAAAAAATATTTTACATGTGAATACAAAAACAATTTGACAGTACCGCGAGGTTTGCCAATGAAAAAATTGTTAAACAGCTGGTCTTATTATACTATGAATTATACTATGTCTTATACCACAAAATTAAGCAAAAAATAATCAGCTGATCTTACAATTTCACCTTTTACTCATTCCACCATGTTACAAGGTAGCTTCAGTTAAACAGCTGATTATTATTTTTGGTAGTACCAGCTGTCAAACTGCATACATAAAAAACATTAATAAATTCGCGATATTGTTGTTTTTGCGAAACTGCTGCCACCTTCCATAAATTCGCGTTCACTTTGACGTTTGTCTGGATAAAAATTTGTCTAATGTAGACACTATGTTACAAATTCAACTTAAAAAAAAAACTGTATTTTATGAAAAATTTCGTATAAAATTTATACAATGCATACAAGATTATAAATTTCTGTGTAAAATGACACAATGTTTATAATATTACCCGAAAATTAAATTCTATTAAATTTATTTTAAAATCTGTGATAAAATGTATGCAAATTTACTTATACCTAATAAAACTTTAGTGTAAAATTACTTATTTTGTGTAAAATTATTAAAATTTTATACAATTTATTTATTATTATTTTTTTTTTGTATGAAATGTCGTTTTATGTAAAATCACATATTTTATGTAAAAATACACATTTTATGTACAATTTTTTTTTTTTTTTTTGCATAAAATTACGCATTTTATGTAAATTAGATATTTAGATAAAATATTTTAAAATATTTTATTTGAAATAAATATTTTATTTAAAATTACAGTAAGTTAATTTGAGACTAAATAATAATAATAATACATAAATAAAGGACAATTAATGGGTAGGCTTACAAAGTAGAAAAAATTTAAAACTATAATGTTTTCTCTTAATACATGTAATGTTCTATAGTAAATAGCATAGTATAATTATAAAGTATACTCGTAAGAACAGCTGTTTTATAATTTTTTCATTGACATACCTTGCGGAACTGTCAAATTGTTTTTGTATTCCTATGTAACATTCTCTCATTTTCTGTTCATAGCATTTTGACATTATGTGCTGTAGTTTTACACTAACAAAATACAAGCAATTGTTGTTTTTGAAAATGTGCGAGCACTTTCTAATTACGCTATGAATTGAAATTATAAATTCTAATTAGAACACATTATTTGTAAAAACTCAATTTTTTCAGTGTATTTATAGTTAGTCGCTGTCGCTCCATTTGTATTCACAAATAAATGAACCTGCGAGCGAGCGATAAAAGTGCAGACAGAATTTAATGAATTTTCTTTGTTCATTCTCTTCATTTTCTCCGAACGAGAAAGACGTAGTGAACGGTTAAAATTTCATTTTCGTTTTCTTTTAATTCCAATTGAAATTATATATAAAGTGCATTAGATTAACAAAAGAAAATAATAAATTCATTGAACATTTTGTCAAATTATTGTGGTTTTACTACGAATAAGAAAAATTGCCATCGTTAATTTGGGATAATTGTTAATTAAAAATTTAAATTGGAAAAAACAGGAACCTTATTTTATAATTTTTCTTTGCTGTTGCAGATAAAAAAATCTTGCAAAAAAGATAAAAAAAATATTCAAGGAAAAATCGATTTAGAATAACAACGCAAAAAAGACAGCGTAAAAGAATAATAAAAAAGAAACGAATTGCAAATAAAAACAAAATAACAAGAAAATACGTTAAAAGACGTACTGGGGTGAGGTGATTCAAGAAAAAAAATTGGGTGGAGATTTATACATTTTCTTTTGTTGTCAAAAATTTCCGTTTTTTTTAATTGAATTCAAAAAAAAAATATTTTAATAAATAATTAAAGAAAATGGCTGATGTAGAATCATCAAGTGCTGTTCAACAGCCACCTTCATCCACTACCAGTGGTCATATAATACCCTTATTGGCAGCAGCCGAAATTTTAAATGAAAATAACGCTGTCCTACAGCAACAGCAACAACAATCTGTAGCTCAATCAGCCACAATATCTTTGGCCTCCGGCACGCCATCTGGTATGGCATCGGCTTTAATAAGGGCTTCTTCAGCCTCCACATCGGCTAGTTTGACACAACAGAACCTACAAACATCAAGTGACAATAACGGTTCTGGCAATAATTCCTCCAATAACACATCAACTACCACCACCACTATCACCACCCCAACAACAACGGCTGATGCTAATGAACCTTTAGCAAAAAAGCAAAAGCTTGATCATCCGTCAACATCGTCATCATTGACGGTACAATCAGCTGCTTATGAAAAACTTGAAAGTCGTTTGGGTGGTATATTGTGTTGTGCGGTGTGTTTGGATCTACCTAAGACCGCTATGTACCAGGTGAGTTGAGTTGTTGAATTCGAAATAGAGGATTGTAATTCTATGGAAAATGAATTAGGTTTTATTGAACGTTTTTGTATAATAAATTAGCAATTATTTTAAAAGATTTTCAGAGAGGGAAAATATATAACAAATATTTCGAAATGTGATGTAATTCATAAATTTTTCCAGAACATTTTTGTTCTTATTGTTTAGAAGGTGAAGTGACAAGGAGTATCATATCAAATAGAAATCAAAAATAGAAATATGATAGTATTTTGCGGAAATATGTACTAAAAAAATTTATTATTGTATTACCTTAATTCATTTGTGTTTCAAATAAAATATAATCAAATGAATTGGTTGAATAGTATTTGAAATAGTTAAATATTATACAAAAATACATACGTTATTTTTACCTAATAAGCGTAAAAAGTTCTTTTGACATTTTTACTAATACGTTTTTACCAAATATTTTTCTAAATACTTCTACAAAAATACCAGTTTGAATCTTTTATTAAATCATGTTTTATTTTTTTGGTAGTTTAAAAAGAGGAAAAAATAGTGCGTCATTAATTTTACTTTAATAATTTATCTGGGCTTTATGCATTTATAAAACGCTTATATACCAATGCATAATCCTACTATATAAAATATTTAATTTCTTTGTATGTATGTGGGGGTAACGAATATATGTATGTGTATATTTACTTCTCGGTTTGTTTATTATGTATTGTTCAGATTATGTAGGTTGTTTGTGTCTCTTTTCCCACTGCGACGTAGTAGATAACAAGCAGTTCCATGCCATAGTGTCTAGTTTTTATTCAAGTGCCAATAAACCAGATTATTTGTAGTAGTTTTCTTTCTTTATTTCGGTTTATTGTTTTTGACTTTACGAAAATGCTGACAAAAAGAAACGCAATATTGTTTTGAAAAATTTACAACCCCTAAATAGCCCTTGGTTAGCGAGAAACAAAAAAATTAATAATAAAATGCGCAGTTTGTTTTAAAAAGTTATTAAAAAATATCATAGTTGAGGGGCTTCATATGACATATAAGTATGTACATTCCGAAAATGTAATACGATGTTTAATTATACAAATTCGACGGAAGTTTTAGTCAAAATTACATGATAAATAAGGCAGGGAAAACAATTAAACCTTTTCTTCTTAGAAACACTAACTGAATAATGTTAATATGTTAAAAAAATCAGGTTTATAAAGTTTGAGCAAATAAAAACTTAAACTTTACAAAGGCAGGTTTTATGAATTTGACAGTTGTAGTTGATTTTGAGTTATTTATTCAATAGAAAAATAAAATGTCTGATGTTGTATGAACATTTTTGGTGAAAAGAAAATTAATTCGAAAATTTTCACTAGTTTTTATTAATTTAAATGAATATGTATATTAAAGTGCATTGATTTGTATGGATACAAAATATGTTGCAAATATAACCCCTTAAAATTAAAGATTTATATATCATAAATTAATTTCCAAAATATTTCGGTACAATTATTTCGTTTTCGTGATCTGAATCATTTTTTAAATATCTCCAAAAATATCGTTTTCGATATACAATTTTTACTGCTGCAATTTTTAATTTTTTTTAAAAAAAATATACAACATGTAATAAAGGAATTATGTTTAAAATAGTACATATTGGACATAATTGGAAACTTTTTAACTACACAATATTAAAATTAGCTTCGAATTTTTCATATACACACAAAAGAATTCAAAGGTAATATTTCCTAAAAACTTGGTATAAAATTAACTAAGCAAAAGGGTAGAATAGCAGTTACAAAGTTTCTTAGGCAATATAACTATAATTTGAGGTAATTTCTTAGTTCGAAAAATTGCCTAATATTTTTGGTAAAACTATTTAAATATTTTGAAAAATTACCTACGAAAACGAAGTAAGGTTTTATATTTATTTTTGGAGAATTTAATATTTTCTTATACAAGGTTCATAGTAAATAATACTTTTTTTCTTGCAAATATTACAAAAATTAGTCGGGTAATAATTTATTTTTAATATTTGTTTATTAAGAAATCAATAAAATTACATATCAAACTTAAACGTTATTTTATATATTAAATTTAAATATTCGGTCGATTTAAGGATAAATTTTGACATGATAGCACACTTTGTGAATACATTCAATATTAGAATTAAATATACTACCTATATATAATTAAAAAAGAAAAGCAATTAATTACAACTTGTTTAAATTATTAATTTAGAAAAAATCATACCTCATAATCACTTCTTCAGCAACTTTTTTACCACAGGAGGTTTTCTTTAGCAGCCGATTTCGTCGGTGTATGGAGCCGTAATATTTTCTTCGGGAGGACTACAGATGTTTACAGCAGCTGGTGTATTTACAGTTATAGGTTATAGTTATAGGTCTTTTTAATATAAGCACTTTGAAGTGTGCATTGGTTATTTACACAAATCTTTAATTACATTTAGTCTGTAGTATTGTTATCTAAAATAATACAAAGAAACTATTTTAATCAAATAAATAATATATGATTTTCTACACCAACGCAACCGTCCTTTGTGACTTACCAACAGTTCAATTAAATCTTTTGAGATATCTGCAGTTAGCTTCGACAATTGACTTTTTTACCGTCGGACTTATTCGATAATAATTGAGATTGTCAATGTCACATAGGCGAAATATGTATATGTAGTTTATACAAATTTGTATTTGCAAACTCGTTGGCTACTTACGTATGTATGTGTTTGGGTCTTCTTACACGGCACTTACACACTTACGGTGATAAACAAAAAATCCTTTATTTATTGTAAAAGCTTTCGCCTTTCAGTTGTAAAAATTCTTATGTATCACAGACTGTATTTAACTATTTCGTTCCTGCGCCTTTAGCTTTCATATTTTTGATAAAAAATAAAATTTTTTGAATATTTATATTGTAAATTCAATTTTATTACTCACCTTTTCCACAAATTATATTTTCTTTTGAAATTAAAATAAATAAAACTGTAGACAATTTATTTCGAAGAAGATATCTAATTCTATTAGTAAAATTACCTTGGCTTTTAGGTAAACGTTTTCAAAAAAATTTCCAAATGACTTGGATAAAAAAAACTTAATATTCTTATTTTCATATAAAGAGAAATTGCCTAAGCTGACTTAGAAAATATTACCTCGACTATTTTTTTGTGTGTAGGGTTGTTAAAAAAAAAAAAAAAATATTTTTTTTTATTTAAATACAAAACATATAAAAATTTCTAAAATTTCCATTCAAATTATATACTTCGATAAAAAAAATTAATATAACTAATTGATTATATAATTGCTTTTATTTGTTTGTTTTTAATAATTTTTGAAATTTCGCTGCCAAAACAAGTGTACATTCATTATTTATACTATATACATATGTATGTAGGTACATATGTATGTACATACATACATACTTATTTCATCAAATTATAAAACATTTAAACGAGTATCTGTTAATAGTTTGATGAGATTGCATTTTGTGTGTATGTGGGAAAAAGAAATAACTTCAAAAAAATAAATATTTGATTAATTTAAAAAATGTGAAACCCTTTCTAATGAGAACGACGTAATAAAATTACTTTTCTGTTGTTTTTAACCCTGTTTACATTTTTTTAAGTAGTATTGTTGTAAATCAGTACATTTATTGTTTTTACAAATAGTGAGAGAGATATATATGAAGTAAATTACGTCGTTTTTTTTTTTCTGAGAAAACCTGCTCTGTTCTTATTGCAATTTTGGTATATGTATGTACATTTAAGCAAGTATGTACAATAGGGTGGTCCAAAATTCTGGCTACATTTAAATGTACCTAAAATTATGAAAGGTGATATCATTTAGAACATCTTGACCAAAATTTAACTTCCAAACGAGAGTTAAAAAAATGCATATACCCATATTTTGTAATTAAAAAAATAATAGGGGATAAAAATCTAATTCTAATAATAAGAACCCATTGAACGATATGTTTCGGAGTCATCAACTTATATGACCATATAGCATCCTGATACAATCATCGTAGGTAGTTATGTTCTAAAAGATGTTCCATTTCATAATTTGATTACGTTAAAATGTGAGATACACTTTGGTTTTCTTCATACAGTGTTGGGCTACCCTAATGTAGATACATATGTACATACATATTTATAAGTATTTATTATTTACATACATACTAAATTTCTAGTATATTTTACTAAAATATCAACTAACAAATAACACTTTAAAATTGTTTTATATTGAAAATTTACCTTTTTTTTGTTAGAAAAAATAAAACAAAAAAATATTACATTAATACATACAAACATATGATTTCATTATAACTTTTTTTATTTTGTGTTTATTATCCTATGCCATTTATTGCATTTGTATTATTTGTAAATTTTGTTTTCCTCTATCATTCTTTATTTTGAACAGAATGTTGTCAGCATGTATTTTCAGTATATAAATTATACAAAACATTATACAAAACATAAATTATACAAAATATACAGCCTTGGACATATGTTTAATTGAATTTACAAATCTTTTGTTATGTTAATATCTATTATTCAAAATTGAATTTCTAATTGGAAAACAAATATTGTCATATATTTACATATAATTTCATACATACAATACAATTTTGTACAGAGTATTTTTTTTTTGAACCTGAATTTTTTTTTTTGAATCTGATCAAATGTCTCCCATCAATACAATTTTATTATTTTATATTGGCTCTTTAAAATCCCCACAATTTACTTTCTGAAAACATTTATTTTACTAGAAAAAATAATATGTGCTCTTAATTAACTTTCCTTGAGTGTGAGTACGTCGTATATACAAATATGGGCAAGTGTATGTGTAAATAAAGAGTGGGATATTGCTTTCTTTTTGTTTTTGTTTAGATTTTATTATTCTTCTCATATTCGTTAAAGTTTTGTTTTGAAAAACTTTATGCTTTGGTATCCAATTTTATCATATATTTTGTTGTGTTTATATTTATTAACGTTGTTGATTGAGATACATATGTACATGTATGTACGTACTCATGCACATACATATATACAAATATTTACATAGATACAATATGTGTACACTGCTAACAGTATTTTTTTCCTATGGTTTATATGGTGGTATATTATCAGCACATGCGTATTGCCTTCTTTTATTTATTTTATTAAAGAATAACTAAACATACGGAATGGGAATAAAACAAAGTATCTATAAGTCAATATTATATTATTATCATCACTATTGTCGTCGTCATACATAGACAAACATTGTATGAGTATTAATGCAGTTTTTCTTATTTGTATCGTCATTATTGGGTTGGGTTTATATACAATATTTAGTATGTACATATGTATGTATGTACATTGAAACATACATGTTCTATATACATATCTACTTAAACTCTACAGCGTGTAGGGGGGATTTGTAATAATGACAACTGTAAGGAAATAAAATCAGCTGTTTTTAAAAATCTGTTTTATTGGTATCTTGACATTTTTATCCGCTTGGTAATAGTAAGCCAAGACATTTTTGTTTATAAATTATTTATTATTATTTTTTCATCGTTTGTAATTTTAAAGCCCAGTTGGCCAATTATAAAATTACAATAGATCCACTAAGTTCCACACAATTATAGTTTTTATAAATCAAAATTTAACCTCAAAAGTAAAATGTTCAAAATTTATGGTTTTTTAATTATTATTTTAAAATTTAGATAGATTTTGTGATAATCCCAAAGATTAAACTTTTCATTTTACATACATATATTCTAATTAATTAAAAAAGAAATTTAAACTTAAAATTCTACCTAACTTCAAAAATTAAAAAAAATATACATATAGACTTTAGAGCATTTTTTTTAATTCTAACCTAAAAGTATATATATTTTTGAGAAATATAGTAATTTCTTAGAAGTGATCTAGAGGATTAAGAAAGATATTTTTATTATACGAATTTTTATAAAAATAAAAATGAGTAACATATTTAGAGCATAATTTTGTTTACTCTAATGATTACTATACAGAATATTTTTTACAAAAATTACTTTTTTTTTTTAATATGTATTAAATCCAAAACCATAGAAATCAACTAGAATACCATTTTTTTTTATTCGCTCAACATAACAAAATTTTCACACGTATAAATTAGTTCTGTAGAAAATTCTACTAACATATACAAAGAGTTAGGTTTTTGAGGAAGAGTTGGGTTTCTAGTTGTATTATATATGTATGTATTTTCATGCAGGATTTTTCGATTAGAATATAAACTTGAAGTATTAGAATTTATAAAAAAAATAAGAAATTATGAATAGTAAATAAAAAACTTAATTTCCATATCATTTATTTCAAAATTTATATTAAGCTGCTCGTTAATATATAATAAAAGTTTAAATTAAAAAATCAGGACCAATGCAGTGCATTTAAAAATATAATGTGAAGTTGATAAAGAAAATAATTAATAGCTTTGAAAGTCTATTTGCTGGAGGGTCTTATTTATTTTGATTATTATTGTATTTGTTTCTTTGTGTATCTATAGTATTGATGAAATGATGTGCAGTTTTTATTATGTATTTTTGTTTATAATAAAAATAATGAAAGTTTCTTATTTCTCCTAGATTTTTCTTTTGTTATGAATTTTCTAAATAGAGAGACAGGTTCTTTTGACTTGTTTTCAAAAGCGTAGATAAAACTAGAAACTAGTATTTCGTGTTCATTTATAGCTCTTACGAATTTGTTTACTTTTTCTTACAAAACGTACTCAAGTCAGTCGTATTTGTATCTTTTGTATATCAGCTGTGTTTATATTATACATATGTATGTATATAAAACAAATTTTGTTAGGTTTATTTTGTTGGTTTTCTGTCAGGTCATAAACTGTTTTTGTATTGTATACATACATACAAATAAATGAATGTACATAAGTACGTACATAATGTATGTATGTTTTTTTCTCTTCCCTATATACATATGTATGTATATATACATATTTATTTTTATTCCTTTCATAAATATTTCTTTTCTAAATTATTTTCATTTATTGCCTTCTCCGTCAAGGTTCATTAAACTTTAAACCCTAAAAATATGAAATATTTTAACTTTCTTTGCCATCATATACAAATAATTGTTTATACATATGTATGTAACAAATTTCTATTATAAATCTTGAATTTTATAATAAAATTGTGTTTTTAATCTAAACTCAATATGATGTTAGATATTAACAAAATGCGTATTAAATACAATAATAACATCATATCTTTACATATTATTTCATTTGTTAAATTAAATTTCTACATACATATGTATGTACATACATATTTTTTGGGAATTGTATGTAGAAATTTAATTAACAAATCAAAAATTTAAAACAAGCTAATATCAAAATTTTCTAATTTTGGCACTATTGAAAAACTAACGATACCCAATTAAAGATGATTTTCTTCACTTTTGATCCAAATAAAAATTAATGTTGAGTATTTATCCACTTTGGAACGATTAACGATTTTGTCTCATAACCTCATTTTTCAATTTGGACACATACTAACCAATCTATCTACACAGAGGTTTTCAGTTTAATTCAAAATTTTTGTACAATATTTTTAAGTATCAGAGATCTATTAAACATTTATTTTGAGCATAAAATGATTTTAAATGGTTTTGTTACATCGAAAACATATCTAAACATGTTTAGTATCAAACAACACTAATTGAAATTTGGGAACGTATAAACCATATACTACAATGATTGATCGCCAAACACAGCCAAATAAATTAAGTACTTGGCAGAGTTTACTCTCATACAATTTTAGTTAGTTCTTGCTATATTTGTTGGTAGAAATTCAGGATATCTCTAAATAGCATCATTTACAAATTATCAGTAACATACAGCAAATAACCCAACTAAAGGTTACTAATTTATAAGTATTTTAAAAAAATTATGTCCAAATATATCTTAAAATTTGAATTTCTCTAAATAACATAAAAACTTAGGCCATCATGCTCAGAATAATTTCTGTGCACCTGGTTTTACAATATTTTATAAATGATTGATCAGTTTTGTTCAATATTTATAAAGCATTCAGATGATCATTTATAATTATACAAATGTACACAATTTTTGAGATAATTTACTCTTGTTTGTATTATAGTGATCTCGTGATTATGTTTTATTTCAATTTTCTGCAAAAATATTTCGCAACTCTTAGCTACCTAACAATATCGGTGAAAAAAATACAGGAAATTCTACATAAATTTTATAAACTTGTATAATCAATTAGTCAAATATATAATTAGTTAGAGCTAACTATTAAAGGTATTCACCTCTGAAATTGTAACTTTGCTAGACCCTTGCAAAGTAAGTTGTGCAAAATTTATTCTATGTGGTTGTTGTGTTTAGAGAAATCGATGCAAATTTTCTACTTTGCAAGGGTCTTGCAAATTACTTAGATGAATACCTTTACTTTTTTCCATTTAGTAGTCAAATGTATTCCAAATTTGAAATATATATTTTTTTCTCACAAATGTACACGTAAAAATTATATTTGGCTCCATCTTAAGTTAAAACATAATTTTTAACGATAATGTCCAAAATTTTTTCTCGTTTCTTCCTATTTTTGTTATAACTTAGTAAATACGACTCCGATCAGTATAATGTTTTACACACATATTTCACAACCTAACTTATATCAGTTAGGTTGTGAAAGAATAATGAAAATATATTTATTGGTATCTGAGTTATTGAAGTTTGAAAATGATAAAAATCACGTCGGACCTTTATTTTACTGTTTTACTGACAATTTCTAGCTTAAACCTGTAAATTTGATACTGGAAGACTCAAACAAATTTGAATAATTTCATAAAGATTAAATTATAAAAAAGTTCCAAATAAATAAATAAGTAGTTAACTAAAAATAAAATATAAACACTTTAAAGAAATTCTGAATTCATCATACATCAGGCGCGAATCCACGGGGAGGGAAAAAAGGAAATTTCCCTCCCCAAAATGAAAACGCTTAATGAAAAATTTGTATTAAATCATACAATTTCAGGAAATATATGAGAAAATTATTCTATTTTCCTCCCCCAAAAGCTTAAGCTGAATCCGCGCCTGTCATACATACTACAATAATTTAGTTGCAGCGGGAATAATACATACATATATATATATATATGCTCTTATATTTAAATCATAAAGCATGGCCCAAACAGCTTTTTTATTTCAAAAATGTAACTCAGAAGCCAGTCTATATTAATTCATTTATAATAGCTAAAGTCCAAAAAAATGTGTACTTAAATTATAAATAGGGCAAGGAAATTGTAATGGACATTATGGAAGTTTATATATTGACCATAATAACGGAAGACTATTTAAAATTGTAGATGTAGATAGATCAATGTGGATCAAAATTTAACATTTATTATTTGTTACCTTTTAAGTATGAATAATTGCATTTAATTATGCATCATTAATTTTATAAAAGGAATTCACCTCAGAAATTCCAACTTTACTAGTCCCTTGCAAAGTAGCAAAGTTCAATCAATTTCTGTAAACACAACAACAAACACATAGAATAATATTTTGCACAACTTTTACAAAATTGTCAGAGTAGAACCAATTGTAAAATTATCAGAGTAAAAGGCTAACTTTATCAAACTTTTTTAAAATTGGTTGCTTACTTCAAGTTAAAATATTGAAAAATTTCAAGGGTTGCAAAATTTTGAGGTTAATACATTTATAGTAATTTAAAAATCACAAAAAGCAGTTCCGACTATTTTTTCTAGTTCTTCGTTTCTTATTGCATTTCACATTAATAACAAAAGTACTATTGCTAATAGTTTGTATAGGCTCGTGTATTTAAAAATATACACACGTATAGAAAAATACTATACATATGTAGGTATATAAAAATAAAATCAACAAATGCATGTGATTGTCACGGTCATTAAGCTGCCTCGAAAATAATACAATTCAATAAAATATGTGTTCTATAGTAGCAAAAGAACAACTGTAGTAAAAAATTGTTTTATATACATACATTTTAAGGAACGTTTTATATTTTTATAAATATTTAAAATAGATTTTTGTATACAATTTAAGTACGTTGTTTATTATTATGTTATTGAGTTTTATTTAAAGGGCACGTTTTAAATTTAATTTAAAATATATTTTTATGGGCCTATATTTTTTGTCTTTTAAATAAACGTGATTTTCTTAGTATTTTTCATATTATTATTAGTCTTTTTTTAAGAAATAATCCATATAAATAGGGTTTCTATAGTTCATTAATAACACTTTAATGTTAATTACAATAGAAACTGCTAAAAATAATTATGACCTTTGTCTAGGCTGTGATTAGGTATATATATTGTATTTGCAGGTAATTTGCGTTATTTTATATTTTTAAGCATTTTTTTCTTAATATGTAGCCTAAATTTGTCCTAGAATTAAAATATGTAGTTAGTTAGTTTTTCTTCTATGACCTTCTTTTTGAAAATGCAATACTGAATTTTTTTAAATTTTGTTTTGTAATTGTTAACTTATAATAAATTATAGTTTACTTTATGAATTACGTATAATTTGTTTTATATTTATACAAGACAATGAAGTAAAGATTACGATGAATTAATTATGCATTCGAAAACTAATTTTATTTCTATAATCACCAAATTGGGCGAGTAGATTAGATTAGGTTCTACAAGCAATCATTTTTAAACCCTAGATCATTTAGGTTCATATTTTATCGGTGTATTTCTATTAATAAAAAAAAAAAAAGAAAACAAATAAAAATTTGCAAAAATCATAGAAAACTTAGATTTGCGATCATCATCTATGGCCGCGGAAACTTAAATTCGTAATCATTATCTATGGCCCTCTGTATTATCTTTGAAATTCTGAAAAACTATTTGATTTTAATATTATATGTTGTTATTTATATAAGGCATCCATCTTATTTTTTGTAAGAATGCAATTTTGTCCGATGCTTGATTTTAGCCTGATTTAATAAAGAATTTCTATTTGCAATTTAGTTTGTATGAAAGCTTTAAGTTCTGTTAAAAATATCAAGTTAACAAACCTTATTTGAAAAATTTAATCAAATTAAGGATTTAATAAAAAATATTTTAAATCCAATAATTCGGCACAGTCGAATTTTTTATTCAATATATCTTTTTATTTGAAAAAAAAAAAAAAAATAAATAAACTACTAAAAAATTATAAATTTTATTTTAAAATAAATACAATAAACATGCAATGATTTAGAAAATAATAATATTTGGCACTTTTAAAAAATTAACTATAATATTTTTGTTATTTTCAAAGTTTTCTAGAAATAATTTAATGAAAATTAATTATATGGAAAACATATGAAATTGAAAATAATAGCAAAGTATAATAAAAAAACTGCTAATGGAATAAAAAAAAAAAAAAAACACAAACAAACTACCATCAAATGTAAACAATAGCAGAACAAAGAAATAAAAAAAATACTTTAAAATATCTGTAACGTTTTAAACTGTATATAGAGATTAATTGGTAACTAAAAAATAATAAAATAATAAATTATTTAAAAACTTTAATAATAAAAACTTGATTTATCAAAACAGAGAAAAAAAAAATGCTTTAATCTAAATGTTAGTAGTTTATAAGAATTTATATATTTTTTAAAACTTTATCTTAGTAAACGAAATAATTTTAAATTATTAGTAACTTTTAGCTATATTTACGTAATAATATTTATCTTGTATTTTTATTCAGTATTATAAATAATTTTGTTCAACATAAGAAAAAAACCAACAAGTCATTTTTAAATAAAGTTTTCAATATTTAAAAAAATAATATAAAACTTAAATTTGCGTCTGTTTTTTATTTTCACTTAAAAAAGAAATTAGTTAAAAACACATAAACCAAAAGTATCATTAAAAATTCATTTCACTTAAATTGTTCATCATCCATCACATCATAATTACCAACAAATGTCCACTCAGAAAATTGTGTTCCTTATAAACATAAATTCCTTTTTAAACGTCCTTTTCATCCCTACTCGCCAATTAAACTAAAAAATTGTTAATTCATAAAAAACTAATTTTGTTTTTTTATTTTTCTTCTCTTTCATTTACAGGTGTTAAATAAAAATTATTTTATTATATTTATGCATACATTTTTTAATTAAAATCTTTTTAAGATTTTTTTAAATATTTAAATAATTAATGTTATATTTGTGTTTCCTTTTTTTTATTTGTTTCTAGTGTCAAATGGGCCATTTAATGTGTGCTGCTTGTTTTACACATTTATTAGCTGATGGACGGTAAAAATTATTTAATACATATTAAAAAAAATGAGATGTAAATTAAAATTTTATTTTTTCGCTTTTTTAATTGTTTTATTTTTATATTTTGTAGCTTACGTGATCAAATTGCTACTTGTCCTAATTGTCGTGTGGAGATTTCCAAGAGCACTGCTTCTCGCAATTTAGCCGTTGAAAAGGCTGCTTCCGAACTGCCTAGTGAATGTCAGGTATAAAATATAAATAATTATTTAAATAAGAATATTTAAGTTAACTTTTACATTGTTTCAGTTTTGCAACAAAGAATTTCCATATAAATCTTTGGATCGTCATGAGCAACATGAATGTCAAGAACGACCCACTAAATGTAAATATTCCAGAATTGGTTGTCAATGGCGTGGACCAAATCATGAAAGTAAGATTATATTTTTATTTTATAATAAAAAAATTAACGATAACATGCTGCTAAAAAATTTAAAGTATTGTTTTTTAACTTTTTTGGAAAGTAAAAGAATCAGGCTTCTCAACCGTGTACATACATTTATTTATTAAAGTTTTTTTTTTTTTTTTTTTTTTGTTTCGATTTTAACTTCTATAAAGGCCATGTGTCAAAAGTGGCGATTAATTGAATTTTGAAACTAAAATTTTCGTAATAAAGTTGGGTACCAAATAAAAATAGACTAAATTATGTTTCAATAGCATTTAAAATCATCAAGCATTGTGTTGTTTTCTTGTAAGGACCTGTCAAAGTTAAAGATTTTTTTTACATTCGATTTTATCTGGAATAAAATTTAGAAAATGTTCAAAATCTAAAACTAGCTAAGACGAGCTAAGACGAGATTTTTAGTACAGCAACTACCTTCAAATCGGGTATTTCGATACAGCCCTCATTAGGTCGTTTTTAAAGTGAAAGTAAAAAAGTGTCATTTTGTAGCAGCGTGTTATTGAACCTTAAGTAAAACAACTTTATTATTTTTACAGGATTTTTTTTTAATATTTTATTTATTTTAATTTTTTTCTTAAACAATTGTAATTCATTTTATTTTTCCTTTTCAGCAACTGAACATGAACGTAGTTGTTTGCATCCCACCAAATCTGGTTACGAAGTAATGTCAGCTTTAGAGGCTCACGATGCTAAAATCAAAGAAGAAAAGAAAATGTTTAATACCCTAATCGATCTCTTGAGTTATGAAAAAATTATATTTAATGGTTTGTTAATATCTAATTAAATCTTAAAAACTATATAATTTTAACTTTAAAAACCCTTTAAAGATCTACAAATGAAACCCTATCGTACTGATGAATATGTTCATAAGCTTTTCTATGAAACCGCTCGTTTTTCGGCATTTAATCATCAGTGGGTTGTTAAGGCTAGAATAAACAATAGTCAACGTGATCCTCATCAATCGAATGAAAGAACCATTACTTATCAGGTAATTTTTTTAAGATATAAACATATTTAACAATATATTTTGTTAATTTTTTTTTTATTTAAAATTTTTAGCTTATATTAAAAACTAAAACTAGCACACCCATGAGCATACATTTCTTTGCTTTGAAAGGACCTTTCTCTGACATGAAAGTTGGTACACAAATTTATAAACATGATTTTACAGAACAAGTAAGTTTTTCATTATATCAAATATATTGTTTATTTGAATTTGTTTATTTTGTAACAGAGTACCGAAAGTGATTATTATACTTTACCTTTACCCGATAGTAATGAATGCAATCGTTTATTGTCAAATAAAGGCATTAATTTCCGGTGAGTATTTGAAGAATCTTTATATAAAATTAAATATTATATGCATAGGTTTTTAATAAAAAAAGTTTTTTCTTTCTTCAACAGTCTCTTGATGTTTTTGCTTAATAAATAAATATTTAACATAATTTTTAGATTAGTTTAATTTTTATTATATTTAAGCATTCTTTTCTTTTATTTTTTTTTTTTTTTTCTTTATTTTATTAAAAAATATTATGTTGTCTTTTAATGTTAACTATAACAAAAAAAAAAATATTGGCTTAAAAAGAAACCGTAAATATTGAATTATTGAAAAGAAGTAATAATTGTTTTTTTTAATAAATAAACATAAAAAACGGCACTAGTTATAAATACAAAAACATAATAAGTAATTTTGAGATTTTTTAAATGTTTTAATAATTGGTTCCCTTTGATAACTTTTTCAATATGATCTATTAATTATTTAATAAATAAAAATATGTTCCACAAATTTCAGAATATATTTATTAATGTAAAATGATTCTTAAAATAAATAATCATTGATCTATTTAAAATTAGCCAAGAATTTACAAAATAATATGGGTTTAAAAATAAAAATTATATTTTGTGATATTATCAAAAACTTAAAAGATTATGAAACAAATATCTTATAACTAGTTAATGTCGTTTTAATTAAATTATTTTAAAATTTATTTTTATTTTTGAGATTTTTTTTTTTATTATTTGGAAAACATGTTTACACATAGTAGGTATGTTACATTTCTATAAATAACTTTTTTTGCAGCCTAATTATTAAATATACTTATAATAAATACATCTTTTTAAAGCTATAAATTTATGTGTAATCTAAAACTAATTACATAATTATAATTCATAAGTGTTTAAAATACATATAAATAAATATATATTTTAGTACGTATAATAAAATAATACCTATTATTTTTCTTTTTTGTATATTTTAGTATATACCTATGATATGTTATAATATTTTATTATATTATATGTTATTATATTTTGTTGCAATAAATATCTTTTATTTTTAAATAATAATCTACTATATAATATTATTTCTTGAATAGTTTAACTTAAACATTATTATTTTTTTTAACAAAATTATTGCTAATAAAGAACTTATGTCTTCTAAACAGAATATTAAAGAATAATATTAAAAATTTGTCTTACTCAAACAAACCTTTTGGAGATTTACTTGTAATTTATGTAAAACTATTAATTATCATTACACCACAAACATAAAAATGAAACTTAAAAAATAAAAACAAAATGTAATAAAATTTTAATAAAACAAGTATATAGATCTCAAATACAATAAATAAAGCAAATAACATAAATAAGCTCTTACCAAATATTTTAATTAATTTTAAAACTATAAAGTAAAAAAAGAAATAAAAAATAATAATATAAAATTAAAGGAATATTTAATCTATTTCACTGTAAGAATATCTTCAAACACCAAAATATAATTTTAGTTAAAGAAAATAACAACCAAAAAGGCATTTCAATATTCCTTTTTTTTTTTTTTTTTTTTGAAGTAAAAGTTAAAAATGAATGATAAACACTGTAAGACACAACACCAATCTTTTATAATTTAAGCCATAACAAAAAAATTATATACAATGATACTCTTAATCTATCCATATAATTAGATCGTTTTAGCAAAATATGTGGCCCAAGCTAACGGTAACACTGGTTACCCTTATGTGTAACCGTTAATTTGGTCTTTTTAGTTTTCTTTTTAAATATTTGGATTTGATTAAATGAATATTTTAAAACAATTTTCAAAAATGTTAAAAAACCCTTTAAAAAAAAACGTATAAAAGATAGTTGCTGAAGCTCCATAAATTTGAAGTCGATTTTATACGATTTATTTAACGCTTTTAAATTTATTTTCCTTTTTTTTTATTAAATTTCGACTTTGATGTAAATTTTAGGGGTTTTTATATAAATATAAATTTATAAATAAGATCGGTTAAAAACTCGGTTATTAAACATTTTCTAAACTTTATCAAATTAAATCTTTATATATTTAAAGACAAACTATTTTTATTACATGTTTCCTTTTAGCAAAAAATTAAAAAAAAAAAAAAAATATATATATATAAAATATGTAACAAAATTATGGATACATTTATATGAGAACCTACCTATAAACTTTTTAGCATTACTTAAAACTTTTAGGGTGTATTGGAAATTTTTAAAACTGTTTAATGACGTCCTCAAGAAGGCCTTAAAACGTACGCTATATCATTTCTGGAGTGATTATTACACTTTGAATCAACTTAGGTATTTTGCTATCTCTTGTCAGAGTTATAAGAAATCCTCAAATCAAGTTATTAGTCTTTGTACTGCAATGTTCCAGCAATTTCAATTTCTAAAAAAAAGGAAATTTTCATAACACCAACGATCTAATTATAAAAAATACATACAAATATATACTATATAGTTTAACATACATTTATAAAAAAAATAAAAAAAGGAAATAATACAATTTAAACTTTAACCTTTTAAATTATAATAAATTTATTAACAACAAAATTATTAAAAAATTTGTATTAAAAAATGAAAATAATATGTGTATGTTCAAAACTGTAACAAAATCTATACAAATAAAACATCTATATAAAACTATATATAAATTAAAATTAATTTCATATATTATTTTATTTAAACAAAAAATATATTTCATTGACTGAATATAATAAAAAATTCATTGTAAAAGTATATACTATACTATCTATAAACTTTCTTATTTGACTCAAAAATTATAAGTAATAAATAAAAACGAACTTCACCTAGCCTTAAGGATTTTTCATATACATACATATATCAAGAAATATATTTATAAAATAAAGAATTATTTTATATTGTTAGTTTCTTAATGCTAGGTAAATTGTTATTAAAAAAATAAAAACGATTTAAGTTCTTTATTAGCAATACACAAATTACAGAGCTATTTTTTAATATATTTTTACTTTCAATATTAAACAAATAATATTAAGTTATCTTTAATAAAATTATATTAGCAACATTGATAATACAATATTTTTTTGTATGGTGTTTTATTTTTTTAAAATCCTTTAGAACATTGTGGGTTTAATTAAGGATTTTGGATAATAATTATTATTTGCTAAAAGATTTAGCCTAACTAAATGTGAGGCAGTGAAATGAAAACACAATCCTAACATAGAACAATCCATAGAAGAAATTCTCGAAAATAAACGCGATATCTAGAAGTCTGTGTAGTTTTGAAATTGGTTTTGTTTTTTTGCATTAGAAGGATTGAAATCTATCAGAAAGACTATGTTTGGGTGTTTATTTGTCGTGCTTTCATCCATCCATTTTCAGATTATCCCAAAATATATTCTTGTTAAAATGAAATTTCTTTTTATATTCATTATAATAAACAAACATTTATAGTATATTTGCAACAATTTCAAATTTGTCTTATAATATCGTTACACAAATTTATTACAAAAATTCTTTGAAATTAGAAACTCACACTCACACAAGATTTACTCTCAAAAAAATACACATATACGAAAGTTTGTTAGTGTGTGTGAATGTACTTAAACACAATGTTTTTTGTAAAATTGTTTTATTTTAATGGTTATTCTACATTTAGAAACACATTTTCATTAAAATTGTGCTAAAAAATTTCGAATTTCTTAAATAAAAAGTACATGTTTACTCTGTGATTAAATGAAAATAATGAAATATGAGATTTATTAGAATACATTTACCCCTTCTTTAAGATTTAACATAATATAAACAAAATGTTTGCTCTCTTCTGCCGGCGTTATCTTACATATTATATCAATGTGGAGACAGTATGTAAAGACGACTAGATATTTATCATTAACATCATGTTAGTGTTAAATATTTTATGTTAGGTGAAGACCACGAGTAAGCCTTCAAAAATTAACATTTAGTAGTATTTTTCTTGTATTCCACGAAAATAGAAGTTTTACAATTCTAAAAGCAACAAAAAATTTTTTTGTTGGGAAATTTATTGAAAACAAAAATTGTTCTATACAGATATAAATAATAATCTTCAAATTTATATATTTATGGGTAGTTACTACGTAATACTATTTAAATTCGGACTACTTTTGTATTTATAAAAGTTTAAGGATAGAATTAAAACAGGCTTTCACCAAATTTTTACTGAAACCGATTTTTTTAACCAAAAAAATCATTTACATACATGTATGTATGTACTTAAATATTAATATTTCGAAAGAAAACATGAAATCAAGAGTAATATATGTATAATTCGACAGAACCGAATAAAGCATTAACTTGTTTCAATTTACATATGTATATATAAAAAACCATGCTTATTTTTACATTTTTATTCTTCTACTAATCCATGTGTATATTGTATGTGATATCTTATGGCCTCCCTAGGATTTTTCTTAAATTCAGGATCTTTCAAAATCGCTTGAAAAGATTTTACTTGTTTTATAAATTTCTCCTTTTTCTTCTTGATCTTTTGTTTGGGATTTAAACGTTTTTCTTCGGCGCTATCATCGAATTCCTTAACACCAGTTTTTAATTGATCTTTTTCCTTGGACAATTTGAAAATGTCTTCCAGTGAAGGCAGAGCATCTTTTAAGGGTTTCAAATCACCAATGACAGCAGTCTTTTCCCGATTTTTGCGGGCTCTTTCCTCTTTTTGTTGTTTTTTAATGAGCTTGAATTTATTCATTAAATTTTTATGTTTTTGACGAAATTTTTCCTTTTTACTAGTAATTTTTTTGGGAGTAATGGTTTTGTGCAATAATAGCAGTTTGCTTTTGTCTTTTGCAACCACATATGAGGTTTTTTCATTTTCTTTAGCCGCTTCTTTTGTAATAAGTTTTTGTTTTGGTGATTTACTATCAAGTAATTTTGTTTTTAAATTATTTTTATTTATTTTGCCCATTACTTTTATTTAAACAAAGAATTTTAGATTTTTTAAAAGATTTTTTTTCACAAAAAATATGAAAACAATCTGCTCGAATTGTTTTGGGAAATTTTACAAGTGCTAAGAGAAAAAAAGGGAAATTTAACATGTGGTTAGAATAAGTACAAAGTTGTATTTGGCAACAAGGTGTTTCGTAACATATTAAATATTAAAAATAAAATGTTTTTTTTTTTTTTATGTTTACAAAATTAATTTTGAATGATTTTGCATTCAAATGCTATCGTACCTTTGATTTTATTAATCAATTATTTATTTTAATTGACAAATTCTGCAATCATATGCTATCGTTATTTATGTATTATCTGTTTGTCAATGTTATTAACAGAATCTCTATTTTATTTTTAAGTGTTATTTAATTTTAAGGGCCGGTATTATAACCTACCTATAAGGTATCAGATAGTTAAAGGTAAGATAAACTAAAGTGAGCTTTATCTACTTTTGGTTATTACAACTTGGTTTTAAGGTAAATTTTATAATTTTGATAATACGGCAATATCAAAGCAAAAACCGATTACTTTTGGCCACCTAACGTAGTGGCAACATGTACTATTTGAAAGTAACTTGCACAAACGGAAATATAAACAAATAAAAAACATAGAAATTTTTAAAATAAATGAGTTTAAACTAACTAAAAGACAACGCCAGAGCAAATATAAATATAGATAGACAAATTACTAAAAACTACAGCGGAATAAATATGATTTTAATTATTTCTTTTATAAAGCAGAAAATATGGCAGCTCTGAATACATAAACCTTCCGATAAAAGTTAATGGTCAGATGTTCTTACCCAAGGTAGATTACGCTACATCCAGACTAGCTTTTTTCTTGTTCGCACAAGAACAAAACGTCGGCAGAGCAACACACAGAATTTTGTTCATTTTGTTTTCAGTGGGCAGAACATTTGTCGAACAAATCATAATTTTTTGTTTGCCGTCTGTGTCGCTTCGATACTTTTACATGCAGCGCCTCTTCTTCCGCATACAAAATGACGTTTGATGGTAGACATGGTTGCTCGAACAATTGTGCGAACAACGGTGTGCGAACAAGAACAAAACATGAACAACTTGGGTCCACACTATCCAAATGCATGTGCGCACAACATTGTGTTCAATGTGCGAGCATGAAAAAGGCTCGTGTGGACCGCAAATTAAGAAGGTAACGACCATAGTATAATAATAAAGTACTCGCACATCTACAAAAACAACAATTGCTTGTATTTTGTTAGTGTAAAACTACTGCCCACAATGTCAAAATGCTTTGAGCGGAAAAATTAGAGAATGAAGGAGAGCAAAAGTAAAAAAACTCGAAAAAATTTTACATATGAATACAAAAACAATTTGACAGTACCGCGAGGTTTGCCAATGAAAAAATTGTAAAACAGCTGTTCTTACGAGTATACTTTATAATTATACTATGGTAACGACATTAAAACAGCTGAGAATTTTTGTTCATTTTGAAATCAATATTGCTCGAACAATTGTACGAACAACGATGTGCGAACAAGAACAAAACATGAACAACTTGGGTCCACACTATCCAAATGCATGTGCGCACAACATTTTGTTCAATGTGCGAGCATGAAAAAGGCTCGTGTGGACGGCAAATAATTTGAGGTGTCAAATTTTTGTTTATGTTTACAAGTTTTTTGCTTACTTTGAGTCTACATTAGACAAATTTTTATCAAGACAAACGTCAAAATGAACACGAATTTATGGAAGGTGGCAACAGTTGTGCAAAAACAACAATATGGCGAATTCAGTAATGTTTTTTATATATGCAGTTTGACAGCTGTAACAACCAAAAATAATAATCAACTGTTTATTTACTACATGAATTGTTTTTGGTTTTTGTTATTTGCGGTCCA
Source organism: Protophormia terraenovae (assembly GCA_951394005.1). Classification (NCBI taxonomy): domain Eukaryota; kingdom Metazoa; phylum Arthropoda; class Insecta; order Diptera; family Calliphoridae; genus Protophormia; species Protophormia terraenovae. The sequence goes on along the minus strand of OX596075.1, from coordinate 128,506,475 downwards.
CACGAGCCGTTTTCATGCTCGCATATTGTGCGCACATGCATTTGGGTAGTGTGGACCCAAGTTGTTCATGTTTTGTTCTTGTTCGCACAATTGTTCGAGCAACCATGTCTGCCATCAAACGTCATTTTGTATGCGGAAGAAGAGGCGCTGCATGTAAAAGTATCGAAGCGACTCTGACGACAAACAAAAAATTATGATTTTTTCGACAAATGTTCTGCCCACTAAAAACAAAATGAAAAAAAAATGTGTGTGTTGCTCTGCCGACGTTTTGTTCTTGTGCGAACAAGAAAAGCTAGTGTAGACGGAACGTAAAGAAACATGTGAAATGACAAAATTAAAGTTGACATCAAGGTAGATTAAGAAGGTAACGACATTAAAACAGCTGAGATTTTTTTCTTTTTGAAATCAATATGGCAGCCTGTGTTTTGTAATTTGAAGTGTCAAATTTTTGTTTATGTTTACATTTTTTTTGCTTACTTTTGTGTTATTGCGCCTTTCTCCTCTCTTTTTACTATATGAACTGTTTTTGTTTTTTGTAAAGAAACATGTGAAATGACAAAATTAAAGTTGACATAAGAGATGACAATGCAAAAACAAAATACATGGGATTTTTTTTGGTGTTGTAGTTGTTGTAGAGTTGTCGTTACCTTCGCTAATGCAAAAACAAAATACATGAGGTTTTTTTGGTGTTGTAGTTGTTGTAGAGTTGTCGTTACCTTCTTAATCTACCTTGATCTTACCTTTAGCTTATTGGTCACTTTTGGCTTAACTTATACTTATAACAATCAAAAACAGCTAAAGTGAACGATAACATCCTAGCTTTAGTTATTGGAAAGTTATAATAACGAGCCTAAGAATATTATTGTTCTCATCGTATGTAAGAAGTCCAAATTACATTTACGCAAAAATTATCAGCTGTTCACTGTCAATACAACATGATGCTGCCGTTATAATTACAATTCAGCATAGGCAGCCACAATTTACCACCACCAGCTAGCTTTATTCTACTTGTGTATTTTAGCCTCTCCTTTATTTGCTCACTCTCTTTGTCTCGCTCTCAATCTGAATGCAGCGCAGTGAATTTAGAAACAGGGCTAAATGAAACAGCACTGCAAACTGCTGCTGACTAAATGTAATCAACACCATAACGTCGAGTCTATATTAGAGAAATTTGTATCAAGACAAACGTCAAATTTTTGTTTGCGTTGCAGATAATTTTTTATCTCTGTCAATTATAGGGGAAAACGTATGTCATAATAAACCCATAGTATAATAATAAAGTATACTCGTAAGACCAGCTGTTTTACAATTTTTTCATTGGCAAACCTCGCGGTACTGTCAAATTGTTTTTGTATTCACATGTAAATTTTTTTTTGAGCTTTTTTTCTCTTGCTCTCTTTCGTTCTCTCATGTTTCTGTTCAAAGCATTTTGACATTGTGGGCAGTAGTTTTACACTAACAAAATACAAGCAATTTTTGTTTTTGTAGATGTGCGAGTACTTTATTATTTTACTATGAATAAACCATGCAAAAAGTACCAACAACAATCAAGATGGCGTCTTTTACCAAGCATTATCAAGACAAAGTTGTCAGAGCTCGAGCGCTGACAATTTTCTTTTAACGCTGCAATAATACTGACAAATTCAGTATATATTAGACAAATCTTTATCATGATAAAATTTTGACGTTTGTCTTGATAAAAATTTGTCTAATGTAGACTCAAAGTAACAAACAGTGCTTTCTAAATTATCAGCTGATTTTTATCGAAAAATAAGAAGACTTAATAACTTTGAGTCTACATTAGACAAATTTTTATCAAGACAAACGTCAAAATGAACTCGAATTTATGGAAGGTGGCAACAATTGTGCAAAAACAACAATATGGCGAATTCATTAATGTTTTTTATGTATGCAGTTTGACAGCTGTAACAACCAAAAATAATAATCAGCTGTTTAACTGAGGCTACCTCGTATAGATTCGCACCGATTTTTTCGTTTGTCTTGATAAAGCCCCAACCAGTCAACTTTACATCGCAACGTAGAATGAAGAAAAGTAGCGTGAAACATTTTGTTCAACCAGTCAACAAAAGTAAATGTAACATATGTTTTTCAACGTTCATTGTGTAAACAACCCTGTTTTTCGGTTATTTTGTGAGCAAAATTAGTTACAGGGTTGTTAAAAATCATTCACGCAGCTACGTAAAAATCTATTTTCTGTAGATTTCTGCGATACGCTACCTAGAATCTTTGTGTCAATAGCTACATACACACATCTGCATAAAGCTGGTTGAAACAGCTGATTGCGATACGATGATTTTTTGTTGAGTGGTTGGGCCTTAAAAATTTGTCTAATGTAGACTCAAAGTAAGAAATTACAAATTATGTTTACAAAGTGGAAAAGTATGACAATGTAATAAAAATAATAAAAAATCGTCAGAGGAAGTTATATTTGTAAGAGAGTTGACGAATTTGATTCTGAAGTTTGCCTGGTAAAACATTAAGAACAAATTATTTAAAGTTTTTTTAATAGCGACAACTTTTACAGTATAAAATTAGAACAAGAAAATTCAAAACAACGTAACGTAAAAATTTTCAAATTTGGGTTTTTTTGGCACTCATCAAGATCTTCGGCACACTTGAAATTATTATATTTTTTTTTACGCCTTTATAAAAGTTTTTCTGTGCAGCCGGCCTGCGGCCGGGCTTAAGGACTATCTCCTCTGGGTATGTCGAACATCGGCTTCGCTAAATAAGCTTTTTTCGAATATCAAAATTTTTTTTAAGTTTCGCCATTTTTATACAAAATGTCAATTTTGTTCCCAAGTAATTAATTAATATGTTAACGATATATGTATGTATATCATTGAAAAGATACGTATAAGTGCTTTTAAATGACATCAATATAATTAAGATCCGACAATTATTAATAAAGATATTCAGGAAAATATATTGAAACTTTGAAGGCCTATATCTAGTAAACCGAGCAAGAGCGGACAAAATTTTTTATTGCTCTATAATCACAAGTAAATGTACTATAGAATCACTATCAAAATTGCTTAAAAATCAACTGTGCCGAAGATCTTAATTTAAGCCGTTTTTTTTTTTCAAAATGTACGTGTATTCATAAATTTTCGAACTTGTAGTCCAAAAAATAATTTTTGTATTACCGAAGGGAATGATTTTCTTAAGTCGAAATAACGTAACACCACATTTGTTAAAAAATTAAAAAAAAAAAAAATATATTTATTTTTTTTTTTTCGAATTTAGATAGCAAATTATTAAAAATATAATAGCTATTAAAAATTTGATGTAAAAGTTATCAAAAATCTTTTTAATTATAATTTTTACTAAAGTTTGTATTATTTTCACGTTTTTTCGGGTTTAAAAACACGCATCCCAAAAAACATAACCTATATAACTTGAAAAATATTAAAAACAAATAAAAATATTCATCACCAAATTTAGTCAATATTTAATCTTGTCTGCAGGATAATTTATTTTGATTTTAGAATGATTTTTTGTGCCTCTTGTAACGTTATGAAAAGTGATGTTACGTTGTTGTACGTTTTCGGTGACGGCATAAGGACCGTCGAAAGGGGTTATCATTTTCGGTGTTCTGATAGCGGTATATCACTATATCATGACGATATTACTATCATTAAGAGCGACATCAAAGCGTTGTCATGATGGTATTTTTCTGCCGGAGTATTTATACAATTTCAAGTAATATAAAAAACCTTTTAAATCAAATCAATTGAACAATTTTTTTTTGTTCAAACTATTTATTAAATAAAAAAAAAATATGTATTTACAAAAATGCTTCCCATTACTGTTAATACCAATGACCAAAGCGATCTATAGCTTTAAGCCAAATATTCATGCGTTTACGTATAGTGTTAAAGTTTTCCTTGTTTGGTTCAAAAATGCGTTCAATATCACGAAATTGACTTACATCTCCGAAAGATTTCCATAGACCATAGTTTATACCGGCAGCATATGTGGCACCCATTATACTACTTTCTGGATTACGGGCTCTTTCTACATGTATGCCACTTGCATCCGCCAAGAACTGGCATACAAAATTATTACGTGAAACGCCACCATCAACTCTGAGATTAGGATAACATAAATTTGTAGTCTAGTTGTTTTTGCAATACAAAAAGTTATAATATTCATCCTACCTTAAAATCTTGAGCCTTTGTCCTGTCTCCTGTTCCGCTGTCTCACTTAATTGCACTAAACGAAATACAATGCTTTCCAGTAAAGCTCTAATCAAATGAGCTTTTGTCGTAGAAGGTGTTACACCTATAAAACCGCTAGCAGCTTTATGATCATTTATAGGAGCCTTAAAATAAACTCAAATTAATTTTATAAAAAAAAAAAAATCGTTCAAATACTTATTACTCCCAAACCACTAAAAGCTGGCACAAAATATACTCCATTTGTATCCGGTATTGAGTCTGCAATACTTGAAGTTTCGGCTGGATCTGCAAATAATCCGCAATTTTGACCCCATGCTATAACCGTTCCCATATCATGTGCAGCTCCTTCAACGCAATATGTTGGATTATCAAATTGCCAAGCAACTAAAGGATACATGCCCTTTAAGGATGCATGACATTTGGTGCCGGTAATTAAATCCAAAAAGGCTCCAGTTCCGATAGTGATTTTAACATCACCCTTTGAAAAACATTGTGAACCAAATATTGCTGCCGCTTGATCACTAATCGATGAAGTTATAGGTATTTGGCAATTTTGCCATTCAGGTCCAAAATCAGCGGGAATGATATGTCCGAAATGTTTGTAAGAATTTTTTACAATTTTGGGTAGTAGTGTGCTCTGAAATTTAATATTTGTTTTTTTTTTTTTTTTTATAAATTTAAATAACAACATTATCTAATCACTAAATCGTAACAGTTGACTTTTGTCTCCATCCTATTATAATAATTTATTAGTTTTTAATACTCACATCAATACCAAAAACCATTTTTATCATTGGCGACCAATCCAGTAAAAATGGATCAAATAAACCTGTCGCCGTACACGATGTTATATCCGTAATATGTTCCACTTTAGGATTTTGTCCATTGCCTGATCTTAATTTATATAATATCCATGAATCCAACAATTCTATTCTGGCTGATTTTGTTTTTAAGGCTTCTTTCAATCTTAAATTATTTTGAATTTCATATAGTAAGCGTAAAGTTACTTGACCGTTCATCATTTTCAAAACACTACCGGCCAGAAATCGATTGCTGCGGGTTAAAAGATATAAAATATATGCCAAACTATTGATGGATTTTAATGTGAAACTGTTGTTCCATTTATCGACCAAGTTATCGGAACGTAAATCTTTCCATGTTATAAAATTATGAAAATATTCGTTTGTCAAATGATTCCATGTCAGAAAAGTGCAACGTTGAGAACTGATTCCCAGGCAAGATATTTGAGAAGGCAAAACTTCAGCATCTAAAAATTAAACAAAGTATGTAATTAAGACGTTTTTTTACTAATTCAAATCATTCTTACTTTTAACAGCACTTTGTATGACTCTAACGATTTTCCGCCATAAGCCTTCTGGTTCAATTTCAAAATAACCCGGTTTGGGATTCAACAATTCCACCTAACACCACACGAGAGTATATTCATTCATTAATTTAAGTTGCTCTTTTTTTAGCATAACAATTTATAAATTTCTCTTCTTACCGCCTCTACTGCTGAACCCCTAATTTCACATTTTTCATTGAGCACAAAACAACGTACTGTTGTTGTTCCCACATCTAATGCGGCAATATAATGCATTTTTACCTTAGATTGCCTTTATAGTCTACGTTAAATTTCTTTTATAGGAAAAAAATCTAGGAAAACATAAACTAACCGCATTTAGTTTTTTAACGCCACTTCAATTTCCACACAAATCAACAATGATTAATATAAGACTACATAGGCCCAGAGAGTAGTAGTAGTAGTATGTTTTCTTTTATAACATTTAATTCAAAAAGCTTAAAACTAATCGTACTACTGATAGCAGGTCAATTTAATAAAACAGTACGACTACTATTACCACATACAAAGAAACACATAACTACAAAGATTGTTGTTATTCTTGTTTGAGTGTTTTATTGTTGTGATATGTTGACGCGTGTTTTATTATTGTTTTGGAAACGCTAGATTTTTACCCCAATTTGGGTAGCAAATTGTACACAATACCAAATTTATTATTCGGATCGTTATAAGCCCTTGATTTTTTGCACTCTGCAACAAATTATACTTTAGGATATAAAGGTATCTAATACTGTCTAGGGAAAGGTAAATCGATTTCGATTTTAGTCGAAAATCGATTTTCAGGAGGAAAAAATAAAGAACTAAAAAATATCAAAATTGAATAAACTGACGACAGATGACCCACAGTTCTACGAAGAAGTTTAGTTTTGCTACCTTTAAAGACATGTAGGCACTAGAAGTTTTCTACGAACCGGTCCTCCGTATTCCGTACTCCAGAATCCGGCAGTGATACGCCATGAAGACGAGTACAATAATCCAGTATTTGCAATGTATGGCAAAAGTTTTAACGCAACATTGTTTGAACTCCGGATGTCAGTTTTGGTGATGATATTCGTAGGTTGTCGCAGACTGCGATTGTATAAATGTTTATTCGGTACTTCATCAATGGCTTTTATTGTCCAACCGATTTTCATGGAAAAAAACTCATAATGATTTCTTGTACCATAGAAGCATATATTTTAACCATTTAAAGTGACCATTTTAAAATGGTTTGTAACCAATACTCCTTTATATAGCACTCACAGTATATATTATATATATATATATATATATATATATATATATATATATATATATATATATATATATATATATATATATATATATATATATATATATATATATATATATATATATATAAGTGCGTGAACCCTGCATGGAAGTACTTTTCCAAAAAGAAGTACTGGCTGTGAGCCACTGTATGTTGTTGAAAAAATAAATGTTAGAGAAAAAAGCTCTCTCTTTATTATCTTAAATTTTTAAAAATCTCACTCACACAGAGTCATATTTAGTATCATTTGACTGAGAGTATGTGCATTAAGTGTAAACCGTTGTCGCTAAAGAAAACGAATACGGAAACGGAAATAATGGTCTAGGCTATTTGAAAAGAAACCAAATGGTACTTAGCTGGCTCTAAGTTGTAAAATTATGGACTTAAATTGAATTATCTGATTCAGCCCCGATTTATTTGATTTTTCATTGATAGTACTTAATGCTGAATAGAGTGCAATTCAAAAGTTTGGAAGTTATAAGGCTTTGAAAATAGTTCTTCCCAAAGAAACTCATATAAAAAAAAATAATTTTTTTGTAAAAAAAAAAGTTGGATAAACAAGAAAAAAATTTGTTAGCGAAGCCGCTTTTGGACATACCACAGGGGTAAAAACCCTTCCATTAGGCCGAATTAGGACTACAAAATATTTAAAAATATTCTGAAACCTTATTTTCGAAAATTAATGACTGACGGAATTTTTAAAAAATGTTAATAGGGGAAATATTTGTCAAACCTTATATTCAAAAATTAATGACTGACGGAATTTTTAAAAAATGTTAATAGGGTGAAATATTACAAAAATATGTACTGCCAAAATGACTTTTTTTTTCTAAAATATATATATATATTTTTTTCAGTTTAACCTTGAAAAGAATTTATGAAAATATAAGAAAACGAATTTGTTAAATGATTGACATACCCGCTCTAAATTACATTTTTATGTTCTTAAATAAATAAATGAACGGCTTTAAGCACTGTTTTGATATTTTCCTTATAAACTGGAGACGATAATATTAACATTCAATTTAATTGTTGGATTTCATGAACATAAACCCAATCTACAAACAGGCAGATTATCAAAAATAATTATTAAACATTTTTAAAGCAATAAATGTTTATCAGAAAGAGTCTGAAAAAACATCAAAATACAAATAAACTTTTTATACGGAAATGTTTTCTGTAAATTCTAACTAAAACTTATAAGTCTGGCAAGTACTGAAACAGAGCTATTTAAATGCAAATAGTATGTGGGCCACGGTTTATAAAAAAAAAAACATTTATTTTGATTTCTTTTACTAGATATTAATACTTCCATCTTTTAAAAAGTTTTGTAAAAAAATAATAGAAAACAAAAACTTAAAAAATCTGTTCTTTTGAAGAATAAACATTCATTTATCAATAAAATTAAAGTACAACTAATATATTTTCATTTCGTGTTTAAAATTGTGGAAAAATACCTTTGTCTTCCACAGATGTGAGCTAAATTTTTAATAGCAGGGACCGTAATGATTATGAATTTTAAACAAGGTTGGCTACCTACGCTAAAATACCGTTACCGAAATAGGCCAAAATACCGAAAACTCTAAAATACCGTTACCGTTATTTCTCGGCTTAAGAAAAATTTTAATTCTTAATTAATAATAATATGACAAAACATCATTACAAGTATCCTGGAACGACTTTGTAACACTCCACTTTTTATTTCTTGAGTATGAACCGATAATTGAAATTTCTGAAACAATCGTTACCCTTAAATCGGTATTTCAAGTTATTACCGAAATAACTCGAAATACCGATAATGCTAAAAAAGCCGTTGAACTGAAAATACCATTACAGAAATAATTCAAAATACCATTACCGTTATCTTTTTGAATCGGTTGCCAACGTTGGTTTTAAAATAAAATTCAACAAATAATATTTATTTTTGATTTATATTTTTTCGCTTAACTTATAATGATTTTTTTGTGAAAGTTAAGCAAAAACATAAAAATCAAAAATAATCATTAAAATAGATTTTTTTAATAAAAATTAAAAAAAAAAAATAAATAAATAAAAACCATTCCAGATTTCGATAGAACCTGTTCTGAGGATCCTCATTTCAGTATTTAACATTTTTATCTGATCGCTCTTGTATTTGATTTTTTTCTTTAAAACTTTAAGAATAAAGATTATTTTTGATATCTGGTTAATAGAGCTCTGTATAAGATGTCGTTTTCACTCGGTTTAAAAAATTTAAAATCTTTTTTCAACGAGTTTCTTTCCATTTTGGATGCTAACGTATGCGGAATAAAATTGCAGCAAAACTTTCGGAGCTGGTTAAAAAATATTTTACTTATGGAGCTTTTATCATAAATTTTGGATAACCACGTGTCTAATCATTATATTGTAAAAAATTTTATGGAAATCAAACTTCAAGTTCTTTAAAAAAATTGGCAAAAAATAATAAACTCCAAAAAAAAAAAAAAAAAATAAAAAAAATAATAAAAAATAAAAATAAATAAATATAAAAACAAAAAATAAATTATTTTTGATTTTCTCGCGAATTTCCAGGAGAAAAACTCTTATAAAGCCGTAACCGCATTATGGAAATGTAAAACGCTGTAACTATAATTGTATTTTTTTTTTTACTTTAAAATCAAACAATTTTACTTTTCAATCGTTTGCTAAAACAAAAATATATAAAAGAATAAAATATTTTTTAAAAATTTTTTCTTAAAAGGAACTACATAATTTTATAGTTGTTTTGTTTAAGTTGATTTACGGCCTGTTGATGTAATTTTTGAAGATACGGTCTTTTGTATTTTAGGTGACGAGAGTATATAAAAGTTTGTCATTCTATTTAGAATTTCTACATAAAGTACCAATTTTCCGAAAAATACCACCATTACTTTTTAAAAAATATGTATTATATACAAATTATGGCTTTCGATTCTAAAAAAACAATTGAATTGTAATGAACTGTTTATACAAATCCGAATGACTTTTTAGAATATAATGGAATATATGACGATTGGCCCTATTATATTTCTCAAGTCAAAAAAACAAGAATATATAATTAAGTTGAAAAGTTTTTGAGATCATACAAATTTATAAAAAAAAGAAGAGATTATTGTTTCTAAATTACTTTTCGAACTTGTGAATTTCAAACGTTTACGATTCTTCAGTTATGTAAAATCTAAAAACAATAATTACTTCTATGAGAACTCATGACATATGTAAGAGTTTTAAAAACAATTAAAATAATGATGAGTATTGTTGTTATATTGCACAAATGTTTTAGTTTTAAGAAAATGGTTATTTATATTTCACATTTTAAGGGTTTTAAAAGAACTATTTCATTTATCATTTTGAAAAGTCAAAATAACTAAATTTGTAATTTATCAGATAAATTAATCTTCATATAAAATTTGTCCGTATTTAACAGATTACAATAATTTACGTATATAACTTATAAAGATGAACAGTCTTATCCAAGAACTGGATTGATTCAACAATTTAATTTTGTTCATCAATTTTCATGATATAGGTCTTATTTTTATCGTAATCCATCATTATGATAAAAGACTAAAAAATATCTTAATAACTTAAAGGTACGGTCAAATTAGGCAAATGTTTGACCCGAACTTGTTTGCCCGAATGTACATAAAATTTTTCCAAAGAAATATGTAGCTTATTTTTGGTTACATTACGCAGTTATTTTCCCATTTTTGTTTGTTTAAACAGACAATATAGTCAAATAGGCAAATTGAAAAATATGTTCTCATCGGTCACATTTGAAAAATTATTTGTCTTTTTATTAAAAATATAACAAATAGCTTAAACATTTTTTTGATTTATGATGTGGAGCAGCTTCGATTGTTTTTTAGAAGAGGAAGAAGAAAAGACAATGGCATAGGCATAGGCAGTTCACGAGCAATTGTATTGCCCCCAATACCACCAGCGCCAAGAACCTAAAGGTCCCCCTGCTGCCGTTCATTTTCAGCAATGAGCCTCATAAAGAGGGCGTCATATATTCTGCCATGCTTCATCGCCTTTCGAAGGTCAACCACCGACTTCTCAAACACCGCCTCCATAAGATCTTGCGTGATCATCCACACCAACACTTTTACTCAATGTAAAATAAATTATACAAATACAGAACAATGCATTGATACTAACTATATTATTTTATGCCCTTTAGGGCGATTCCCGGAAGTGGATTTATATGGGAGCTATGGTAAATTATGAACCGATTCTCATAAATTTTGGTAATGTTGTTTCTACTTATATAAAACTTATTTGTGTCAAATATTAACTTGATACTATTATTGGTATGGGATTTATGTATGTTAAAGTGATTTTCGGAAGAGGGAATATATATGGGAGCTATGGTCAATTATGGACCGATCTTGATCATATTATACAAAACTCCTTTGTACCGAGTTTCATTGAAATATTGCTATATTTAAGGCATATATGATCGTTAAACCCCTATTCCGGGAGGACATAATTATTCGTGCCAAATTTCATCAAGATATTTTTAAAATTGCAACCTATACTTTGTTCACAAGTTTTACATGGACAGATAGCCAGCCAGCCGACCAGACGGACGGACATCGTTAAATCGACTCAGAAAGTGATTCTGAGTCGAACGGTATACTTTAAGGTAGGGGTCCGATAAATTTTTCCGTGCGTTACAAACATCAGCACAAACGCAATGAATGCAGATTCGTGTTTAGCACTTCAAATTCCGTTTAGTTCAGCTATTTTTGTTTAAAGGAGAAAAAATAAAAAAACAGTTTTTTTTTTTTTTATTAGCCAGTGTACTTTTTAAACTGTTTTTAATTTTTTTTTTTTTTGAGTAAAGAAGATATTTGATTAACATTGAAAAATTTAATTCTTTTAATTATCTTATTTTTTACAACAACGTAATATTGTAACAAAATACACCTTACAAATGATTTGTAATGATTCTTGAGATTAATGGGTTAATTTACAAAGCAGTCTGTAAACACTTTAATGTACATACTTAAGGAATACATTAATTTAACCGTAAGCTCTAACTCTGGAATGATACAAATGTAGCGAATCATTTAAATTCTAATAATACATTTTTTTTCTATCGAGTTTATTTTCTAAAAATACTTACCGGTAACAATAGAACCAGAATTAATTAAGACTATTTAATTGTTTTTGTAGTTTAAAATATTGTATTTATTATTCATATACATACACATCATGGTGAGAGAATTAAATGATATTTCATTTAATATATAGTTTTTTTTTTGTTTTCATTTAATAACTATTAAAGGGAATATTTTTTAATAAGTTTGTTCTTGTTTTTTTATAATGTTTATAGAGAGAGTAATAGGGTATAAATGTACTTTATACATGGCTGATAACTGTAATAATATATTGTTTTTGTTTTTTTTTTTTTTTTATAATTTTTCTTTGTAACTAAGACCAAAGGCTAATTATACTTAAATTTAATATATTACACTTTACTATTGATATCATATATCAAACTGAAATGATTGTTATATTAATATTTTTTTTTTTCTTTTTTAAATGTGTAATATTGAGAAAGTTGACACAATTTTATTTTAAATTATTTGTATACGTATTATTTATATTATGTACTATATGTATGTAAATAAAATATTTAATATTTGAGTGTGTAGTATATTTATTGATTTTTAACAAAAGGATAAGGTGTATGCAGATTTGTTTTTTATTTAATAAAAAAAAATCGTTGATATAACTTGAAATTGAAACAAAACAGTTACTAAAGAAATCAACAGAGAAAAATTAAAACAAACAAATATTAGTTAAGAGTTACAAAAAAAAAAAATGTAATAAAAAAATTTGTATTGTTTAACAAATAATGAAAAATAATGAACACTAAATAAAAAAAATTCCCTATTTGTGTGTATTTTATAGTTAATTGTATTATATTATATTATTTGAGTTAGTTTTTTTTTTTTCGATAAATTTTTTACGAAAATAGTTTTTCTTCTCTGTTATTTGTTAATTTTTATTACTATTATCTTAAGTTTAAATAATCACCCGAGAAATAAACGCGAACGCGACCAGATTCCGCGGTGAATCTGGTTTAGGTACTTACGAAATCACGATTAATTTATTATACTAATTTTACTTTATATTATATACAAATGTGCGACGATTTTTATTTTATTTTTTAATTTATTTTTATAATTATATATATAGTTAGTTTGGGATCTGGGGGCGGAGATCCATTTTTTTATTTATTTTTTTAATTAGTTATTATGACACGCGACGCGAAACCGAAATATTAATTTTAATATCACACGTAGTTTTTATATTTTTTTTGGTAACTTATCCCCCCTTATGGTAAATATTTGTTAAAACACAAAAAATTGTTTATAGTTATTTTTTTTTTTAATATTCATTTACAATTGCTATTTTATGTTTTTAATAATTAATAAAAAATAAGTCTTTTGTTTTCTTCATTTTCTTAAAAATCAGATCGAAAATTTTTAATCCTCAAAGGATTAAATTTTTATTATGTGCAAACATCACATTAATATTTCTTAATTATAGTTAGTTTTTTTTTTCTATTTATTCAAAAAATTACAACATTAAAAATTTTATTTAGAATTAAAAGAAATATTCATAATTGAGTATTAAAAAATCGAAAAAAAAACTAAATAGAATTTACTTCTGTTAGAAGTAATTTTAAATTTATTACAAGAAACTCAAAATTGTCTGTCTGCTTTTAAAATGAGAATTAATTATGTTAATAAGTATAAATCTAATTTTAAAAAAATGCAAAACTTGGCAAAAAAAAAAAAAAAAGTAAAGGTATTTTTCATTTCAAGTAATTAAAATGTTGGTGAACTTAATTTTTGCGTTATAAATTTCTATGACAAATTTTTGCTTAAATTAGTTTAACTTAATAAAATAAAATATTTTCAATATTATTATCAGGACAATTTTTAATATTTCTTAATAAAATTTATAATGTTGTAATCAATTAAATGAGACTCTGTTCAATAAACTAAAAAAAGATTTGTTAAATTATTCTATAGGATTTCTTTAAAAAAAAACGTTAGAAAAAATTTATTAATAAAAAATCATAAAAAAAATATTATTTTTTGTTTAATACTATTGTTCTCCTGGTTAGCTATAGTTGTATTTTACTTTAGTTCATTTAAAAAGTTTTTATAAACATTTTTTGTTGCTATTTGTATTTTGTAAAAAAAAAACGCGAATCCTAATGCTAATTTTATTTTGTACCGAAACGAACGACGACGATGACCGAGTAGTACTTAAATCAAACGAACTTACGAGCAAACGAACGACGAAATATATTAAACGCGAACGCGAAACCGATAAAACCCGAAACGCGACGATATTATGTTTTAATATTAATTAAATATCATTAAAATATTTGTTTTCCAATAGAAAAACTCATGATATAAGAACCATTTTATCTTTGCAAGAAATTATAAGGTTTAAAGACCGGCCAAAAAAGAATAAAAAATTTTTTTCAAATTTGCATTTTTATTTTCTTACGATCTGTTGTTAGATACTTTTTTAATGTAAGTAAAATTGCCTAATAGTTCTTTACCTCTGAGGGCTATGGGCGCCGTATGTTGCCGGCATGATTTGATTAAATCACAAAATTATATTTTTTAACTGGTATAAATATATAAAAACTTTATGCAACTAAATTTCAACAAACTCTTTTTAAAAAAAAAATTGAACTGTTAATTTAATTATGACTGAAATAATGTAGGAACTTTTTTTTATTATATAATCAATGGTTATTTATATTTTATGTTTGTTGTGTAAAACTATTACGCGGATTATTTGAAAAAATGACACAAAAGCGTTTATTAGTTGAGACTCGTTTATCCGCAGACAATTTAATTGCCATTAAATTTATATTTTTTAATTCAGTTTCAAGTTTTGAATAAACCAAAATATATCGCACTTTATTTCAATAGCGCGATTCATTTCAAAAAGAACATTAAATTCAAAAATCGATATTTAGATAAATTTTTTTCAATTAACATTTTTTATAATTGTTGCCCATTTGCGAGAATATAAGAAAATACATTAATAAATGCTTTCTTGAAAATTTAACTTCGAACTTTTAAATTATATCAGAGTAAACTTAAATGGAATGATAAATTATTGTTAATATAAATGAGAATTTTAATGAAATATGTTAGCATTTGGAAAACAAATATTTGAATGCTACTTTTTTCTCCTTAAAGAAATGTTTAAAACACATTTCTTTATTTCTAAAATTATTATTTTTTATTATAATATATAATTTATTATTTTTATTAATTTAAACAAAATTAACGATTATTTTACGCGGCGAAAACGACCCGACCCGAAAAGTTTATTATATTAATACACTTTTATATGCTAAAAAAAAAAAAATAATATGAAACAATCAAATAAAAAAAAAATATGTAAGTGATTTTATAAAGAAAAATAATAGTAATTCATAAAATATATGTACTGATTTTTTTTTAGCAAATAAAATTAATAATGGTTAAGTACAGATGATTTTTAAAATCTTTTTATGAATTATGAATAATTCTCTATGTGTGTGTGTAAGTTGAAAACAAAAATAAAAAGTTGTGTTAAAAAGTTACTGCATACACATAAAATATAAATATATATATATATAATAAAAGAACAAAATTATATATTAATATTTAACTGGCCATTAGTAAAGAATTTTGAGTAGTTTCAAGCATAAACTAAATTATAAAAATATTCAATTGTGTTTTATGCACAACTACTCACCAATTAATGATGTTGAGTTTTACTTGAAGTTTTTCATAAATGTTTAATAAAGTAGTTAAAGGGATTATTATGTTGGTTATTCTCAAGTATGAATTATATGAAGTTTTTTAATATTTGTTTTTAGATTGTTTTCTATTTTGTTAAGAGTTTTTTATGTGTTTTTTTTTTATAATTATATATATTATTTGATAAATAAGTTTAATTTAATAATATTTATATTTATATATATTTATGAAAAAAATGGATGTCTTGAAGGTTAGACCTTTTTATTATTATTTTTTATCTCAATTTCTTTGCTCAAAAATTTACAATCAGTAAAGTTTCATACGAGTTATTTTGAATTTCTTTAAAGGACCGTTACCTTTACAAGTTTAATTATAACCGTTTGAAAAAAATTTTATTCCAAAGACTGTCTAATACATCTTTAAAACTGTCTACGTTTTTATGTTTTCTTTTTTAGTTTTTGTTTTGCTTTTCCTACTTTTATGACCTATAAATTTCACTGTATAATATTATAAAATGAAAATCCCTAACGAAAAAAAGTATTAATTTAAAAATGTAAAACATTCCCTTCATCTGTTTCACACAAGACTGACCTACTGTTGTTTGTCGTCAAATTTTACTTAACCACAAATAAATTTCCATATTTTGCTGGTTTTCTGCAGGCAAACACAAAACTGTTTAGATATTATACATATGGACCAAACGTTCAGATAATATTGGAGGAAATTGATCAACAAAACGACGCCAATTTTCATCTCCAACTTGGGTTTTGAAACCAAGTAATATCTAAAAAGTAATAAAAATAAATTATCTATTATTTATATAGCCATAACATAAAAATGTATAATTCCCAATTACCTTTTGTATCATTTGATGCAAATCTTGTGGAGGATTCACCCATGATGCTATAGCATCACAAAAGAATATAAAATCAGGTACAACACCAGCAGGATTTACGGTTATCATGTGACACATGCCACGAAAAGCTGAATCTTTTTCATCATTATCTCTGATATGACGTAAAGACGTACACCTGTAGGGAAAAAAGAAGAGAAAGAAAATATATTTACTTAATAACTAATGATTCCAAATAGGCTAAACACTTTTGTTCTTTGTTTTTTTTCTGTTTTGTTTTTCATTCTTAATTAAAATAGAAAAAAACTAAAAGTTTTCAAACTAAACAAAAACATTGAACAATTGATTTACACAAAAAAAAAAAAAAAAAAAAAAATAAGAAGCTATTTCCAAACATAACAATTATAATAAAGAAAGAAATATAGAAATAAATTATATAATTATAAACAAAATGAAATGTGTTACACACCACTGTCGTACAAACTCTGGCAAATAAGGAGCCACTTCAACTGGGCACACATAACCTAGACGACCAATAGTTATTGCTATAAAGGAACGAAAAACAAAAATTAAAAATATAAATAAATTAAAAAATCATAAATTATGATTTTATACAAATACATAATAATAAAATACAAATGTTTTTTTTTTTTTTTTTTCAAATGGACCTTAACATTATTATTTTTTTAAATATTATTATTTTTTTAGCTGTGGTTGTGGTGTATAATGTTAAAGTCCATTGGTAAATAATACTTTCTGACATAAATTTAATACAGAAATAAATAAAAAATAAATTATGTTTATACTATATCTATGTACAGCACACTCATATTAAAATTAATTATTATTATTTTTTTTTTTTGTTAACATCCATCATGGACTTAAAAAATACATATTGACTATAGCCATATGTACTAAAAATGAATAAAAGCAAAGTAATATTACAATTGTATAAATAAATCATATTTAAAACAAAAAGAAATTTTAATTTCGAACGAGATGCCTTTATAAGACATGTGTCTTGTATTTATAAAGTTTGTTTTAAAAATAGGAAAACTGTTGAAGGATTTTGGAAGTTTTTACAAAATAACTAAAAAATCAAAAATTTTTGTCTCTTCGCCTAAAATCTCAAGGAACTACAGCTATTTAAGCAAAAAAAAAAAAAAAAATATTGAAGTTTTCATTTGAAAATAACATTACATAACAGAATTATTAATATCTTAGAAATATTAATAGATTTGTAAACTTTCGAGTTTTTGATTCATTTTAGTTTTGCACGCACAATTTACATCTTTTAAACTCAAATCATTTAGTCGGGAGAAAGAAATTCAGAAGTTAAATAATTAGTTACCGTGTTACTATCTGGTAAAATGCGGTGGCTGATAAAAAAAATTAAACCCAATTTTAAATTTCCCAGTTTTTTATGCCCGCCATCAAAAAGATTTGCGCTTGTTTTTTTTTTTTTAAGAAAAATCGAAATTTTATAAATAAATAAATATACTGGAATTAAAAAAATAATAACAAACAAAATTCCACAAAAATAGAGTTCAAGATTTTCTAAAAATTTCTAAAAATCGAAACTGAAAAGCTTTAAATACTAACAGTACAAAAAAATTTGTACAAGTTCCCCAGATAACATTTTTTTCAATTAATATTTTGATGAAAATGAGGCAAAACCATTTGTAGACACTGTCAAGCGAGGTTTGCGAGAGGCTGGATTGTTTGGAAGAATTTCTCGAAAGAAGCCATTATTGTCTGAAAAGATTGGAATTTGCTAAGAAGTATCCCCATTGGACCACTGTGGAATGGAGTTGGATATTATTTTCGGATGAAACAAATCAATAGAGTCTCCCCAGATGGGAAAAAGTACTTACGCCGTCCGAAATTGAAAGAATATGATCCAAAAAAAGTAAGCCTACTCAAGATTACTAATTTCGATGACTTGTATGAGGAAACTAAGAAAGCTTTGGAAGGTAACCAAGAAGCGTATGTGATAAGTTAGTGACTTCTTTACCACAGAGGTGCCAAACAGTTATTTATAATAATGTTTTTGCCACGAAATATTAACATATTTTGAAATAAAGTTTTTTTTTTTTTTTTTTTTTTTTTTTGATTTTTTAAATAATTTCCTTTTTATCTTTGTTTTGCGTTATGGTTAGGGAACCATTACAAGAATTAAAACTTAATAATAATGGTAATTTGAATTGTTAAATGTACTATATATATTTTATCCTTAGGCATTAGTACTAAGTAATATGTATTTTTTTTTTGGCCTTGAAGGCTTTATATTACTTGAATAAATAAATAAAATAAATAAATAATGATGTATCCTTAATTATATGCACGACAAATTTAGGAACATTGGTAGAATTTAAAGGAATATTTGTATTTTATTTAAAAAAAGGGTATTTGTAAACTCAAAAAATTTTTATATTGAATTACTAAAAATGCAATTTTTGCCGGGTGACCTAATTAGTTGCACGTAGCTGTATGTTTATGAATTTTGATAAAATTTGTTTACTTATTTATTTTTTATTCCAGTAATATAAAGCCCTTATTTCTTTAAAAAAAAATTGATTTTTCATTCATATATTTTTTTTAATAAAATTTATTACAAAAAACCAAAATTTTTGCCAAAAATCCAAATTTCTCTAAAAATTCCATTTGTTTAAAAAAATGCATTTTTTTTTTATTAAAAATTAGATTTTTTTACTAAGAATTAGATTTTTCACCAAAAATTAGATTTTTCATTAAAAATTTAATATTTTACTTAAAAAGATATTTCACTAAAAATTTAAATTATTTTTTACCAAAAATTTAATTTTTCATTTAAAATTTAATATTTCACTAAAATAAAAATACGATTTTTCACTAAAAAGTACGATTTTTCGCCAAAATTTCGATATTTCACAAACAATTTTATTTTTTACTAAAATCAGATTTTTCAAAATAGTATTTTGAGAATTAGTGCTTAAGAACTAATTCTGTATGGCTTCTACATCAATTCTAAAAAAAATTACTGGTTCTCAAACATAAATCATTGGACGTAACGCCAAAGTAAAATGAATACAGGCTATTTTCATGCGTTCTGGAACTAGTTGCAGAACTAATAATTTTTTTCCTGGGTACTTATTCATAAGAATATTATTATTTTTTTTTTTTTCAAAAATCTTAAGGTATTTTCAGACTAGTCAAATATTTGACTAAAATGACGTAACCATTACATATAATATATTTTCTAACGTCTCCATTTTAATGAGAAAATATTTTTTACTTACAATTAATCATATCTGACATTTAACTGAATCTTGTTTAACGCTGTTTTCTCTTACAAAACATATGCAAGATCAAACAACGGCAAACAATTTTTTTTATAGATGCTTTAACAAATAATACAATAACAGAGTTGTAAATTGGAATTGAACGATATTATGGTTAAATTATTTTTTTTTTAATTTGGATAATTTTTCAAATTAAATTTTTTTTTCAAGAAACATTTCATTATTTTTAATGGTTCATTTATAATTTAAAGTGGGTTAAATCTAATTTTCACAAGTATTGAAAAATATATTTTTGTTAACTTATTAAAAATCAAAAAGACAATTTTTTATTTTTTGATGTTTCACCAAAATCTTATCTTATAAGGTTTGTTTAGTATTGAAAATCGGTTAATAAACAAAAAAGTTATGGGCTAAAAACTAGAAACACAGCCCACTTTACCGCCCACCTCCCATATAAGGTGAAACTTCAACGAAATTGTGTTCAAATATATTTTTGTTGACATTTTGATAAAATTAAACTGTTTTAATTTTTTTTTTTTTTTTAATTTTAGTTAAGTTTATTTATTTTTTTTTATGATAGATTAATGATACATTAATCCAAGACGTGTACATATTAATGTACTATTTAGAATTACGTGGAAGCAGCAAACAATGAAAATGTTGAACATATGTGATTGTGGCGAACATTGGGTTAATATGCGGGTAGCTGGAATATTGATATTTTAATCCAAAAGCACCCAGAAAGTATGTATAAAGTTTAAAAATAATTACAGAAAATATTATCGTGTCCCGCAATACATTTAATACGTTTTTAAATAGTTATACTGACACGTTTTTGAATTTCGAAAGAAATCTTAACATCCGGAGGCGTAAATCAAGATCTTCGGCACAGTTGATTTTTAAACAATTTTAATAGTGATTCTATAGTACTTTTACATGTGATTATAGTGCAATAAAAAATTTTGTCCGCTCTTGCTCGGTTTACGAGTTATAGGCCTTCAAAGTTTCAATATATTTTCCTGAATATCTTTATTAATAATTGTCGGATCTTAATTATATTGATGTCATTTAAAAGCACTTATAAATACCTTTTCAAAGATATATATCATTACCATATTAATAAATTACTTGGGAAGAAAATTGACATTTTGTATAAAAATGGCGGAATTTAAAAAAAATTTTGATATTCAAAAAAAGCTTATTTAGCGAAGCCGGTGTTCGACATACCCAAAGGAGAAAGTCCTTAAGTCCGGCCGCAGGCCGGCTACACAGAAAAACTTTTATTAAGGCGTAAAAAAAATATAATTATTTCAAGTGTGCCGAAGATCTTGATGAGTGTCCATCCGGACTTTGTTATGGCGTTTTTGTCAAAAATTTACGAATGAATCAAAAAATTTATTTTTTGAAAAATTACGTGGAAGCAGCAAACAATGAAAATGTTGAACATATGCGATTGTGACGAACATTGGGTTGATATGCGGGTAGCTGGAATATTGGTATTTTAATCCAAAAGCACCCAGAAAGTATGTATAAAGTTTAAAAATAATTACAGAAAATATTATCGTGTCTCGCAATACATTTAATCCTTTTTTAAATAGTTATACTGACACGTTTTTGAATAACGGAAGAAATCTTAACATCCGGTCTTTTTTATGGCGTTTTTGTCAAAAATTTACGAATGAATCAAACAAATTTGTTTTTTGAAAAATGAAACAGAAATAATCTTAAAATAACCTTAAAGTAGGGTCGAATCCACATTAAAATATTTAAAGTTAACAATGGTTTACCAAAGGAGTAGGAAGCAAATCATCGTTTTTGAATACAACTTTAAGGAATTTCGCTTATATATTTTTATAGTAAAGATAAATCGACTGGCTTATTAAAAACTCACTTTATTATTCAGAAAAATTAAAAACTAAATGTTAAAAATCTATCATGACCTTGACTATTTAATGAGTCTATATATTATTTAACCCAGTATCAATGACTATTGTGTCGTCACCTTAATAACTCCATTAAAACAGAAAAAATATTAATAAAAGCTAAAATTGGCTTAAAATGAATCATAATAAAAAATGTGCTTTTCTTTGTGCTGGAAACAATTTTAGCTGTTTTTTTTTTCTTTTTTAATTATTTTGTTTTTGTAAGAAAATATACATACACATTAAGTAACAAAAATCATTACACACAATTTGTATAGTCTTATTACGAATTATTGTAGTGTTAATATGATGAGCAAAACGTACCTGTGTTTTCCAAAAGTGTTTTTGGTGTATTTGGTCGATTAATAATAATGATTAATTCTTTAAGTACCAGATGGATATATTGACGAGTTTCTTCACCTATGAGAAAAGAAATAAGAAAATTATTTTGTTTTTATTTTAATAACAAGAAGTTAAATTAATAAAACTTACCCAATTTCATACAAATTTCACCAATTGCCCAAGTGGCATTGTTGCAGACTGAAATGTAATCGGGATTTAAATTTTGACCCAAAATGGGGAAAAATTCAGCCATATAAGGATGAACATGTTGGAAACAGGCTTTAGTTAAGTCACCCAACAAAGCAAAAGACGACTGGCGTACCTGTAAAATACAATTAAAATACAAATAAATTATTTATTACTTTTATTACTAAGAAATTTTTACCTCTGGCAATATATCTTGCATACATTGATATAATAATTGCATAATAGTGCTATTAGCTACCAAAGATTCAATATGACCATCCAAACCTTCTGCCAAACCAGAGAGTAAATCTAAAGCCACTATCATGCGCTCTTTATCTGGATGATCAATGCCAGGGTTTTGTTTGCAGGCCTATTACAAATAAAAATTAAATAATTTAATTATTTACACATAAAACTTCAAAAGGTTAAAAAAATACCATTTCCTGATTAATAGTTTGCTCAATCAAAGATATACATCTTCTGTAGACTGGATCGCAATAGGGTAGGAAACCCGATTGCAAAGCTGTTGCTATACTCGATAAACATTCCAAGAGAGGAAACAGATCTTTGTCATCATCTTTCAAGAGATTCCATTTGTCAATTAGAGGTGGCATTAAAATTTCAATGTATTGTGGTTTGTTCAAGTGATGACCTACGGAGTCGGCCAATGTACCAACAGCATCATAAAGAATTAATAAATTTTTATGCTGGTATTTCGAAAAAGCAAATACTAATGTTTGTAGAATATATTCCAAATATGGCACAAGTTCTGTGCAAGCTTCTTCTTCAAGTGTAGCAAAAGCTGAGCAGGCAGCTTCTTGTACTCGTTTGTTAGAATCCAATATGCGTTTGAGCAATTCTTCCATCAGTGGCTTCAAATATTGATCATGGGGTTGGCTAACAACCCAATTTGCATAACGTGACAACGTCCAACAGGTTATGGAACGTACCAATGCCTTTTTGTCCGATAAACAACTAATCAAGTAGGGAATTAATTCTGGCAAATGTGGAATCATGCCTTGCATGCAACCTTCTGCAATGGCTCCCAAAGCCAAAACTCCACTTTCCTTAATAACCCAATCCTGATGGAATAAAGTATCCTTCAATATGGGCAATAGAATCGGTAAACATTCTTGGCGAAAAACATTAGCCAAGACATCTAAGGCCGCTGCACTGCATTTACGTAAATTCCATTCGGACAAGGAACTATCATCATCGAGTCCGTCGTCGAAATCATCGTCGTCATCATCTCCTCCGCCCGCCTCGCTAGACTTAATGGTATGTGTGCGAGATTTATGGAAACGTGGTCTAATGTCTTCTTCTCGATCTGGTACCATGTCATCTTCTTCCACATTGCCCTTAAGCAGTATAATATCAATTTCCGAATAGCGCATACCTTTTACTAATATCGGAGCCAATTGTGGCAAATAGGGTGTCAATACATCTTTGCAAATGCTTTGTTCGGCCAACGATAGCCAAAATTCTGAAGCTTCCAAAGCAACACCTTCATCGGAATCTTGAGTTCTCATTAACATGTATTCGATAATTTGAGGCATATGAGGCAGTAAACGATCCATACGTACTTCCAACAACATTACCAAACCATGACAAACATTCTTACGAACTTCATGATCATCATCAGACGACAAATTAAATAGACTTTCAATAAAAGTATCAATGTGCAACATCAGAGCTTGTGAACGAATTATAATGAATTGATTAATGCAGGCAATAGCATGCGAACGTATCTTTGGACTGTTATGACTGAAATATTGCAAAAACTTGGGAATCATAACGTTTAATGGTCTATTCAAAGATGCTGAGTCCAAGATTTCTGCATGATCTTCACAGATTTTCTGTAGGGCACTGAAGGCACCCTCGCACACGTTATAGTCTTGGGAATCCAACATATCGCACAGCGATGGCAAAAGTTGTGGCCAATTATGTAGTCCACCATTACAAGCAATGGTTGTTATTAAAATACCCACTGTGGCTCTAATTAAAGGCGATGGATCACCAATGGCTTGCAAACACTCATGTTTAATGTATTCTACAATTTCGGGACGTAAATTATTGCCATGCGTACGCATATTATTCTTGAGTATTAAACCACTTAAAGATCGAGTGGGTTCATCTTCCGATTTAAGTTTAGTAAGAACATAAATCAAATAGTTGTTAAAGTCCGGATATTGATTTAATTCTTCAAGTTTCTGTTATTAAAAATATATGAATCATGAATTTAAATTGATTAGCTATAAATTAGCTATATTACTATTTTTATTATTTATTTACCATATGCACAGCCATTTGTGTTGCTGTATCAGGAGATTGTGACTCCTTCAGAATGCTTATGATTTGTTGTAAGCCATCTGCTTGCGGTTCCCACGTCATTTTGAATTATTTAATTTTTTTCTTGTTAGTTGCTGCTCGAGAATTTGTTTCTTTTGAGATTGCAAATTAAAGTTAATTTTTGTTGATGGTAGCCTTTTTTGTGTATGGAAAATAGATGTAATATTTTGTTATAAAATTAGTAAAAAATATATTACGTTTTTTTCTTTTTTTTTATAATTGGAATATGTATATATAATTGGATATATTTATATAAACATTGTTGTATATTCTATGTCAAAATAAAAAATATTTTTAAATATGTAGTAGTATTTTTAATCGAGACAGGTTCATTTATTTACACATTAAGGGGTTTTTACCAGAGACCAGATTTTAATACTAAAAAAACAATCTTTTTATTTTTATTTCAATCGAAAAACAATCTTTAATGTTCAAAAAGTAATAAAAATCCATCACGATTTTTTCATTTTCATCAATAGTTTAATTTTTTTCATCATGATCGAAATAAAAAATATTAATATCTTTTGTGATATTACAAAAGCTGAAAATTATTTTGAACTTTTTTCATAGGATGGAAAAAATTCTAAACAAAAACAATTTCATTGAATAAAAAAAATATTTTTGAAACAAAACAAAAGTATGAATAAAAAAAAAACAATCATTTAAAATTTTTTTCGAACTGATATTTATTTTAAAAGATATTTATCCAAGGCGTATTTATATATTTATTTGTATATGAGCCTTGTATTTATCGTTAAAGAAATTTATTTTTTTCATCATTGATGGATATTTATTTTAAAAATAAAAATCCCTCACACATTTTTTTCAACAAATGAAAAAACATTTTGAACATTAAAGATATTTATTTTGATTGAAAAATAAAAATAGAACGATTTCGGGTGCTTGGTTTTTCACTATAATACTTTGTATTAATACAAATAATATTTTCAAATGTATTATGGTGTAAATACCTTCAATACTTTGTATGTTGAAATCTTGAAATTTTTAAAACGTAATTGCATCTCTTAATGCAAATTTCGGCAAACTTTTTCTTTTGAAAAATATTTTAATAAAGAAAATAAAAAATGTGACATACATTTTTAGATATGTATTGTAGAAAATGAAACTCTGGTATTAATACAAGGTATAATAGTGTAAAACCCCCTTTAGTTTTATAAAACGAAAATTCGTTTTAACTAATTGTACGCGAAACAACAAATAAATTTTCTTTTCGTCTTATAAACACAGGGGGTTAATTTGAATTTTTCGATGAGAATCACTCGGAATCATTTGGTCACTTTGCAACTTTTGTTGCATTGTTTTATTATTGTATGTCGTAAATATGTTTAAAACAAAATTTTTGAAAACAAAAACAAATTAATTTAAAAAAATGCGACAGAGTTGTATCGTTTTATTATTGTATGTCGTAAATATCTTTAAAACAAAATTTTTGAAAACAAAAACAAATTAATTTAAAAAAGTGCGACAGTGTTTGCAAATTGGACAATTCTATTTCGAAAATATTTTTAAATTTAATTAAAATGTAGTTTTGTGTAGGTCGCAGTCATTTATTTTAATATTTGCTTTGGCATAAATAGACCTCCCTAACTCAGCTCTGATTTATTTGATTTTTTCGCCATTGATAGTACATTTATCGGTGAAAATAATGATGTAAAAATTTTTCAGCGCAATTAAATATTTTGGAAGTTATAGGGCTTTGAAAATCGAATTTCCCTAAGAAATTCGCATTAAAAAATTTTTGTTATAAAAAAAAGTTGAGTAAAAAGGAAGAATTACGTTAGCGAAGCCGCTTTTGGACATACCACAGAGTTAAAAGTCCTTCCGCCCGGCCGAAGGCCGTCTATTAAAAAAAATATTTCAACAAAAAAATTATTTTTTTGCACTAAAAATTACAAAATATTTAAAAAAGTTGTCTTTATAAAACTTTTATATTTTTTTAATTTTATTTTTATAAATGCGCCATTAAGAGCTTTTAATTGATACCTTAATCTTTGCAATCGGATAAATAGTATAGGAAATATTTACGATTTTAAGTGAGTTAGGGAGGTAAATGAGTACCTTTACTTTAAAATTAAAAAAATATGATATTTTGCGGAATTCAAAATATGATGCAATTTTTTTATTTTTTCAGTATTCATCTAATTATCTTTATATTGAGGTGTGCTAGTTGGTTAACCTGTACTGTTATTTTAATTTTTGGAATTAAATACATATTTTTCACCATTACTGACTGGTTGGTACACTTAAAAAATTATTTTGCACTTCAACGTATTCATTGTAAAAAAAACCTACAGTATAATATACAACAAATCTCCAGTATTTATAATGATAACCCTTAAACGGAAGTAATGAAAACTTGTGTTTTTACCCTTATTCGAAGAAACATATAAAAATGCCATAATAAAAGAAGAGAAATACATACAACACAGAAGAAAACCCTACTAGTACAACACATTCACAAAACCGAACGAAGTCTGATGATATTAAAAAGTGTCTCATTCCCGAAGATGTCTACAATGTACAAACAAGCAAACGTACATACCGACAAAATGTCAAACGAAACAATAGAAAACATTCCCGGTATGAGTTAAAATAGACAAAAGCGACCATGATTTTTGTTGTTGGCGTGGGCAATGGTGGTTTAAAAATGATGGGGCATAAATGTACACATACGTACGTCGAAAAAAACCACCACCTTTTTTTTTTTTTGCCAGACAGAGTAGTTCAATGCAAAAATTATGGAAAAAAATTACAGAAGAAAATATTATTTAAAAATACACAAATATATAATTATTATAAATATAAAAACGCTTAAATTGTTGTAATGCGGTCAGCAGAAAAAAACCACACATTTTTTCTATCCATCAAGCTTTTGTTGAATTTGCTAGTACTATTTTTCAGCAAGAAGAAAAAGCGTACATTCACCTTGAATAAATTGAGAAAAAAATTTCGAACAATGCAACTTTCTTGTAAAATAACTTACCCAAAAACACTGCTCTATGTGTTAAAATTATGTTAAATATTTTATTTTTTGCACAATAAAATTGTTTTTTCACTTTTTTCAATGGAATTTTTCGATTGCTTATAATATATTACGAATTCTTTCTTGTACAATTTTTTTATGTGCAGCAAAAAAAACTGCAAAAAAGTGATTATACCTAGCGTTTTTACACTATATGGGACGTTGTTACACAAATAATTCTCCAACTCACTATAACAGAGTTGTATGGGGATGATAATATGGTTCATCTCAGCATTTTTGACATGTAGATGGCGCATAGTATTTATTGTTTTTCAATACTTTTAAGTCAAAATATTAATCGTAATTTATAAACTTTTTGAAAAAGTGAATTATATGGCTACTATAATAAATGTGTATCTTCTAAACTACTGCTCGAATCAAATTGAAATGTATGAAAGAGTTGTAGAGGAGGACCTAAGCTTTAAAAAATCATCTTGTAGTCACCCTCTGTTAACACGAGATAAGCTACAGGGTGTCAAATTTGACTATCTCGAGTATATAAAAGTTTCTAAATTGTCAGCGCTACCCTACATTAAGCCCTCATCCCTGATGGGTTTATGGAGCCCCATTTTCAAACATATGTGCCATTTTCTTTTTTTGTAAATCCCAAATGGGGGTCCGTAGCAAGTTTTTAGGGGTCCGCGAAGTGGTCTAAAATAAAATATAAATTAATATGCATTTTTGTCGAAATAAGAGATCGAAACCCATCAAAGAACCAATTGAGGTATTCAAATATATAATAAAGTCACTAAGTTCTAGTGTATATTGTCTAGTACTCGTGAGTGTTTCCCAAAGAATAAAAGCTGGATTGAGAAGTTTTACTTTATTATTATTATTATTTTGTTTTTAAGAAAAGCGAAGCGGGAAGCCATCGTATTTTGGTGTTAGTTGAAACCAAAATTGGCGATTTCGATGAGCGAAAAAACTTTAAAAATTTAAGGCTTTGCTCGATCATGTGTCATAACGTACCGTCTATACTAACCTTTTTCGTGTTCGCTCAAGAACAAAACGTCGGCAGAACAACACACACAATTTTTTTTCTTTTTGTTTTCAGTGGGCAGAACAATTGTCGAACAAATCATAATTTTGTGTATGCCGTCAGTGTCGCTTCGATACTTTTATTTGCGGTCCACACGAGCCGTTTTCATGCTCGCACATTGAACAAAATATTGTGCGCACATGCATTTGGATAGTGTGGACCAAAGTTGTTCATGTTTTGTACTTGTTCGCACACCGTTGTTCGCACAATTGTTCGAGCAACCATGTCTGCCATCAAACGTCATTTTGTATGCGGAAGAAGAGGCGTTGCATGTAAAAGTATCGAAGCGACTCTGACGACAAACAAAAAATTATGATTTGTTCGACAAATGTTCTGCCCACTGAAAACAAAAAAAAAAAAAAATTGTGTGTGTTGCTCTGCCGACGTTTTGTTCTTGTGCGAACAAGAAAAAGGCTAATATAGACGGTACGTTACAAGCATAGTATAATAATAAAGTACTCGCATATCTACAAAAACAAAAATTTCTTGTATTTTGTTAGTGTAAAACTACTGCCCACAATGTCAAAATGCTTTGAACGAAAAAATGAGAGAACGAAAGAGAGCAAGAGAAAAAAACTCAAAAAAAATTTTACATGTGAATACAAAAACAATTTGACAGTACCGCGAGGTTTGCCAATGAAAAAATTGTAAAACAGCTGGGTTTACGAGTATACTTTATTATTATACTATGGTTACAAGCAACACCTCTTCTTCCGCATACAAAATGACGTTTGATGGCAGACATGGTTGCTCGAACAATTGTGCGAACAACGGTGTGCGAACAAAAACAAAACATGAACAAGTTGTATCCACACTATCCAAATGCATGTGCGCACAACATTCTGTTTAATGTGCGAGCATGAAAAAGGCTCGTGTGGACCACAAATAACAAATGCAAGATATGCTGGTAAAAATATTAAAAGAAATAAAATTTGTTTTGTGGTTCTTAAAATTTCACAAATATTTTTGTATAGTTTGAAAATAAGATATCGTAACTTCTACAAATGAAGTCCTATTTTAGTATTTGGCAAGATAAGGAAAAAATATCTTTTACTGTTAAAAAAATATTTACGCTTGAATTTTTGATTTTTAGCCTTGACTTTCTTTCGCTTTTCGGAAATAAGTCGTAAAAATATTTTGTAATTTGTTATATATTCCAAAATAATGTGCAAAAATAATTTTGTGTTCTCAAAGTTCCGTTAATAAAAAAATACATTTTTTTATATATATTTCATCCTACATCCAGCGTCGAAAATGATCAACTTTGAAAAAATGTTAAATTTTTATCGATTAATATAAAAAATGTCACGCGAGTTTTTTTTATTTATTGACGATATTTACTCAAGAAAAATATTGAGATCAATTTGACATTAAATTGCTTCCCGCCCAGCCAAAAACGAATGCAGGAGTGCAGATTTTATGTAAAGTAAATTTTTTAAACGAGCTTTTTTTAATAATATTTTCACTATTATTTCTTAGTAATGTATAAAAAAAGATGAATTGCATTTTTTCGCGTTTTTACTCTTCTTCTCCTTTATTTTCTCGTTTTCTGTTCAAAACATTTTGACATTATGTGCAGTAGTTTTACACTAACAAAATATATTTTGTAGATGTGCGGCCACTTTCTAATTACACTTTGTTTCACTATTACGTACCGTCTATACTAGCCTTTTTCTTGTTCGCACAAGAACAAAACGTCGGCAGAGCAACACACACAATTTTTTTCTTTTGTTTTCAGTGGGCAGAACATTTGTCGAACAAATCATAATTTTTTGTTTGCCGTCAGTGTCTCTTCGATACTTTTACATGCAGCGCCTCTTCTTCCGCATACAAAATGACGTTTGATGGCAGGCATGGTTGCTCGAACAATTGTGCGAACAACGGTGTGCGAACAAGAACAAAACATGAACAACTTGGGTCCACACTATCCAAATGCATGTGCGCACAACATTTTGTTCAATGTGCGAGCATGAAAAAGGCTCGTGTGGACCGCAAATAATGTCAAACACTATAAACTTATTTTAATTGCTCTAATTACGTGTCTAATTTTTTGGGAATTCAAAGCTCCAGCTTTTAGTCAGAGATAGTGTTCATTACATTTTCATTCTTACTTCTGAACACCAATTGTAAATCTAAATTTTCGAAAATTATAAATCTCCAAAATATATTTTCATTTAAATGTGGAATATCAAGCTAATCGTTTGACAGTCAATATCAAGGTAGATTAAGAAGGTAACGACATTAAAGCCCAAATTACAATAGCGCGTAGTCAGCAACAGTATCAGCAAAAATTATCAGCTGCTCACTGACAGTACAACATGTTGCTGCCATTACAATTCAGTGTAGTGAATTTAGAAACAGGGCTAAATGAAACAGCACTGCAAACTGCTGCTGACCAAATGTAATCAACACCATAACAAACAGTGCATTCTAAATGATCAGCTGATTATGGCAGCACACACTGTTGCTGACTACGCGCTATTGTAATTTGGGCTTTAAACAGCTGAGAATTTCTTTTCTTTTTGAAATCAATATGGCAGCCTGTGTTTTGTAATTTGAAGTGTCAAATTTTTGTTTATGTTTAAATTTTTTTTGCTTTTGTGTTATTGCGCCTTTCTCCTCTCTTTTTACTACATGAATTGTTTCTGTTTTTTGTAAAGAAACATGTGAAATGACAAAATTAAAGTTGACATAAGAGATGACAATGCAAAAACAAAATACATGGGATTTTTTTGGTGTTGTAGTTGTTGTAGAATTGTCGTTACCTTCTTAATCTACCTTGGTCAATATCATATGACATGAGAGAGTACATTGGTACTTTTGAATGTTAAATAGTAAAAAATTTACTATGGGCCTTATTCTGTAAAACGAAACGAAAATACGTTTCGAATTTTTATATTGAAAACAACAAATAAATTTAAATTTATTTGTTGCTTTCAATACAAATTGTCGGGACGAATTTTTGTTTTACAGAATAAGGCTATATATAACTTTTTCATCCCTAAAACTCTAATTTCGTTTGAGTGATTTATCCAGGATTATATATACTACTTAATGCTACAACTCTGATAAAAAGTTTGACTGATAGAGGGCGCATTTTGGCAAACTAAATAAAATACAACTCTGTTTCTTTTTACTCCAATTTCCTTTCATTCGGTAGTTCTTTTTTAACTTCGTCTGTTCGGGATTTTTTCACTCTGGTTAATTTTTATTAAAAACTCATTTTAAAATGTTTAAATCATAGTCTATTTGTAAACAAATCAAACTTTAGTTTATTGTTTATAGAATTTATATAAAGTTTTCATCAAAAAAAACGCTTAAAATAAGGATTTTATACAATTGAAAAATTCGCACAGTTTAACAAAGTACACGAAAAAGTGACGAAATTGATAAAAAAAAGTTTTCACATAAAAAAACCAAGTATAAAAGGAAAGAGCAAAAAAAGAAAAAAATTTACGTCAGTGATTAAAACTAGAAAAAACTTGGCGTCTATGTTTAAAAAAAAATCATTTGCCATAACATAAATTTAATAAAAATTAATTTTGCTAAATATTAAAAGGAAAAAAATAAAAAAAAGGTTAGTAAAAAGAACTGTAAATAACATTCATGTTTATGCATGTAAATGAGACAGCTGTTTATTGAAGGTTTATTATTTTTTTATTAGGTATTTCCTCACCCTTCTCTTCTATTAATAGTGTGTGTATGCATATGTGTGTTTCCGAGTGTATTGTAATTCTTCATGTATTGTTTTTCTTTTCATCTCTAGTTTTTTGTTGTTGTGTTTTGGCATCTACTGCAATTGTTTGTTTATTTATCTGTTTTTTTTTTTTTATAACAAGTTAAAATATAATTTTGTGTGATTTTTTTTCATTTTTTTTTTATGCTCAAGTGGTTTTTATTCCTGCATCTTTTGAAAAGTTTCACATTTTAAGTTTTTTTATTCTATTTAATATTCTATAAAAAATTTATCAATTTTTAAATGATTCATTTTTTATTCTGTACTAGTTTTAAAGTTGTTTTTGTTTCTTGACCATCATTGAAATTGTGTTATACATAAATTGGCTTAAATAATTTGTTTTTATATATTGTTGTTGTTGCTATTTGTGTTAAATTCGTATGTACGTGTTTTGTTTAATATTCAACAATTTTTATTGTTTCTTTTAAATCTTTAAAAATATCATGTTGCTTTGGATTTATTTTACATTACATTTGCTGATGATTTCTTTGTGCTTACAGAAAGTTTGACCTAGACCTATTTTATAAAATACATTATCACGGAGTCTTGTAATGTTGATAGTAAAAATTTAAAATTTCTATTGAAATAAAATCATTAGACAATATAAGAAGCTTTCACTTTGTTAAGTTATTGATACAAAATTTATTTTTTTTTGTTTCTTTTTTATTAAATTTGTAACAAATATTGTTTTTTAGTTGCATGAAAATTAATCATACAATGACATCCTTTTCCTTGTTATGGGAGTTGACGATTTTCAAAATGCTTCAATGACAGTTTATCTCAACTTTTTGTCATTAATGTATAAAAGAGTGTCCTGAAAATTTCGATGAAGAAAGTCTCTAAAACGATGAGTATTAAATATTTACAAAATTTTTAAAATTCATGTTCAGTTCCCTACCAGCCCAACAAATCAAATGATATCGTAATGATATCATTACGATATCATTTCGGTGATACAGAAGCCCGAGAATGATATCATTTATAATTCTAAAATGATATAGGTTGCTTTCTAAACGGTACACTCGAAAACGATATCATAATTTTTGAAAATAACGATATTAGTAATGATATCGTTAAATTTAAGCAGCGCGATAATTAAGCAATATATTGCAGAATATACACATACATATATGCTAAGGTTGGGTGAATATATAATATTCTAAATATTTTATCAAAAATTAATAACATAACCAATAAACTAAAGTTCATCCTGCTCTAAATCATTTTACATGTAATATGAAACTTTTGTAATCCGAAGACAATTCCCTTTTAAATCCACTAAATTTTGCTGTAAAAATATAATTTCCATATAATACATAACATAAAATATTCTTCAAATACAAATATTTTCAATTTAAGTTTTTTTCTAAGGAAAAAAAGTTCTATATTTTATTATATAATTTTAAAGTTATGATATCATCAATGATACTGTATCGTTTCTTGGTTTGTTGGGAGTGATTAAAAATTTGAAGTGTGGTACATTTCAAGTTTTTCGGCAAAATAAGTCTTAAAAAATTTTTAATTTTCAGCTTGTTATGGAAAAAGTATTTTTAATTTTTTCTCTGTGGGTTTTAATTCCGCCAGAGAACTTTTTAGTGCATTTTAGTGAATAATTTATTTTTTTTTAATAATTTACTATGGGCCATACTACCATTTTTCGCATTATGTACTAAAATACCGGTTACTGGACCAACATTTTTGTGAAAAAAATTTTATATATTATTCATAATAGGCTTTGGTACCCATTTCGAGACAAAACTCAAAACTATTTTTTTAACAAAATGTTCTAGACCCATGACTTTTAATCGTCAGCGAATTTAAGATCAATTTTAAACTTTTTAGACATTCTTTCCGTTTTCGGCTCATTGATATGCATTGTTTGAAAAAGGGTTTTAGTTTTTTAAAATTTTTGTATTTTCTCCCAAAGCATCACATCAATGATTAATTTTTATTTTAACATTCTTCCATTTTCCCGGTTTATCAGACAGTCTATTATAAAAATTCTTCTTCTGATAATTTTTATTTTAACATTCTTCCATTTTCACGGTTTATCAGACAGTCTATTATAAAAATTCTTCTTCTGATAAGATCTACCCGTTTTAAAGGAAATTGAATCTTGTATATTTTTCTTTTTTTCTAACAGGAATTTTTCTAATTGTAGAATTTTAAATATTCAGATTAACTAGTTCTTTTTTTATGGAATTAAAAATAAGAAAACCTAAATATATTAGCTTATATTTAAGCCCTTTTGATACCGACTATCACCCTGTTACGTTAAGTTGTAAATTTCTGAAGTGTCCAAAAACGACGAATTTACCCCAATCCATTTTCCTATATATGTATGTATGATGTTTTTTACTATATTTTAATACATCAATTGAAAAAACAAACCATAATTAATATGTTTAATTCAACTTTATGTAGAACAAATAAAAATTAAATTAAAAAATTCCAACCCAAGGAGGAGTCTTGCGACAAGTTACCATTTTTTTTCTCATTTTAAAGAAATTTATTAAAACACCAATGCCAATTCTTGTTTATTACTATCAAGTTTATAACATGGAAAAATCATTGCTCAATTCCAAAAACTATGAACGTTTTCACAGAAAATACAGCAAAATATTTTGGAGCGTATTGAAAACTCAAATAATCACGTCTACTTCCGAACAAATATAAATTGAAAATATCACAATTTGATAGATGAAAGATTAGCGATAAAGGAAAAGAAAATCATTTAGTGACACACAAATTTTTATTTAGTTTTCAAGATAATTGGCAATCTTATTTGCCCATTTGGTAAATGCTTCTCCTTCTACCCTACTTGATAAATTCTAAACTATGTATGATAGATCTCTAGTTTTAGTTTCATATTAAAGGCAAAGATACATATTAACATTATAACGATATGTATAAATTTTATTTACATCAAAAGTTCAAAGGTCACAGTTAAATATATAAAATTCTTAAAATTTTTTATAATTTTTACATAACTCTTCTCCCTACTCCTACCAAATTTCAAGGGGGAAAATCATTTAGTCTAGAAGTTATGGACCAAAATATAATTTAATTAATTATAACTTCTGAACTACATACAATAAAATTTTAACTTTAGAATCATTTTAAATATAAAGAAATTGCATTTAGGATGACATATATGAGTTAATTTATTTCGAAAGTTTCCTCTAAGTTTTACCTAAACCCTTTTTAATTGACA
Source organism: Protophormia terraenovae (assembly GCA_951394005.1). Lineage (NCBI taxonomy): Eukaryota > Metazoa > Arthropoda > Insecta > Diptera > Calliphoridae > Protophormia > Protophormia terraenovae. Next base: position 128,470,883 of record OX596075.1, on the reverse strand, counting down.
CAATATTTTGTCGTTTTTGATTTCTTGAAGGCATTAATTACTTAATTTTTGTAAGAAATTTTACTTTTTTATAAAGAATTTTTTTAAAACCCGTTTGTAGCGAATATTAATTAATTTCCAATTACATTTTTGGTAAATGCATATTTTTTTGCTGGGTTATTAAATTAAAAATTGTTTTTTGAATAATTATGGTAATAAAAAAATAAAACCTAAAATTCAGCAATTTAAATAAAAACAAATTTAGTTTATGATTGGAAATAAAAAACGTTTTAGGTCACTAAATTAGCACACAAAAATTTTTGTTTAAGAAAATTAAAAAAAAAAAAGATATTGAAATATTGCTAAATCAACAAAAACAGTTTACAGGTAAATTTGATGAACAGTAAAAAATAAGTAGTAAACATTTTGCATTTCAGTGATATCACAAAAAATCTTTCATATAAACTAAAACATGTAAATAAGCTTTTCTTTTAATAAATAAATTTTATTTTAGTTTTTTCATTCTTTCAAATATTTTTTGGAAATTTAGTATCTTGAATTATTAATATTAAGTATGTACGACTTTTAGTGCGTGTGTTTATTATATTTCACACACATCTACTATCTAATGTAATATATTTTCATTTTCTTATTGTAAATGTTGCTCGTAATAGCAACAAAAAACAAGTTATTTTTATTTATCTTTATAAACGTTGTCAATGCCAAATTCATATTACCAAAAAAAAAAAAAAAAAAAAAAACAGCATACGTTTTAATATTTATAAAAATTTTATAAAATACGTAATACAAAGTATTTTTTTTGTTTCTTTTTTTGGGAAATAAAAAGTAACAACAAAAATCCGGTTTAAAAGAATTGCAATTTAATGCTTTATATTTGAATCATCGTTTTATTTCTTTTTCATTAAATCGTGTACTTTTTTTGTTAAATTTTATTAACACTACGTTACTGTAACATTTTGTTTAACTTTCTAAAAATATAAATATTTATGTATTTATTTTTGTTTTATTTCCTCTTATAAATGTTTTTAACTAATTTTCTTATAATTTTTGCTGGTATTTAGATATAATTTATCTTATTCACTTTGTGTTTTTTTTCTTTTCTGTTATTTCTGCTATTCGTGGTTTTCTAGTGTTGATGTTGATTTTCTCACATTTTAACCACAATCGAGTTTTTTGTTTTTTTTTGTTCATCTTTGTCTTTATTCAACTTAATAATCATCATTTTATTTACCAAAAGTCAATTTGTATTGTATTCAAGTATTAAATTTATATATGTATGTATTTTTTTTCAAACTGTATATGGATAATTGTACCCACAATAGTTTATTGAACTGAATCTTTATTATTATTTTTTTGTTTTGTAATAAAACTAGATAACATAAAAATTTTTAAACAATTATAAATAAGTCTCAACAGGTTATTTCATTTGGAAACACATTCAAAATAAATATTTTGAACTTTTTACAAAAGTTTAATTGTTAGTATTAATTTTCATAAATATATTTAATTACCTAATGTAATTTAATATAAATTATATTTTTTATTATTTTATACCTATTTCCCGTTAAAAACAGATACTGCCATAAACAAAAAAAAAAAAAAAAAAAATTAAAAAACTATTGATTTTTGCATACACTTACCAAATATCATTTCTAAATAGTAATATAATTACTTATTATAACTAAAACTTCACCCACCGCCCTCATTTCTGATGACCATGACCAAACTGTTGTTAGGAAATTTTTTTCATTTCTTTTATATTTTGTTTAGATGTTTGTTATTTTTACAACATGCTTCATTTTTTCTTCGTTTTGCTTGCTTCCCTGAGTTGTTACCTTGCATTATGTGTGTCGTTTTTTTTGTGGGGGATTTGCGTTGAAATAGTAAGAACCAACACCTTTTGTTTATTTTCTCGTTACACTCTTATTTAATTTTTTTTTGGAAAATAAAGATGTCATTTACATGATATACATACATACACATCAGCTTAAAATAATAGATACACCTGCATATGTTCGGTTTATGTAAAGAAGGAAAAAATGCACGTTTTCGCTCATTGAAAAAATAAAAATCTGTCCATATTTTTATCAATTAAAAACCAAAAAAAAAAAAAAAATATCATAAAAGTCACACCAAGTCATCAAGATAGAACTAACGAATTTTTCAAAATACAATAAAGGTATTCACCTCAGAAATTGCAACGTTGCTAGACTCTTGCAAAGTAAGTTGTGCAAAATTTATTCTATGTGGTTGTTGTTGTGTTTATAGAAATCGGTGCAAATTTTCTACTTTGCAAGGGTCTTGCAAAGTTGCAAATTTCTGAGATGAATACCTTTATTGGCAAGGGTCTTTCCGACCGATTTCATTTGTTATTTCTTTAGCTAATTAAAGAACAAAATTATCTGTTGAATAAAAAAAATTGAAGTCGATATCTTTAGCGAATCCAAAAATAAACGATTTTGAATTTCAAAATTGCAAAAATTACGACTTTTTGTGTTCTTTTGACCGAAAAAGTATCTTCACTCTTTTTTCTCTAAAATAAAATTTTCTTTAAAAACATATAACAATTTTATACTTTTCTGAAAGGTATCTTCATAGAGAAGACTTTAAAATAAAAAACCAGCCCAATGACTTAAGTGGTCAGGGTACACACCCTCCTGAATTTGACCCATTTTATATGAAAGTTTTGACTTTAGTGTACTTTACTTTCAACAACATATTACAGATTCTTAAACTGCATTCCGCTTGCTGATTCGTGCTTTGGGATTTGAAAAAATATAGGCTAAAGTCAAAACTTTCATATAAAATGGGTCATATTCGGGAAGGTGTGTACCCTGACCACTTAAGTCATTGGGCTAGTTTTTTATTTTAAAGTCTTCTCTATGAAGATACCTTTCAGAAAAGTATAAAATTGTTATATGTTTTTAAAGAAAATTTTATTTTAGAGAAAAAAGAGTGAAGATACTTTTTCGGTCAAAAGAACACAAAAAGTCGTAATTTTTGCAATTTTGAAATTCAAAATCTTTTATTTTTGGATTCGGTAAAGATATCGACTTACAATTTTTTTTATTCAACAGATAATTTTGTTCTTTAATTAGCTAAAGATAACAAATAAAATCGGTCGGAAACACTAGGATATATATGAAAAAACCTGGACCAAGAACATGCAAAATTGAGGTGCTTAAAAATTCAAATGCAAATAATTCAAAAACTATAAGAGATAAATAGGAAATGCAAGCATATTTTTTGTAGGTCTTATCAGAGCCTACAATAATGTATAAAATTTTTCGAAATTGGACGAGAAAAATTTGGCAAGCGATTAAAAAAATTTTATATCAGAGGTACTCAAATTTCCTTTAGCTCCGCCCCTGAGGGGTCTGTTCGGTCCCCCTTCCAAAATTAACATTGTACACTCCTCTGCTATACCTATACCAAATTTCATGTAAATCCAACCAGCCGATCAGAAGTTACAGATTTATTTAAAAAAAAATTCGATTCTGCCCCATTGTCGAATGTAGTTTTCCTTATATAAAATACTAGCTAATACCCGGTGTGCTTCGCCACCCCCCGATAGATAGATGTTTCCCGTGCAAAATTTGAAAATTCAAGCTCTAATAATTTCCCAGATATACTAATTTTTGTATTTAATTTTTATGGGAGGGACCATACCCCCATAATTCGCTAATTTATTAGACAAATGTTTTCATGGATGTCAAAATTCTTTGTGCAAAATTTGAGCATTCCAACTCCAATAGTTTTCAGATATACGAATTTTTGCATTAAATTCATCTGGGAGGTACCATGCCCCCTACTTCTAGTCCGCCCATATTTTTCTTAAATATTAATATTGATACCAAAGTGGCTCCGACAAAATTTTAGAACTCTAACTGTTATATTTTCTCAGATATGATAATTTAATATTTTCTTTATATGGGAGGTGCCACGCCCACTATTGCTAGTGTACCAATTTTTGTCCAAAATATTCATATTGAAGCTAATGCTAGTCGTACAAAATTTGAGCTCTCTAACTTTTATAGTTTTCCAGATATAAAAATTTTGGTATTAACTTTATATGAGAGATGACACGCCCACTATTTCTTATCCGCCCATTTTTGCACAAAATGTTTACATTGACACTTAAGTTTATTGTACAAAATTTGGGAAATGTAACTGTTATAGTTTCCTAAATTTACGGCATTTGGTATTGGCAAGCAATATTAGGCGTGGGATGTGCCACACCTCCTATTGCTAGATCGCCTATATTTTTCCAGAATGTTCATATAGGTGTCAAAGTTGTTCGCGCAAAATTTGAGGACTCTAGTATTACCAATTTCCGAGATATACTGCTTTTAATAGTTATTTAGCCTATTTTTCCTTCCAGGCATATAGGAACACACTGTGAAAAATTCAAGAAAATCGGTTTAGCCGTTTAGGCGGCTATAGACATCAAACAAACATACGTACATACATACATACATACAAACACACATTAATTTTTATATATATAGATAACTGGTATAAGATTGAGCAGTTTAGGCTACCGGTACTAGGGGAAATTGATCTGAAACTGGAGAACGATAGTAAGCTAACTTGGAAGAGAAATACACAGAAAAGACTTGAAAGAGGTCTCAACGCCTATTACACATGCAAAAACTCCATAGGTAAGAATTGGGGAATCAAACCGATGGTGGTAAACTGGATTTACGTATCAGTAGTGCGAGCAATTCTAACGTATGGGTGTTTAGTATGGTGGGAGGCAATGAGAATATGATGTCGTAGGAATCATCATGCTCTAGCTCTAGTGGATCCTGAGGGTCCACGGATTACATGTATACTGAGATGGATTTCGGGGAAATTCCAACACTCATTATCCAAAATAGAGACCAATGGTCAGGCACGGAGAAACTATTTAGTGGAGTATCGGTATTCACTGATGGATCCAAAATATATATAGGCACCAGTGCAGGTGTTTATCTTCTTGAGGAGAATGTGAGGCAATCGTATAGGCTCTCGGATAGTTGTAGTGTGTTTCAAGCGGAAATTCTAGTATTCTTAAGGCCACAAACATTGATAGGAATACAGAAGTAACTCTGTATGTAGATAGCCAGGCGGCCCTGTAAGAAGGCTCTTAGGAGATTGATAAGCGATTATCATATTAGACTCTTCTGGGTACCGGGTCGTTGCGAGATAGCTGGCAATGAGAAAGCTGATGAATTAGCTAGGAACGGCTCGGTTTTGGATGGAGCTGAAAGTGGAAAGTGTATCAATAATCGACTAATTGGAAAGTGTATCAAGAATCGATCTAAGAAACTTGATAGGATTCGTCATAGGAATAGGCTGGCTAAGGGAATGCCGTTGGCTTGCACCGAACGCAATAGGGCGATAGATCTTGCTTTGCTATCTTATTTTTTAATATCTCTTTTCTTTTCTTGGTCTCATCTTTCATTTTTCCTCTTAGCTTTCAATATTTCTGTCACTACTTATACTTCTATCACTCCTTCGAAGGGTCTCACAATGGACCTCTAGGTCTTAGAGTGGATATACAGATACTGATCTGAGTACTTGTACCTTCTGCACCTAATAACGGTAATTTTTTTTAAATATCACCAGGATAGAATAACTTTCAGTTTTTTGTTAAATCTGTTGTCAGTTGTGATAAATCTTTATATAAGCTAAATAAAATTTAAATTAAAGTCTGTGCCAGTACATTCAAATGCAAAATGAACTATAATCGTTATAAAAATATGCTGAAACAATATTTTTCAAAGTTTAATTATACTTTTAATTTTAAGCAGTGAATTTATCACCATGATAATGCAGTTACACATACGTCACATTACTATGTAAGCAATTATAATTCTCATATAATAGAAACATTTAAAAGAAAAATACATAAATTAAAAACTAGTTAAGTTTTTATTAAAATAATATTAGATAAATAATATGTTTGTAAACGATTTGATGAATTCATTAAAAATTTCAGCTGAAATAGTCTTCACAGAAATGAAGGGGTTAATTTTTACCAATGCAATCCATTTTTAAAAATTGTTTTACCACGAGTTTCTATCGATTGTTTTTTGAAAAGGCATTTTGGAGAAAATTTATATTTCTCTCTAAGCCCTTCAAGCAAAAAACTTTTCAGTTTTCTTTTGTTTAGAACAATTTTTCGCTCCTATGTGGTACTAAATCATGCTAAAAGGAATTCCAATTGAATTTGTTGATCAACTTAATATATTAGGTATTTTAATTGATGACAGATTCTCTTTTTGTTCACATTTGAATGGTTTACATGCTAAAATTTGTGGCGTCTTACGCAGATTATATTCTATTAATATATAAAGTTAGCACATGCATTATTAATGTCTCTTGTCATGTATGGTCTTGAGGATTTTTCTGGAGCACCTACACTTTATTTGAACAAACTTAAACGAACGGTGGTCAACATGATAGTTCGTTTTGTTTATAATATAGGTTTGCGTCATCATGTTTTCGACTAGTTCAACAGTTTCTCGCTTGTTCTTTCGAAAAATTTTTGACGTTGAGGAATATGATGCGTTTTTATAGTGTTATTAGGAGTAGTAATCCTAAATCGCTTTGCAGATACTTTATATTTTCAAGGTCTACGAGGAATCCACAGATAATAATTCCTAAAATCTCAAATCATGTTTTTGAAAAAGCTTTTTTTATTCGAGTTGCTCGAAGTTTTAATCTTGAAAATGCACGAAAAAATGGTATAATATGTACAGAAATATGCAAAAATAGCATGAATATGTATATAAAAACCAACGAATTTATGCATTCTTATATATTAATGTGTAGAAAATATGCACAAATATGCATTTTTTAACTTTCAATCTCAAATAAATTACGATGTTTATAAAAATATAACTATTTTAATTTTAAGTATCATATTTGACGCTTCCGAATTTTTTTTCTTTATAATATTTACAATGTACTCAAAATACTCACAAAAAAATTTTTTGAAATCATTTGATTGAACTCCAAAAAATCACCAAAAAATTGTGTTTTTGTTAAGAAAACTAACTTTTGTATCCATTATATGCAAAGATTTAAAATATAAGCATTTTTTGTGAAATTCTTTTGAAATATGCAAATGCTTACTTTCCAAGCGAAAAGCTTGAAAAACTTGCCCTGATTATAAGCAACAATTTATCGTACTTAAATCGAAAACGTGTATTTAAATCAATTTGAATGCATATAATTACCATATTGTTCAATGAAGTGGCATTGCTAGATCAAGTTGTTTACTAAAAGAAAAATATTCTAAGTATTTTTGAAGAATTTTCTAGTTATCGCCACTTAAATATTATCCCATAAGGTGTATCTATTATTTTGAGCAGATGTGTTTGTATATTCAATTTTATTTTACTACACGCATTTAAAAATTATTCATAAAAATGAAACTAAACAAAAAGGTTAAAATAATCATTATGTTTTAAAAATATGTATGTATGTACATATTGTATGAATGATGATCTAATAACACTGGTTGACAAAAAACATTTTTTGACATTCTTTAAACAAAAGTAGGTCAAATAGATGGAATTTTTTTCCGACACTTATCTTTGAATAACTGAAACATATAAAAAAGTGTTAAGGTAACTTGAAGACAATTTTCGTCTTTTTTAATGTGTCATTTATTTAAATCGTACCAACGATTGTTAAGCTATGGTAAAATATTCTCGTGTAATTGACTTATTAAGGGAGAAATATTAGACATACCCATAAAAAGAAAATTGGGAACTGATAGAAAAGAAGTAAAAGCAGATTCATGTTTTGCTCGTTAAATTCCATCTAGTCCATCTATTATTGTTTAAGGGAGGATTTTTCTGTCGACCAGTGTAATTGTTGTTTAAAAACAATCTGAGTTCAAATGTATGTATGTATACATACTCTCATATTCAAAATAAAATAATTACAAAAAGAATAAAAATGAATGTGTAGCAATAAAATAAATTTCATCTTAAATATGACACAATTTTAGGATTACAGTTACAAAATAAATGTTAAATAATGAAAACATTGAATTTGTTGGTTAAAATTAATTCTTATTATTAAGTTTTATAAAAAAATAATACAATTACAGTCAAATTTAATAATTAGTAATATTTAATTGGTTATCGAAAAACTAGGCAGAATATTTTAATTTTTAGTTCGTTTGATAAAAATATGTAGCAATTGCAAAAAATAATAAAATGCAAAAGTGTAAAGATCTAAAATATATTCGCGAATTGTTATTAAAGGGCTCATTGCAATTTCTTCCACAGACTGACATATACATATGTATATATTGTTTAGAATATTGGTAAAAGGGTCAATGACAATTTTTTTTAAATTTCAATCCATTGTAAGATTTGTTGGTTATGATTCATATAACAATTAAATTAATAAAATCTTTCATTTGAATTTTACTCAACATTTTAAAGCCTATATTCAATTATCATATTCTGATTAACATGTGCAGAGTTATAAATTCAATTAAAATGATGAATACTTATAAATAATATTAAACATACATAAATATAAAAACAAAATATTTAGTTAAAATATATGGCTTCCTATAAAATACTGTTTAGAGCCTTAAAAATAATACATCTAAATATAAATGCTTTATTGTTAATTTTCTGATTGATTAAACATTTTAGTGAAAAAAGTAAATATATAAAATGGAGAAAAATAAAAAAAATTTATAAAAGTACACGAAAAAATTAGTGCATACAATTCTGCTTAAAAAATGAACCCAATTTGTTGTTGTATTTATTAATGAATATTTTATAAAAGTAATTATTGAAATTTTTGTGAATAACTTCCATAAGAACTTTTATCGTGTTATTGATTAATTTTTAGAATTTTATTTTTAATGTTGAAAAATATAATTACAATAACAAGAACAAGAAATAAAAAAATAATAATAATGATTTTGTTCAAAATATTAAATAAAAAAAATTTCCCTTAAATTATTATCTACGTTAAGTTTAACAATAACCTTATTTAACGAATCGGTTCAATTAGTTTTCTTCCATACTAAAATAACATTGACAAACAATCTATAAAAAAGTTAAATGGACAATTAAAAAAAAAAAAATCTTTATGAATTTGACTTTTATAAATCAATTTCAATTAGCTCCACGAGCTTATTAAAAATAGTTTTGATTCACACAATTCACAACATAATAAATTGAAATTCGTTGTAGCTTTTTTTTTTAGATGACAATGTTTTTTCAATCTTATCTTAAAAGATTAATAATATTTAGAGGCATGATATACTTCCATTTGTTTAATATATTTTTTTTTTCAAATGAATTGCAGTTCATCTTTTGCGCCTTAATTTAACACAATTTTCTTAATAAATGTAATAAAATTAAAGTGTACATAACTTGACACATTTAAAAATAAACAATGAATTGTGGCTCCCAAGAACTAAATATGAAAAGACAACTAACATTTGTTCGTATATTACGTACATATAATATTTTAATAACAATTTATCTAAAACAAAAAATACATTAGAAAAAAAAACTCGTCTTATCAAAACTACGAGTACTTTTCGTTAGTATGGGTGAGATAATTTGTTTTTTTTTTTTTTGTTATTATTGTTTTCATATTTCTAACTGGCTGGTTGAATATTGTGTTTTGAAGTTTGTGAAAATGGAGAGAAATATAGTACATATTGAAATTTAATAACACAATATCATTATTGGATACTATTGATTTTCGCTTAACTTTGTAATTAACTACAATATTACGTTTGGTTTTCATTTTAATATTAAATTTTTCTGAATACCAACATAATTTTGATAACATTTTTTTATTTTTTTTTTATTAATTTTTTGTATATTCCTTTCATTTCTTTTATAGTTAATTTCTTGGAGAAACTAAATAAAGTATGAGCACATCGATAAGCAGTAGTAATTTAACTGACACGACGTTAAATGTCACTACTACTGCCACCTCTATTACAACAACAGCAGCAAATTTGTTAAATACTAGTACAACAACATCATCAGTTAAATTAAATTTCATGCCACAAATGTCCGCCGCTGCCGCGCCCATTGATCCTTTGAGCCATGTGGGTGATGGTATATTTCTACAGACAAAAACCGCTCAAGGTTTAGCTGGAATTTTCGTTTGGGCAGCTTTGTTTATTACATGCCAACAGGTAGGTGGTTTATTGATTTTGTTTTCTTTTAGCCAATTTTTATTTTACTTTTCTGTTTTGTTTACAATATGGTAATTTCATTTGATATTCATATATACATATATAATTACATTGTTTGTTTGATTTTCAGATTTATCAACATTTACGTTGGTACACAAATCCCCAAGAACAACGTTGGATTGTACGAATTTTATTTATTGTACCCATATATGCAACATATTCCTGGATAAGTTTGTTATTTTTTAATTCTGACAATGTATATGTGTACTTCTTTACCGTGCGAGATTGTTATGAAGGTAAGTATTTGATATTAATGGATATATTTATAAGAGCAATTATATCATCATAATATTTGAATAAAACTCTGATTACCATTTTTAAGAATTTAAAACATACAGCTACGTGCAATTAATAAGGGACAGTTCCAGCTAATAATAGGTATAGGGTCATATTAAATTCTATAAATAAAAAAATCGTTATTTCTCTTTTGTGTCTGATGATCGTGAACATAATTAGCGACAGTAAAATATTTTTATAATTTTCTAAATTTTTTTGAACTTTAAAGGCTTTAGAACATTGTTTGTGAATTAAAAAATAGTTCTACTGAGTTCTATAACATCTGCTATGGGTAAAAATAAATGGTGTGACGTCAGTACTCGTAAAATAATATTAAAAATGCACCAGGATGGAAAATCGTATCGTCATATTGCAGCAGTCTTAAAAGTGTCTAAAATAATGGTTAGTAATGCGGTACAATATTTTAATAAAAATTTGACAGCCGAAAAGGTAACTTGAAAAAAAAAAAAAACGAATCACAACAGCTAGTGAAGATAAACTTATTGGGCGTGAGTCGAAAAAAATCTTCATAAATCTGCTAACGAGATTCGAGTGGCTGTATTTGGTGAAAATGAGACAAAACCAGCGAGAGGCTGGATTGTTTGGAAGAATTTCTCGAAAGAAGCCATTATTGCTGAACTCAACCGAAGTAAAACATTGGAATTTGCTAAAACGTATTGCCATTGGACCACTGTGGAATGGAGTCGGGTACTATTTTCGGATGAAACAAAGATCAATAGAGTCTCCCCAGATGGGAAAAAGTACGTACACCGTCCTAAATTGAAAGAATATGATCCAAAGTATACCCGGGCTTTGGGGTGTTATGTCGGCACGCACAGTTGGTCCGCTCAGAAAAATTGTAGGTATTATAGACAAGTTCCAATATACTTAAATTCTAAATGACACAATACTACCTTACGCTCACGAAAATATGCCAGTAACATGGATCTTTCAGCAGGATAATGATCCAAAGCATACATCAAAACATGTCAAACAATGGTTTATAAACAATTCTGTTACATTTTTAGACTGGCCATCATGCAGCGCTGATCAGAATTCAATTGAGAATCTCTGGAAAATCGTAAAAGGCAAAGTAAGCCTATTCAAGATTACTAATTTCGATAATTTGTATAAGGAAACTAAGAAAGCTTGGGAAGGAAAAAAAGAAGCGTATGTGAAGAGTTAGTGACTTCTATGCCAAGCAGTTATTGATAACAATGGTTTTGCGACGAAATATAAACATATTTTATTTATTTTTTTTGCAAACTTAATGATGTGGCCTTAATTATATGCACGACTTACTTAGTGACATTGGTAGTATTTAAAGGAAAATTTTATTTCAAAAAAGGGTATTTGTAAACTGAAATATTAAAATTAGTTAAAAAAAGTATATATAAAAAATTACTAAAACATTAATTTTTCCCAGGTTCATATAAAACTTATAGAATAGCAATCGAATGTTATTTAAAATTTAAATGGAAACTACTTCTATGCTATCACATAATTTGTTTAACTACTGCTATTTTGTAATAAAATTAATTTGAATTTTTTTTTCAATCGTAGTATCAGTATCAGTTAAACTACTTCGTCATTTCATCATTTATATCTAAATCTAATAAATAATATTTTATCTTTACAGCATTTGTCATTTACAATTTCCTATCACTGTGCTACGAATATCTTGGAGGTGAAGGTAATATAATGTCTGAAATTCGTGGCAAACCTATTAAGACATCATGTCTTTATGGAACATGTTGTTTAAAGGGTAAAACCTATACAATAGGATTTTTACGTTTCTGTAAACAAGCGACATTACAATTTTGTTTGGTTAAACCATTAGTGGCATTTATAATAATATTTTTGCAAATATTTGGTCATTATCATGATGGTGATTGGAGGTAAATAAACTTGATAAAATAATATTTCTAATAATAAATATTACTTGTATTTTTATTTCTCCCTTCCTTTAAAAAAAAAAAATAGATCCGATGGCGGTTATATTTATATTACTGTCATTTATAATATTTCGGTTTCATTAGCGTTATACGGTTTATATCTGTTTTATTTTGCCACCCGTGATTTACTTACACCATTCGAACCAGTTTTGAAATTCTGTACCATTAAATCGGTAATTTTCTTATCATTTTGGCAAGGTAAGTATTTTGATGATTCATTTAATAATTAAAATGTGTCAATTAATATTTTTTTTTTGTCAACAGGTGTTGGTTTGGCTATTTTAGAAAAGGCTAAAGTTATTTCACCAATTGTCGACAATGCTGGCACTGTTACTTCGGCTGGTACCGTATCGGCTGGTTATCAGAATTTCTTTATTTGTATTGAAATGTTATTTGCTGCAATTGCCCTGCGTTATGCCTTCCCTTATCAGGTAAGCAAGAAACAATTTTAATTGCTTTTTTTTAGTTATTATTAGTTACTTTTTTATGACAAGATGATATTTTGTATTCCCTTGCTGTTTACTTTTGTTTTTTTTAAACAATTTGCAAATAGTTTATTTTATGATAATTTTTTATCTTTTTTTGAATGTGTACTTTTTTTACTCGTGTCTTTTTTATAATAAATCTATTTATTTATGACGTTGATTTTATTGTTTTATTACTTGGAATTGACATGAGACACTTTTTTTATTTAAAAAAATTCTTAAAATTTAAAACTATTTTAAATCACCATATATAAATGTTGTATATCATGTTAAAAAGCTTTATAATTTCTTAATTTTTTAAAGAATAATAATATTGAGTAGATTATGAAAAATAAAGTTTAGTTATTTTTTAAATTAAGTTACTTTTCAGTACCTGGTCTAGGAAGATTTTCACTATTAGGTGTGTTAATTATTTTTAGTGGGTAGATTTTGGATTGTTTTTAGTCCTCTGACTAATTTTATTTTATTTATATATTTTTATTTAATCGTTTGTAATAATCATTAGATTCCACACAATTATTTAATATAGTATTAATAGAAAATTAAATACAAGTATGACAGGTAAAGTTGCTTTGAAAATTACAACTGGTTGCTGTGCTACCTTAACCAAAATATTTTTCCATAAATTAACAATAATTTTATTGAAAAGACATCAACAACAAATTATTAACTATTCGAAATAAATTGGCTTGGAAATGTAGGTAAAATTAACGGCAAAGAAAGGCTTAAATGAATGGCCTATTGACGGCGGCGAGAAGTCCATTTACATCTCAAAGTGGCCGACACCATTCATCAGTTGTAGGTATTTCTGTGTTTTATCTAACAAATATCCCGGCATGTGACATGAAAGTTTTCAATGTGTTAGGGCAGAGGCTCTTAGGATAACTTCATTTTCCGGCGGATCCCCAAATATATTCAAATTCTTTAATAATACAAATTCAAAATGATTAAAAAATGTTTGCAGCGCCAAGAAAATATATTCATTCCCATCATCATGAGGGATAGTCTTGGACTCGTGCTTGGTCGCATATTCTGGCCTATTTCTGTTCAAAGCTCTTTTCATACTTATCAATTATGCTTAACACAGGTCTCTTGTGATCGTTTCACCCTCTGTTAGCAACGCATAATACATAGCATTAAATAAAGAGCATTACTTGGTTGCAGAACTTATAGCGTTTTCTTTTCTGAAGAAAGATGTTACCGATAATGTGTAACATATTTTAAGGATAACCTTCACCCTTATAAAATAGTATCCTTTTTATGATTGCAATAGAACAACAAATCTCAGACCATGAGGATGGCAAACGTGACTTAAAGACGGATAAAAATATTAAAAATAGAAAACAAAATCGTGGGGCAATTTTCTGCAACTAAAATCCTGTAACGTAGTCCAAAAATGTACAGATTCATTTGTCATTTGTCATAAACATTTAAATAATAAATGCTTTGCCTTAATCTTGTGCTAAGATTGATATAGTTCGCTCGGAAAGTAGTCCCTTATTAACTCTAATGGTACTTACTTCAGAGATCACCATTTGATGCTATATTTTATTTACATTCACCCTTATTAAGAGTATCGTAGACGTGACGAAAACCGTATTATGATTGTAAACAACATTCATGCAATTAACATTGATTTTGTCGTTTTAAACGACTACGGCATTCGTAATAAGGGTTATTATCTAGGGGAATCGGACGACTTGAATATAATAACGTTCGGATGTTCTTGCAACGACTTGTCCATCCGTATATATCTCAAATTCCAATAATAATTGTGTAGTTTTTTAATTAAATTGATTATTAATTTATTTTATTAATACATTTATTTTTTTATCTAATAATCTATTTATAAATAATTACTTCCATTATTAACTTATTGGAAATTATCTAAAATTTTGTCTTCTAGATGAATTACGTTTTATTAAATAACATTTTTTACGTTTTTATAGGTATACGCCCGCAGTTGTATTGGAGATGGACATGGTCGATCTGTAACCATGCAATCAATTTCCAGCAGTCTCAAAGTATTTCATATTCAAACACATTGCTTTATTCATCTTACTAACATAAGCTTTTTAATTTTTTTCTTTTAACTAGGAAACCATGAATCCTAAAGATATTATGACAGATGCTATACACAATTTCCATCCACAGTATCAGCAATACACTCAATATAGTTCCGGTAAGTAAAAATTTTATTTATTTTTTCAATTTTAATTGTTTATAGAAGCTTTTTATGCTGTAAATAAATATTTAATGCTTTTATATGTTAGGTTTTATTTTGTCTTGATCTAATTTGTTTATAGCATGATTGTTTTTGTTTTTTAAGGGATAACTCTTTTTCTTTAATTTTTGTTTATAAATAATCGACTAAAACACGTCTTACATTTATATTTTATAATGCATTATTTACCTTAACCCCCTCATTATTTTTTTGTTTAAACAATTTTATTTGTTTTTAATTTTTGTGTACTAAAATCATATTTTTTGTTTTATTTATAAATTCTGTATTTTTATTTTTTTTTTATTTGTTTAACATTATGTTTTTTTATAATTTTTATTTTGTGGTTTATAACATTTAATATTTTTTTTAATTAATATGTATTTCAATATTAACATAGGGTATATAGATACATTTATATATCATTTCATTTATTAATATTATTTATTTTTACTTATTTACATATATTTGTCTATATTGTTTATTTTTTATTATTTATATCTTTTTTATTTTTTGGTTTTTGTTATTATTTGTTTATTTTATTTCAAATTACTTAAGAACTTTTTCACACTATTTCGCCTTCACTTTTAGTCCCAATACTTATGTAATTTAAATTTAATTGTATTAAAACCCATTCTTCATAATAACACTCACATTTGTAACTCATCTAAAGGCTTTTGGCATTATAATTATTTAAAAAAGTATACAAAAAATAAGTTAATATATAATTGACAAAATTATTGTTTTTATTTTCTCAAACTTTACAGAAGTAACTTCATCTCAACGTTATGAAAAACTTTAAATTAAATTATAAACGTAATCATAATTTAATTGATAAATGAAAAGAAAACAAAAAAAAAAAAAAAAAATTGTTTTAAAATGCTTTCTAAATTAAAAAATGCTTAAATTCAAACAAAAGAAATTCATAAAAGACAATTAATATATATTTTTTAAGTTAAATACATAAACTACTAGTATACAAATATATATTAAAATAAGTTTTATTTAAAACAAAAATATTATTAAAAAAACAAACACTACCATAGTTGCCTTTATGAAAAAAAATAACGTTCAAAATCGTTAATTAAAAGTAAATTGTAAACCCCTAAATCAGTCTTGTTTTAAAAAGTAAACTTGAAAAACTTTTTTTACTACCTCTTTTAAAGGTGAAGCAAAATCTATAGCCGGGCTTGTTACTTAATATTGTATTTCAATTTAGAACTTTTACAGGATATTCTAAATGTTTGACATTCAACAGGACTGATTAAATCCTTTAGTATTCTATATTGTTTTTAAACGGTTTTAAGGTCTTAGAGAAATATTTTTTTTTTATTTTTAATTTAATAATTTCTTTTACTTAATGCATTTGATATGTATTTATTTATCTGTTCATTTTAAAATGATTTTTTTTTAAACAAAATATTTTTTTCCCAACTTTGTACTTAAAATACGTGATACCTATAAAATAAATATTAAATCTATACAAAAACCTATTTTTTAAATTTTATAACTAAAAAATGCTTTAGCACAAAACATATCAGATTTAAAAGCTTTAAAATTTAATTTCTAGAAAAATTTATAATATTACTTAAAATATTTTATATTTTCTAAAAATGTTAACTAAAGCATTTAAATCTGTATAGTTTTGTAACACAGCATTTATATTGTTTTTTATTTTATTATTTTTTTGTTTTCTCATTTCTTTTTTTATTATATTACTTTTTAATATGTACCTTTATTATCAAATTGTAAAATATTTTTCTTCGATGTATTATTTTAAGTTATATAATAAATTTTTAATTGGATTTTGTTTATAGCTTATAATATTTTACTATAAAAAAAACTAAATATTACAATAATTACTTTACAAATTATTGCCTTTAATTTAATTTTAATTGATATTGAAATAAATATTATTTGTATCTTTTTTAATTATAAGTTGTAAAGTTAAAAACAAACTACAAAAAAACACACAAAATTACCATGTCTAATAACACTGAATCTTCGCTTACAAGAAATTTGAAAATTGAATTTAAACACATAAAAACTTTGATTGAAATAAAAAAAAAGTTATTTTTTTACTATATCTTTTAAACGTTGATCCAGTGTGTATTCTTTATTTTTATTTTATTTTTAACCCGATTTTTTAAACTTTTTTTTAAGGTTTAGTTTTTGTTTTTATTGAATTTAATTTAAATTTGTTGTTCTTCATTGGCATGCAATGTTTTATCATATAAGTCTAAATATCGCATATTTTTTCTCTAAACTAAAGCATGTTTTCTTTCTAATGTTCATTCAAGGATTTTTAAAATTTTTTTATTAAAAAATGTATCTTATTCTTATTTTTCGTGATTTTTTTTTTTAAATTTTTTATACCCTTTAGGTGTAAAGGTTTGTCATTCCGTTTGTAATATCCACAATTTTTATTCTGGATCCTTGTAAGAATGACGACGATAGGACCATGTCTGTCCGTGTGTCGGTTGAAATGGCGATTATTAAGACCACCGATAACTGCCATATATAATATATATTATTTTATTTATTTAAACATATCAGTAACATATTAAACGATCGGAAATTCTATTGCTGTTGAAATTCAGCAAGATCGGTTCATAAATGGCGGAGATATGTTTTCGAGTTTCTGAAGCGTCTGTATACACTACTTTAAGGCGAACATTTTATTATTTTTCAGTAAGATGGTGAAGGGAAGGAGATTTGGCATAGCCGAATATAGATCACGATCTCGTTTATAGCTTCATTTTGTTATGTATCTTTTCCAAGAACAAATAAATTTCAGTGGTTTCGATTTTTTTTTGGTAATATTTTGGATTTTTTTAATGAAATTTCGGACTTTTGGTGAAATTTTGGATTTTTAAGTAAAATTTTCGAATATTTAGTTTTTGCTGAAATTTTGGATTTTTGGTGAAATTTCGAATTTATGGTTTTGGATGAAAATTCTGATTTTTTGTGAAATTATGTAAATTTGCTGAATTTTTGATAACATTTTAAATTTCATTGAAAATTACAGTTTTTTGTTGAATTTTCAAATTTTTGGTGAAATTTAAAATTTTGGAATTTCTGCGAAATTTCGATCATATTCGGTCATATAAAAAGTATAATTTTTGTCCACTAGATGTTGTAGATGCCCATATATCGGGTAAGACTAATTCAATTGTGCCAAACGAGCACGTGTTTGAAAGGTAACATTTCAAGTTACATTTTTGTTCAAGACAGGGAGATATTGTGTATTACGATTCGAAAAGAAAATATTTCGAAATTTTGTTTAACCCTTTGATACTCGCTACTAAACCAGCTGTTGAAAACACAATTTTGTTTCATTTTTTTATTTATTAGACCCAAATTAAGGATTTGTGAAGATTTCAAGTTTCTGGAGTTTCTGGGTCCGTAGATATTGGAAGTAGTTTTTTAACAAACCCGGCCGATTTGGGACTTTAACCCTTTCAGTACATGTTTTTAATGCGTGCGTAAAAATGTAAAATTTTTTCAGTTTTTATAGTTCATGGCTGTAGTAGTAACAATCAATTTCCAGAAAGAACTTGTGTACTTGGATTTTTAACACAAAAACGGCCCTACACCTAAGAAAAATTTTTTAAGCTAATATTTTTTTGATGGTTAATATTAATATGAACTCTTTTCTAAATATTTTATAGACTTTTATGTAAAAATTTCACACTTTTATCAAAAATTTTCCTGTTTTTACTAAAAATAAACAAGAATTTTTGAACAAAAAAATTTAAACTGCGTACTTACTTTTTTAAATTTTTAATTATACGATTTTTTACGAATTTTTATTTTCGACTAAAATTTTACTACCTAGAATTTTGCCCACTTTACACTGAATAATGCATCATAGTTATGTTGATAGCGGTACAACTGATACTTGTTTATAGTGTTTTTGTTCTAAAGCCTTCAATTAACTAATTCAATGTGTTTCTACTGATTAGTTTCGTTAGTTTTAAATAAAACAGTGCTAAAGTTGGCTATAAGCAACATTTGACATGAAAGGGTTAAAATACATTGATTTTCGAAAGAGTTTTCTTTCCAAACAAACTTGAAACTTAATATTGATTAACTCGAAAAACTGTTTAGGCCTTTCAGTTCGTTTTTTGGTATTTAAAAAAAGCTTGCCTAGTATAAAAAGATGAAAACTTTTTCAGGGTCGATATAGAGAGTTAAGACCCATTATTATGTTTGACTATTACCTTGCTATCCGTTAATACTGATATCAACCTTGAAATGCCTTTTCGATTTGATTGAGAGATGCTACAATTTGTACGATACGAAAGTAAAAAATTATGATTTTATTAAAGTTTTGAACAAATCAAATCGAAGTAATTGTAAATATTTTTTGCTAAAAGAGTGTATCTTACATATTAAGTTGCAAATTGTCTATATTATATGTTAAATGTTTTCTTTTTGATACGATTGTCATAGAATATTTCATTCGAAGTTTTCATAACCTACACTATGGAGCAAAAGTGAAAACTTTTTTGTGACTATTTACTTTTTTTGGGCTCTATCTTCTTAATTGGTGAAGTAATATAAAAATAATTCATAGTGTAAATTAATCAGGGTTTTATTTAACAATACATTTTAAAATTAGTTATAATGAGTTTAGTTATTACAAAATATAAAGATATTATTGAAATATAAAAGTGTTCTGTTTTGCTTCATCTAAGAAAAGATCGGACATACTTTTAAGTATGTGAAACTGAACTCGTTTCCATTTTTCCACGGTCCAGAATTTATAGCATTTTTGATGGCTAGTTTAGTTCCTTGGGTTTTTTTGTCGCAATAGTGCTATTTTTCTGAAGATATCGCGATCTTATCCAAACACTTTTGGGGGATTACATTTTCCCTGATGTTGGCAATCTTCAAATTTGTTCAGCATCTCTGTTTCTAAATATTCTTAGACACTCATTCATCAAAAATTCATAAACTTTTTCACGTTTCTTTATTTTCATTTTCAACGTTTGAGATAATTTCGTGTCCTTGTAAATTTTTCTGGAGTAAATCTATCTTGAAATATATATTTTTTTCGATTTCTGGACTTAATCACGCTAACAGAGATAGAAGTGGTTATTAACAAAAATTTATAAGTGACGCAAAAGTGAACACTTTCATATTTTATATATTTCGTTATTTTTTATATCAGCCAAACAAATATTTGAATGTTTAGTAATTAAATATTTTCAATTAGACCCAAAGGAGTATATTCGACTATTTTGATTTAATTTTGTTTGTGTAGATGTATTTTGGATCAGTATATCATAAACCAATGAACCAATGGTTACAGCCTTTTGAATATTAGGTGACGACATGTATTTTTTTATAGTCATATTTTAAAGAGAAACAAAACTTTTTAATATTTCATGATCAATTTAAATCAAACTGATATTTCATTATTTCACTCCTTAAATTATGCTTCATTTTTGGTATGATATTAACTAAACCAATTGAGTCTGCTGTAAATTAAATCAAATGAATGTTGTTATTTCTCTACAAAGTTTGAGCATGTTTTTTAAATATAATTAATATAATATTTCAGTTATTTATTTTATTATTTGCTGAATGTTTAAATGATTATGTAAATGTATTATTTAATAAGTTTAAAATAACATATTAAAAATTGATATAAAAATATGAAACAAATTAAAAAAAAAAAAAAAAAAAAATATATAGGTAAAAACTCCCGAGGCATACGTGTATCATCATACGATCCAGATGATGTTAGTAATACCAATCAAACCAATGCTAGCTTAACACAAAGTGGACAAAATTCAACATTGGGCTGTATGGCATCAAAAACTCTGGGCAATCAACGTAAATTTATGCCAGGTGGTCAAAGGGTAGCAACAATAAGTCAAAATTATAATGAAAAATCGATGTTGTTAAGCAGTGATGATGAGTATCAGTAAAATATTTTTTATATATTTATTGGGTTTGTTTTATTTATAAAAGAAAACATATTTATATATATAAATAATATCTTAAATAGAAAATAATAAAAACAAGAAAAACATTGTAAGAATCATTGTTATTATAAAATATATTTACATGTATAAAATAAATATGTTGATTTTTAAGATCGTAATGAGGTTTATTTAAGTTTCTTTTCTAGGTATTATTTTTTATATTTAACTTTTATTTCTTTTTTATAATTTAACTTTATAAAAGCTTTTGCTACAAGTATATATCACATATTTTTATGCCATAGATGATTTTGTTTTTTTTTTTAAATAAAACAATTTTTCATAGACAATAGCTCTCTTTATAACAATTTTACTTATAATTAGCATTTTTACTTAACTTAAGATAAAATTAAAAAAATATATATAAAACAATTGAAGAAATAGATAGGTCGGTTGGCTTGGCAGTACTCTTGAATATATATAATGTTAAGAAAAAAAAATAATAAAAAATATAAATATTTTGAAATAAGTACAAAAAAAGAAAATAATTAAAAGTAAATAACTTTTTAAAATTTTTAATTTAATATATAAAATAAATATATTTGTAAAAAATCTGTCTTTAAAATCCGGCCATATTTGCATTATAAACTTTGCAAACTTTTAAAACCAAATTTTCAATTGCAAAATAATTAAATAAAAAATAAAAAAAAATACTTGTTTGGAGTCTACTGGGAACAAACAGAATTCTAAAGTTTATTATAACAGACCAATTATAAACAAAAATTCCACGTGAGATTACTCATTTTTCCCAATTTCCCAATTATCTTATTGTGAAAAATAAATTTCCCTTTTATATCAACTGCATTAG
Source organism: Protophormia terraenovae (assembly GCA_951394005.1). NCBI lineage: Eukaryota > Metazoa > Arthropoda > Insecta > Diptera > Calliphoridae > Protophormia > Protophormia terraenovae. The sequence continues at coordinate 128,448,905 of OX596075.1, read as the reverse complement.
GGGAACAAATTCTCAAGGAAGATATTTTCCGTGGAAATAAATTCCTTGGAAATATATATGATTGGGCTGTAAGTCTATAGTTCAAAAATTTTACAGTTTGTGCGTTGCGACTTAAATTTCGAATTTCAATGGTTGTATTAAGTATACAAATTCAAAAACTTTAGAATTCTTTCCATAAACAAACAAGTTTATTTTTTCATAAAAAAAAAAAAAAAAATCCAAAAAAACAAACAACAAAGGAACTGAGTATCATCATCTGATAACATTTTCTTTATACACAACACACACAATAAAACGTGCCCAACTGCCGTCAAAAAATTAAACAATTTTGCTGGATTATTTTTTTTTAAATGCACAAAATCTAAGTACATTATAAAAAAACTTACATTTTTATTACTTATTTAAATTTTACTTAAAATATCATAAAAAAGGGGATTTACTTAGTTTTAAATGTAGGAGATCTAAATATATATATTTTTTAAATTAAATTCTTACTTGTATGCTTTGCATATTTACAAAACCACAATAAAAATTAAAAAAATATAACACAATTTTAACGAATTTGTCAAATTGAAACTAAATTTAATGAAAACTAAAATTTAAAAAAAGAAATAAAAAAGAAAACAAAATTTACAGCAAAAGTACTTGAAGTTATATTATGAAGGCATATTGTTACTTTTTAGAATTTTTATATGTTAGTAAATGTGGTGTGTGTGTATGTGGTACATGTTAAGCATTAAAAATAATAGAAAACAAATATAAAAAATGAAATTGAAAAGAAATTATAATCACATCAAAAGTTAAGTAATTGAAGTCAACTATAAAAAATTCTAAATTTTTATAAATATACGAAAAAAAAAAAAAAAAAAAAATCAATAAAAAATTGATTAAATTAACAATAACAAATAAAAATAAAATAAAAGAAAACCACATACATATATAAATGTAAACTATTGTAAATTAATTATATAAAAAAAAAAAAAATAAATAAAAACAATAAACATAATTCCTGTGTAAAATTTATAAATAAATAAAATGAATTTAATTTAAATAATTTTACTTTAAAACCAAGAAAAAATAAATAAATAAAAATTATAAATCCACAATAAATATAAATTTTTTAATAAAAATTTATTTTAAAAAATATAAAGAGGTAAATAATGCATTATGAATGAAGTTTATTAAAAAACAGGAAATTTCTAGGAATTTGTAAACTATTTTTTTTTTAATATTTAGTTTCTTGAGATTTGATTTGATGTAAAATAATAATTTTTGAATACTAAGAGCGTGTGCCAAACGGTAGCAATGTTCTAAGGAAATTTAAAATTTTCTTATGGTGAACAAATTTTATAAATTTGCTGTGCCAAATGAAAACTTTTTTAAATTGTAAATTTTTAAAGTTTTTAAAACAAAAATACACACAATTTCATAGAATTTTTCAACATATATTTTTTAATACAATTTGTTTTTATTATAAAATAAGAATTTAATTTAAAAACATTAAAACACACAAAAAATGAGAAATATTTTATTATTGTTCTTATTTATTTTAAAATTTATGATTGTCAATATTTCCTATACATTTGTCAAAAATTCATGTAGTCCTATGAGCTAGTGAAATTTTATTCACCTCATATACTTGAAAATTTTACTTTTCTACATACTTTGCTACCGTTTGGCACACACTCTAAAATAAATTTTATCAAAAAATTTAAATAGGTACTTTAGGGGTATAACATTTAGCAATTTTTGCGAATATCAAAATTCACAGGACACAGCGTCATAGGGAATAAACAACATATGGAGGTAATTAACATATTTTTTTTTTTTGATTCCAGCTTTGCGATTTGAGAATTTTACAAACAAATTAAAAAAAAAAGTCGAAAAATTTACATATTTTGGATAGGGCTTGTGAGGAGATCGTTGCCCCAAACGCCTTCGGGTTTGCTTTACACGCATTTTCATTATAATTTCTATTGAAAGCATTATATAGAAAAAAAAAAAAATTTATAAGTGAAATGAGAAAGAAAGATACAGTCCGTCAAGCCCGACCACTTGATACCCCTCACCATTGTGAGCATCAAAATTCGGGGAGGGGTCTTTTTTCTAGACCTGTGGCCAATTGTGGACCTATACTTTTATTAAGTGTAAAATAAAACATACGAATACAGAATATTACGTCCATACTTATACTTTATTCACTTTTGGGTGATTCCCGAAAGTGGGCATTATATGGGGGCTATGTGAAATTATGGACCGATCTTCGTAAAATTTGGCACTATAATTTATATTTATATAAAACTTATTTGTCGCGAATATCTGATACTAACATTTTAATGGAGTTTATACCCGTTAAAATGATTTTCTGACTGATCGTCATTAAATTCGGCATTTAAATTTATATGGAACTAATATGTGCCAAATTTCGTTAAAATATTTTCCACCTATGGTGGTGTAGGGTATAAAAAATATTGCTACATTTTTGGAAAAAAGTGGATTTTTTTAAGTTTCAATTTCGGACCAATATAACTTTTTATGGGATCCATATATTTATATGATTCTTGCAGCAATATTATTTAGAATTTGATAAGGAATTTAGTGGATATTTTGAAAAGTTTTAGGACCAAAACTAAGCTCGTCAAGTTTGAAAGAATATAAAAAAAATTAATATCTCTTAAAATAAAAAAGATAACCTGCACAAGTAAGAGAGATTTACAAGTACTTTCTATGTTTAAAATTTCTTTGTAAAAAAATATTAATGAAATTTTGATGATTAAAAAAAAAAAAAAAAAATCACATACCCGATATGACTAACTTAGGAGATCCAGCCCCTACCACCCTGATATATAGAAAAGCGTTTTGGAATCACTACGCTTTTGAATTTTCATAGATTGTAAATGACGGGAAAGAGTTTATTCTACCTACGAATAGTAGTGCTATAGAACGAATTCATACATAATGCCATCCACCACACTTTAGGAAATACTAGAGTACGAGTTGATTATAAATAGTTTTGAACATTTTTTAAATTTTATAAAATTCTTAATTTAATGTAAAGCTATTAATAATATCATGAAGTATATTGGAATTTCCCAGGTAAAAAATAAAATTAAAAAAAGTCAAGAATACTAAAAAGATAAATAAATGACCAATTTTATGCGATTCTCATCACATAGCCGATTAAATAGAATAGAATGTCGTTGACAGCTTTTCTTCAGAAAGTCTGCTTCAAGAAGTCTTTTAGAAGCGCCGCATCAGGTCGCGATGGTGTAAGGCCTTGTTCTCATTGACATCGCATGTAAAAAATACATCAACATGGAATACAGGGAGGTTCTCTTCTGGCTATAAAAAGGCCTTCTAAAAGGGCTCTTTACCCCTTCTTTTTATCACTGGGCCCTCATTCCACTAAATGTCATGCATTTGTAATATAAGGATTGCGCACGAAAAAATCCGGGCATATTTGAAAAAGTTATAAAACATCGCTTACTTTCTCACGCAGAGTTACATAATATAATAAACAAGGAACAATTTGGATTTAGAAAGGAACACTCTACAGTTCACCAAATAAAAAGAGTAATGAATTTTATAGAAAATAATAAATTAAATAAGAAAAGCACTGGTGTTGTATTCCTGGATATTGGAAATGCTTTTGACACTGTGTAGCACGACGGTCTAGTCTTCAAACTCAACTAATTTGAATTTCCACTATACTTACAAAAAAATCATCAAACATTATTTGTTTGATAGATCTTTTGTGGTATGCATTGATAACACCTGGTCAACTCCTAGAAAAAATCCAGCAGGACTTCCTTAAGGATCTGTCCTTTCACCAACGCTATACTCAATTTACACATCGGATATTACTATTAAAAAAAGCAACGAAGCGGCATTCTATGCAGATAATAGTGCTTTCATGTGCTTTCAAACGACTAAATGACTCTTTAATATGTGCTGCAAAGTACTTTTCAAAATGGAAAATTAAAATAAATAACGATAAAACGCAGGCTATAATTTTTCCGTATAATAAATCACCTAAGCGTATACCTAGCATACCTTTAATAATACAAGGTGCTACAATTGAAATAAAAAATTCGATTAAGTACTTAGGAGTCATTTATGATAAAAAATTAACCTTTAAAGATCATGTCAGTCACGTAACTGAAAAAGCTATCAAATGTGGTAGAGCACTGTTTCCATTACTAAATAAAAAAATCCGTTTTAAACTTAAAAAATAAAATCTTGCTATACAAAGGGTGTATCGACCTATCATGACATATGGTTGTCCAGCATGGTTTCCTAAAGTAGCAAAAATGCATATAAGAAAACTGCAGATTATACAAAACAAAAACCTTAAGATAATACACAATCTAAATTGAAGATTCTCTACAAATAGACTTCATAACACATTTGGTCATAATACAATAACTGCGTTAATGAGAGACTTGACATTGGCATTCGATTCACGATGCCAACAGTCAACCTATGATATTAGAAATTTACAATAAAAAAAGAACACCTGCACTTTCGATTGAAAGTTTATACAAGAGCTGTTTCTTTTAGCTTTTTATGTAAATTTTTAAATCTTCTTAAATTTATCTTTATATAAAGATCATTATAAAGGGTTTTTAATCCTAATTTTTCATCCCTAACCTATGATATTTATAAATATTATATATAGTAAATGTATATTATAAGGCAAAGCCTAATTAATTCAATTGTTGTAATACTAATGTAAATTCTCATAAAATGTAATGTAATTCTCAAAAGAAGTAAATTGAATAAAAGGATTTAAAATAAAAAAAAAAAAAATCCGGGCATATAAATCGCCAAAGGGCGATTTTTATACCCTTCACCACAGGTGTAAAGGGTATATATAAGTTTGTCATTCCGTTTGTAATTTCTACAATATTCGTCTAAGACCCCAAAAAGTATATATATTCTGGAGCCTTATTGATAGGGGAGTCGATATAAAGATGCCCGTCTGTCTGTTGAAATCAGTTTTTAGAAAGCCCCAGATATCGGATATATATGTTTTATATATCAAACTATTAGAAATATTCCTTAGAAAATCGAAATTAGCAAAATCGGTTGATAAATAACTGAGATATCTGTAAAAAACCGAAGATACACCCAAAAAATCGTATTTGCTGTCGGCTTTTTTCGGCTCCTATAGAAGATAACGACTTCGTTTTTGCACGAAAAATTCAAAACCTTTCTTATAATTTTTTTTTTATGAAAAAAAAAATCGGTGCACTATATTCCAGATATCGGCCAACACGCGTTTTTTTTACTTTTTTAAGCTTGTATATAGGCTACGGCGAAAGCCGTATATATTAGCTATACAAATATTTTTATAAAATTTCGGTTTTTTACAGAAATCCAATTCGTTTGAAAACAACAGAGATATGGGCCAAAAACTAAAAAAATTAATAAAATAAATACGAAAAAAAAAAAAATTAATAAAATAAATAAAAATTAAAAAATAAAATTTTGTAAAAAAAAAAAATTTGTTATGTTATTGTGTTCGTTAGATATAATCCTTTATTAAAACATAATTCGTGATTTTAAATCAAGTTTATGTTATGAATCACGGACAAAATGCAGAAAATTTGGTAAAACAATACAAAAAAAAAAATATAGATGCAAACACATACAATTAAAATTTTTCTTCATTTTCTTTTCTCTACAATATTTATTTTGACAGTCACAAATACTCAAAGTTGGGTTGTTGTATTTGTTGCCCTAATGCCTTAACCTTGTATATGAGCCTTGGTTGTATATGCAGTCAGTTTGTAACATACATACAACATATAAAAAAGGATAACTATTGTTGTTGTTGTTGTATGACTGCTTCCCTTTCGTATTCAAATGTTCGTAGATAAAAAAAATTTAGGCGTTAAGGCGAAAATTTTATTGTTTGTGGGTAAGATGGTAACATGGTGAAGGGTATCAAAGATTCGGCACGGCCGAATCTTTTTTCAATTTCATTTTAACTACATTTTTGTTAATGACTCTAAGTTCTAAAATTAAAAGAATTAATTATTTGTTATTGGTTTTTAATAAAATATCTGATCTTTTCCAGAACTTCCCACATGGAGATTTTATTTTGTTTTCGTCTACTTTTTTTGCTGCAATAAGTCCACTTTTTTTAAACTCTGTTTAATTTTTGGCTGATCTTTTATGTTTTTTTTACTAGGGTCCTTTTCTTGGGCAAAGTTCTGGGCAATATTTTGGATTAGCCTCTTTCGGTACAAACACATCGCCATTTATTTATTTTTTTGGCTATATTTAGAAGTAGCAAGAACAGGCCAGAAAAATACGGACACGCTGTGTTTTCTTAGGAAAGAAATAAGGCACTCATTCACGTGTATTTCTGTGTTAATGGAGTTATTTGTTTCGAATGAAGTGCATCATTCGCCGCACGTCCAAATAGCTTGCCAAACCAAAAACTTTCTTGGAAATTTTGATTTTTTTGTACACAATATTTTTCTGTTACCTTTCGTCTAGCATCTGCGACATAGAATTCCTGGCCAGGAAGTTGCAAAATGTATACTAGTACATACGTTTCTGCAGCAATCATAATTCTAAAAAAAATTCGTCTAAGTATTATTGCCGTCTCTTTTGCCTCCAAATTCATTCATGCGTTTTTATCAGGAACTTTATGTACAGTATCTTCAGAGATGCGAGGATTTTCTCTAAATATTATTTTTGTTTTGTCTGCGGTCCTATAGTCTGAAAATTAAATTTTTCTTCGACTACCAGATTTCTTTTCAGTGGTTTTCTCGGGTTATAAAAATATATAAAAGGGTCATTTATATATTTTTTGTTCCCGTGAAATTTTTATTTCCCTTGAAGGGGAAAAAGCTATTGTGAATCTCCCGTGAAAAAGTTTTCCCGCTATCAATTCTCAGTAAATTCAAAAAAAGAATTAATAAACAAAAAAAAAAAAAATAATAATAATAAATAAAATCAAAGAAAACAAACAAAATTAAACTGAAACAAATTAAAGTGTAGAAAATGTTTAGAGTTGGAACAATCATTTAATTGCAAAAGGAGGAAAGCAAGAACCTGAGAATTGTTCGTCGAGGTTTACGGGATGCATCTAACCCCCTGGAGTTACCCGAAACTTTGTAAATGACCTAATTCAATAAAAAAAACTTTTAAATTAATTCTCTGTATTAGATTTATCCAACATTACATGTTAAACAACCCGGCTTTTTTATATATTCTGGACATACTCAATAATGCTTTGACGTCTACAAAAAAATCATTTGGTATTCCGTCTTTCGAAATCTTTACAAATTTACAGGCAATCGACCTGTTGTTTTGCATCTTGTTGAGCAATATATCGGTTTGTGCATAATTAACGGATCGTGACCTTAAAATAAATTTTATTAACTTTAATATTCCAATTATAACAAGAAATACTTACATGTTTCGTTCTGTTCCCCAGCAAAAATAAAGTGAATAATTAAAAGGGAAAAGTGAAAAAACTCGCGGAAAAAAAAAAATCATTCACGATAAGGGGAAATTTATTTTAGTATGAAAGAAATTATTCACGGGGAAATTTTTCACGATTGCTAATTTAGGTAAAAGGAAAATATTTCGAGGGAAAAAGTATTCACGATAGGGGTGATTATGATCCGAGAAACTGTATTTCGTAACACACCCGCCATCCTAGCTATTGTTTTATACAACAGACTTGGGTTTTCATTATAAATATGAATTATGTGTTTGCAAGTATTTTGTTCAATTTCTATTTTAAGAAAAACTAATTTTTCTATTACAGTAAAATTTAGCACATCAGTACTGAGCATAATGACAAATGCAGACAAATTAACGGAATAATAATTGTTATACCCTACACCACCATAGATGGTTGGGGTATTATGTGTTTGTGCAGAAATTGTAACGCAGAGAAAAAATCTTCGGACACCCACCTTTCTGAGTCGATTTAACGATATCTGTCCGTCCGTCTGGTCTGCTGTCCATGTAAAGCTTGTGCGCAAAGTACAGGTCGCAATTTTGATAATTTAATGAAATTTGGTACATATGCTCTCTTCAATAAAAGGACGAAGCCTATTGAATTTGGTTATGATCGGCCCATTATTTCACCTAGAACCTATAAAAATGTCCTCCCGGACTAGAGTTTTAACACTTTTAGATGCCTTAAAAATAGGAGTATTTTAATGAAATTTAGTACAAATAAGTTTTATATAAGCACAAACACGTTTGCCGAATTTCATGAAGATCGGTCCATAACTGACCAATAGCTCCTATATAAACTCCTTTCCCGAAAATCATTTTATAGTGCATAAATCCCATACAAATGTTAGCTTTATGTAATATTTAACACAAGTAAGTTATATATAAGTAAAAACAAAATTATTTGGATCGAAATGGTGTAGGTTATCATATGGTCGGGCTTGACCGACTATATCTTCTCTCGTTTTACTATGTCAACAGTTATAAGCCTAGAAGTACACACGGATTTTTTCGTGCGCAGTCCTTAATTTAAACTTGTGTAATCAAATAACAATAAATTTAAAATTCAAAGGGAGTTTGCCAAATAATTTGTAAATTGATTAAGCTTTTATTAACTAATATTAGGAAAAATACATAGAAAAAAATATATCAAATAATTTTTTAATAAAATTATTAATTAACTTTATATTGGAAATTAATTATATGATTTATTAATATAATTAATTTTCTAATTGGTTTACAGTTTTGTTTTTAATAAATTGACAGCTGTTAATAAAATATAAAGAAAAATAAAATATTTGTCTATAAAAGTACAGAAGTAAAATAAATTTAAGTAAATCTTCAAAAATGATAATATCAATTATTCTAGTTATTAATATTATCATTTTGATGATTGGAGCAAAATCAATTAAAAATTAATTAATATTACAAATTTCGTAATTGAAGTCCATTTTTACTTTTTTCTGTGTATATATAAATATTCTGGTGCATTTCTTTTTTCATTTCTTAATTTTTCATTTCATATTACAGACTTATGACCAGAAAATTATAAAAATTTCCCACTATGCACTGGCTAAGCGAAATTGCTACTACATTGTAACGATTCTTTAATGAATCAATACAATTTGATTCCTAACTGTCACAGAGAAGTTTATTTGACTTCTTTTATGCGCGGTGGAGAAGCTTCAAAAATAGTTTTTTAAACGCTTGATATTTTATTCTTTTCTTGGACTGATATACATACATAATTGATATACAGTCGAACACGGTTATAACGAACACCGGATATAACGAACTATGGCTATAGCGAACACTTTTCTTCGGTCCCATTGATTTTACCAACATTTTCCATACAAATAAATACGTTTATAACGAACACGGTTATAGCGAACTTTTTTTTATAACGAACACATTTTTATGGTCCCAACAAGAATTTTTCATACAAAAAACTACGTTTATAACGAACTCCCACAAAAACTTGTTTTAGATAAATAAAATTACACATTTCAAAAGAGTTTCAGAAAGTTAAAAACTAACAGAAATATCCTTTATTTATTTCTATTTAAATTATTAGATAAATAGAAATAATTTTCATTAATTTCAATTTAACCCTGGAAGGGCTTCGATATGCCTAATTTTTTTTATCAATTTGCTGAATCAATGTGATTGCAAACGGGTTTTATTGAAATATATTAAAATTGGCATGTTTTTAAATCATCGGGGTCATTTTGACCCCAAGGCCGTTTAAGGGTTAATTTAATTTTTTTCACTATCATTGTAAATATCGGTTGTTAATAAATAAATTTCTTAAGTTTTATGATAGTCCACCGAAAAATAGATAAAATTTCGACTTGTTTCCATTAAAAATTGCAAATATTACAAAATTTGACCGTTGACCTTTAAATTTTATGGGTTAATGTCGTCCAAATTGTATGAAACTCTTGATTTATATTTAGAATTATGTGGATTATAAAAATTTTGAAAAAGTTCCATTTAAAATATACAACAATGTAATAAAATGGCTGATTTGCCAAAATATTACATAAAAATGGGTTTTTCTCGAAATCCGCCGAATTCAAAATTAAGGTACAGGCAAACTATAAGAGATATTGACCTAACTTTTTTTACTGTTTTATTCCGTAGTCCGTTGTCCATAAATCCCTATGAGATCTCCCAAAAATATTGAAATTTGTTTAACAAAGTATCAAAAAAACTGAAATTTGAGTTTTGAAACGACCGTTAAAAATATCAAAATTATTTGACCATAGCTGAGAACAGGTTTACGTTATTCTATAAGGACAAAAACTCATATTCGAATAACTACAGATGTATTTTAAGTAATACAATTGTTTTATTCGAATATTTTTAAAAATATATTTATTTTTTTTGTCACATTTCGAATTCAAGTGCTCTAAAACACGTTAATGGCCTGGGGAATTTTCAATAACTTTTACATTTTTCAACCAATTTTTGTGTTTTATATATTTTTGTAACACTAATTCTGTGCACATTACGATTCTTTTACAATAAAATGCAAAACTAACTATTTAATGACAAAATTTTTGTGAAAACTGAAAAAAATTCATATTTTCCCCTTGTAAATACATCTTCAAACTTCAAATCTGTCAAATCTGTCGGTCCCGTAGTTCAGTGTTTTTTTTTTTTTAGCCGCAAAAGCTGAAAACTTATTTTTCTTTTTTTACAATTTGCACTATTATAAATTTACCTGTAGATAAGAGATTTTCGACATTTTAACGATGCTTTGTTATATTGGGAGTAGAACAAAGTCGATAAGACATTAGTCACTTAACTAGATCCTTATGCAGTTTTTAAGGAATTTTATAAAAAAATGGTTCTTTAATTGTTTTTAACATATTTTTTGAATAAACTATTAATATAATTAATGTTTATTTTGATGTAGGAAATATAGAGCAGCACCGATATATCTTGGTTTATTATGATATTTCACTGCATATTTGGTCGAAAATAATAATCGAATCCTGAGGTTTTATTACAGAACTCATAAGATGAAGTCGATCTGTAATCTTTAGTACTTTATAATATGACTTTATTCAGTTTTCAGCATGCCTTTTCTATTTTATATAGGATATAGATCTTCCTCATCATCAATGCGTAATGTGACAAAAAAAATATACTTATGTGTTGATAATATTATTTCTGGAAGTTATATTGTATTTATTTTCCCCCAAAAATATATTTCACACTATAGGAATAAATATTAAATACACTGCATTACTATATTTACTAAATTACTTTATCGCTAAAAGTTCAAAAAGTCACACTAAGTGCTTCGTTAGTCGTTTCGACTAAAAAGGTTGCTCAAAATACTAACTTCCAGACCGCTCACAGCAACATACGTCTGGACACTTCAAGGTCTTGTTTACAGAAGTTGTTATACCAAAATTTCCAAAAAAATATGCAATGAATAAAGAAATATCACTCAAAATAGCATTGTTGTTAGTCGAAACGACTAACGAAGCCCTTCCAGGGTTAAATTAAAGATGAATTTTACATTTATATAACATAACTTTTTAACATACATTTATCGAAAATAGCTAATAATAAAACTGAAATTATTTGAGGATTAAACACTAAATATTAGAAAATCGCTATTCCTCAAAGAGTAAGTATCTCAAAACATGCCAATTTAAAAACATCGGGTACAAAAGAAAACGTTGAATTAGTATAAAAAAATATAATTATATCAATTTGAATGATGAATGTAAAAAATATTTTTCCTGATATATTAATTATAAATATTTAAATATTAAAAAATATTTATATATATGTATATGTAATTTAAAAATCATAAATACCGCCCATTTTTAAAAGAAAGAAATATGCTTTAATTCTAAATATTATTATTGTAATGAAATACGTGTATTTCATTAGCAAATATTTTTTATGGAATTTTACGGATATAACAAACTACGTTTATAACGAACTAAATCTGTCGGTCCCTTCGAGTTCGTTATAACCGTGTTCGACTGTAAATAGCAAGAAGATCAGATTTGATATACTTTTGGCATGCATAGCGTATGATCAATATTTATAATTTACTTTTAACTTTTTTTTTATTATTACTTTTTATTATTTATTCAAATTCTTCTGCAAAAAGTCAAAAATATTTTAACGATTTAAATCTTAGTCCTTGCAACGATTTTGTTGATTTATATATTTTATAATTGTATTTTTATAACATTTTCTTTTTTTAAATATATTAAATAATATTAGTTTCAGCAAACTTCACTAAAATACTTTAAATTTTCTTAAATAATTAAACCTAATTAATATCTTAAATAAATATTATCCCATTTTCAAATATGTATATGTACATATAAACATATATATACACACAAATAAAATAACTATGAAATTTATACTTCCCATACCTTACATGTTTGCATGAATGAATTTAAATTTTCCACATAAATGTGTTTATATGTAGATGTATATTGAAATGTGATTTACAGATTAATTTAATGCAATAATACCAACAACAACAACAGCAATAACTCATACACATGCATATAAAAACAATCGATGATAATAAAAATACAAATGTCATAAAATTAATTTCTGTCATAGAATCAACCTTTTTCACACTTTTAATTCTCACCCAAAATATTAGTTAAAAAATACATACACACATACATATATTTATCTATATGTTCATATATATTTCTGTATAATTGTATTTGTTTTATTTTTTTTTTTTTTTGCAATTTTCAAATATAATAAACAAATTATAAGTAGATAACACACATATTTTCTCCATTAATACACCTATTAAAATAATGTTTATTTACAAAAAATGAGAATGGGAGAAAAAGGGGTTAATTTATTTACTTATTTTTTTTATATCATTGAAAAAATATACACACTCTAATGTAGTAAACATGTATAAGTATGTTGTAGTTAAGTGTGTATAAGTATGAGTTATAAAATTATAAAGTGGGTGGACAATAATGATGTGTTGTTGTATACATATGTTTGTATATATATGTAATGTAATTCATAGACAAACATTAAAGTACCCTGTAACATTATGTATGTTAAATAATTTGTATAATCACAATTTACGTATGTATATTTATGTTTTTGTTCATGAACGTGTGTGTTTATTTAAGAACGAGTTTAAAATTAACAATCAGTTGTAACTGTAAATGATCAAATCTATATGTACATAATCATTATACAAATGTACATATAGAAATGTATCAATTCGCATGTATGTAAGTAACTACATTCATATACATATACATGTGTAAATGTTTATGGTATTTATGTATGTAAATTCCATCAGCCAAATGTGTCATATTGTATATACACAAATCCACATACTAATGTACATACATAAATACATACATGTCTTGGGTACATTGTATATACATATGTAAATGGGATATGTAGCTATTTATCAATTTCAGTATTGCTCGTTTGATACAAAAATGTAATAAGTTAGAATTTTCTTATAAAACTTGTTTTGATATTTCAAAATTGTATAATTGCTCCACAAAAGAGTTGTAGTTGTTAAAAGAAAACATTATAAAGTTAATAATAAATTACACAGAGATACAAAATTAAAAAAAAAAATTCTGCGGCTCGGTTTTTTCAGTCAATTAGGATACAGAATATCTCGTAACCGCCCCGTCAAAAAAAAAAAAAAAAAAGAAATATCATTAAATTAAAATTTTTTTCAAGTCATTCTTACATTACTTTATACTTTATACATTATACTTTATACTTTATACTTTATACTTTATACTTTATACTTTATACTTTATACTTTATACTTTATACTTTATACTTTATACTTTATACTTTATACTTTATACTTTATACTTTATACTTTATACATTATACTTTATACTTTATACTTTATACTTTATACTTTATACTTTATACTTTACACTTTACACTTTATACTTTATACTTTATACTTTATACTTTATACTTTATACTTTATACTTTATACTTTATACTTTATACTTTATACTTTATACTTTATACTTTATACTTTATACTTTATACTTTATACTTTATACTTTATACTTTATACTTTATACTTTATACTTTATACTTTATACTTTATACTTTATACTTTATACTTTATACTTTATACTTTATACTTTATACTTTATACTTTATACTTTATACTTTATACTTTATACTTTATACTTTATACTTTATACTTTATACTTTATACTTTATACTTTATACTTTATACTTTATACTTTATACTTTATACTTTATACTTTATACTTTATACTTTATACTTTATACTTTATACTTTATACTTTATACTTTATACTTTATACTTTATACTTTATACTTTATACTTTATACTTTATACTTTATACTTTATACTTTATACTTTATACTTTATACTTTATACTTTATACTTTATACTTTATACTTTATACTTTATACTTTATACTTTATACTTTATACTTTATACTTTATACTTTATACTTTATACTTTATACTTTATACTTTATACTTTATACTTTATACTTTATACTTTATACTTTATACTTTATACTTTATACTTTATACTTTATACTTTATACTTTATACTTTATACTTTATACTTTATACTTTATACTTTATACTTTATACTTTATACTTTATACTTTATACTTTATACTTTATACTTTATACTTTATACTTTATACTTTATACTTTATACTTTATACTTTATACTTTATACTTTATACTTTATACTTTATACTTTATACTTTATACTTTATACTTTATACTTTATACTTTATACTTTATACTTTATACTTTATACTTTATACTTTATACTTTATACTTTATACTTTATACTTTATACTTTATACTTTATACTTTATACTTTATACTTTATACTTTATACTTTATACTTTATACTTTATACTTTATACTTTATACTTTATACTTTATACTTTATACTTTATACTTTATACTTTATACTTTATACTTTATACTTTATACTTTATACTTTATACTTTATACTTTATACTTTATACTTTATACTTTATACTTTATACTTTATACTTTATACTTTATACTTTATACTTTATACTTTATACTTTATACTTTATACTTTATACTTTATACTTTATACTTTATACTTTATACTTTATACTTTATACTTTATACTTTATACTTTATACTTTATACTTTATACTTTATACTTTATACTTTATACTTTATACTTTATACTTTATACTTTATACTTTATACTTTATACTTTATACTTTATACTTTATACTTTATACTTTATACTTTATACTTTATACTTTATACTTTATACTTTATACTTTATACTTTATACTTTATACTTTATACTTTATACTTTATACTTTATACTTTATACTTTATACTTTATACTTTATACTTTATACTTTATACTTTATACTTTATACTTTATACTTTATACTTTATACTTTATACTTTATACTTTATACTTTATACTTTATACTTTATACTTTATACTTTATACTTTATACTTTATACTTTATACTTTATACTTTATACTTTATACTTTATACTTTATACTTTATACTTTATACTTTATTCTTTATACTTAATACTTTATACTTTCCTTCAATATTGATTAGCATTTTTTTTGATATTTTTTTTAATAAATTCAGACCAGTCGTTTTCGAGATATGCTTTAATAAATGGTGCAACTTTAAAAATATGCATTAGAAATTTTACAATACAATTTAAAATGTAGTTTTTGACTTAAGACAGATGCATTATAATTGAAATGTTTACAAATTCGGGTAAAATTTTGGAACTGAACGGATAGAAACACTAATTTCAATACTTATGGTATTCGTCCCACTAGATAACAAGAAATTTTTTGGAAATAAATTTGAACTTCTAATCAGATGGTTGGATTTATATAGAATTTCATATAGACGTATCATAGGAGTGTATAATTTTAAGTTTGAAAGAGGGGCCCCATATACCACTCAAGAGCGGAGCTCAAAATAGGTTCGATTTTACCCCACTGTGCAGATATAAAAATCGCTATTAATTACAATCAACAATTTTATGCAATCCTCAATGACAAGACAATCCATACTTTTCTTCATAATATAAAAAAATTATAATATTATTTCGAGTAAAAAATAATCTAAGTTCCTAATATGACTTAACTTTTATTGAATTTTGGAAATCTAATTTTGGAAAAAATTTGCAACTTTCCCACTCATTTTAAACAACATTTTTCTTACATTAAATACATACATTAATATCTGTTTCTATAACACATTTGTATATTCAATGGATTTTATTGTTTTCTGATTTTTTTCTCTACAATATTATTGTTGATAATAAACACATACGGAAAACCAACGACAAGCACGCATTTCCAATAATTATATTTCAATGTATCACAATGGTTGGTCAAAAGTATAAACAAATACACACTTTTGTACAAACAAGTTTAACTCGTTCATTCAATCCGTTATTTTAAAACCAAGTAAACATAAAAGTTTTATTACAAATGAGAATACATAATTTTAAAATACATCTTTTCTTAATAGCCTTAAAGAATTTAACATTTTTAAATTAATAATTTTTTTTTTTCAAATTTTGCTAAAGGCTAACAGAAAGGTTTTAATTTTCTTTAGATATAAAACAAAATGTTTGCTGATATATATAACAAAATACTTGTACGATTATAAACATACATATGTATATATATGTTGGTGTGTACATCACCTATTCGTTTGTTTGTGTATTTGAAATATTTACATTTAATGCTGTTGTCTGGTTTCCGTTTCCGCTTCAATACAAACATTTATAGCACGTATACATATGAACAACAATAAAACTACATCGATATGCTATTCTGTATTAACAATGTAAATGATTTTAATGTGTACAAGAATTATAAAAGATAAATTTTCCAACAGATATTTCTAAAAAAAAAAAACAAATTTATAAAAACTTATATAAAGATTTATTTTATTTTTATTTTAATAATTTGTTTAAATATTCCTTGGTTCCACTGTTAAAGATTATAACGTATTTGTATAAAATACACATACGGATTTATACAACATCAGCATCACGATGACGATGATGATTATGTTGCACATCATACATTCAATATTTTATTGTTAGTAATACTACATTGTTACAATTGTGTTAAATATGACAAAAACAGCAAACAAACCAATACACTGATACAAATATATATACACTCATACTCATTAATTTACATTAACATACATACATATAAACACATATTACCATTTCCATCAACAACTGGTTGATATTTATTTTTTAATGGTAGAATCTATGTATGTATGTTAGTATATGTTTGCATATGTGTGATTGTTTAAGTATACATTTCTCTATAAACTAGCGATTTATAGTTTAAGGACATAAAATATGTCCATATGTGTTTGCGCGTGTGTAGATAATTCATTGTATGTTACCTTATGTGTTCATATAACAAAATGCTTATTATCTGTTTAACAGTTTTAACCTCTTACTCCAACAAACCCACACCTACGAACATAAATATTCATTCGTATACATACACAATTAAATACTTACATAGTCACACACATTCATATGTATGTACAACTTCATTATTAAGTACGTGATTGTATGTTTATATATTTGGGAAAATATTTAAGATTTAATGGTTTTAAAGAGCCGTGTCAGTCAGTCTCTTGTAATAACATGAGTTTCTTATTGTTAATTTCAATATTGATATTTACACACAAACAATATTAACGAAATTATTTTTAAATGAGTTTTAATAAAACTAGACCAAAATCGATAAAGAAAAAGGGACTTTTCATATAAAAATAGATTTTTCTGGTGGGAAGTATGAGTGATCACAGATTTTCACTCTTTTGGCTCTATCAGCTCTGGTTTAGCTTTAAAATCGATTTTTATGTTTTTCATATAAAAATTGATTTTTGGTGGGAAATATGAGTGATCACAGATTTTCACTCTTTTGGCTCTATCTGCTCTGGTTTAGCTTTAAAATCGATTTTTATGTTTTTCATATAAAAATCGATTTTTGGTGGGAAATAAGAGTGATCACAGATTTTCACTTTTTTGGCTCTATCTGCTCTGGTTTAGCTTTAAAATCGATTTTTATATTTTTCATATAAAAATCTATTTTTGATGCGAAATATGAGTGATCATAGATTTTCACTCTTTTGGCTCTATCTGCTCTGGTTTAGCTTTAAAATCGATTTTTATGTTTTTCATATAAAAATTGATTTTTGGTGGGAAATAAGATTGATCACAGATTTTCACTCTTTTGGCTTTATCTGCTCTGCTTTAGCTTTAAAATTGATTTTGATATTTTTCATAAAATTCGATTTTTGGTGGGAAATATGAGCGATCACAGATTTTCACTCTTTTGGCTCTATCTGCTCTGGTTTAGCTTTAAAATCGATTTTTATGTTTTTCATATAAAAATCGATTTTTGGTGGGAAATAAGATTGGTCACAGATTTTCACTCTTTTGGCTCTATCTGCTCTGGTTTAGCTTTAAAATCGATTTTTATGTTTTTCATATAAAAATCGATTTTTGGTGGGAAATAAGAGTGATCACAGATTTTCACACCTTTGGCTCTATCTGCTCTGGTTTAGCTTTAAAATCGATTTTTATATTTTTCATATAAAAATCGATTTTTATATTTTTCATATAAAAATCAATTTTTGATGCGAAATATGAGTGATAACAGATTTTCACTCTTTTGGTCCTATCTGCTCTGGTTTAGCTTTAAAATCGATTTTTATATTTTTCATATAAAAATCGATTTTTGGTGGGAAATATGAGTGATCACAGATTTTTACTCTTTTGGCTCTATCTGCTCTGGTTTAGCTTTAAAATCGATTTTTATATTTTTTATATAAAAATCGATTTTTGGTGGGAAATAAGAGTGATCACAGATTTTCACACCTTTGGCTCTATCTGCTCTGGTTTAGCTTTAAAATCGATTTTTATATTTTTCATATAAAAATCGATTTTTATATTTTTCATATAAAAATCGATTTTTGATGCGAAATATGAGTGATAACAGATTTTCACTCTTTTGGTCCTATCTGCTCTGGTTTAGCTTTAAAATCGATTTTTATATTTTTCATATAAAAATCGATTTTTGGTGGGAAATATGAGTGATCACAGATTTTCACTCTTTTGGCTCTATCTGCTCTGCTTTAGCTTTAAAATCGATTTTGATATTTTTCATATAAAATTCGATTTCTGAGGAGAAATATGAGCGATCACAGATTTTCACTCTTTTGGCTATATCTGCTCTGGTTTAGCTTTAAAATCGATTTTTATATTTTTCATATAAAAATCGATTTTTGGTGGGACATAAGAGTGATCACAGATTTTCACTCTTTTGGCTCTATCTGCTCTGGTTTAGCTTTAAAATCGATTTTTATGTTTTTCATATAAAAATTGATTTTTGGTGGGAAATATGAGTGATCACAGATTTTCACTCTTTTGGCTCTATCTGCTCTGGTTTAGCTTTAAAATCGATTTTTATGTTTTTCATATAAAAATCGATTTTTGGTGGGAAATAAGATTGGTCACAGATTTTCACTCTTTTGGCTCTATCTGCTCTGGTTTAGCTTTAAAATCGATTTTTATGTTTTTCATATAAAAATCTATTTTTGATGCGAAATATGAGTGATCATAGATTTTCACTCTTTTGGCTCTATCTGCTCTGGTTTAGCTTTAAAATCGATTTTTATGTTTTTCATATAAAAATTGATTTTTGGTGGGAAATATGAGTGATCACAGATTTTCACTCTTTTGGCTCTATCTGCTCTGGTTTAGCTTTAAAATCGATTTTTATGTTTTTCATATAAAAATTGATTTTTGGTGAGAAATATGAGCGATCACAGATTTTCACTCTTTTGGCTCTATCTGCTCTGGTTTAGCTTTAAAATCGATTTTTATGTTTTTCATATAAAAATCGATTTTTGGTGGGAAATAAGAGTGATCACAGATTTTCACTCTTTTGGCTTTATCTGCTCTGCTTTAGCTTTAAAATCGATTTTGATATTTTTCATATAAAATTCGATTTTTGGTGGGAAATATGAGTGATCACAGATTTTCACTCTTTTGGCTCTATCTGCTCTGGTTTAGCTTTAAAATCGATTTTTATGTTTTTCATATAAAAATTGATTTTTGGTGAGAAATATGAGCGATCACAGATTTTCACTCTTTTGGCTCTATCTGCTCTGGTTTAGCTTTAAAATCGATTTTTATGTTTTTCATATAAAAATCGATTTTTGGTGGGAAATAAGAGTGATCACAGATTTTCACTCTTTTGGCTCTATCTGCTCTGGTTTAGCTTTAAAATCGATTTTGATATTTTTCATATAAAAATCGATTTTTGGCTCTATCTGCTCTGGTTTAGCTTTAAAATCGATTTTTATGTTTTTCATATAAAAATCGATTTTTGGTGGGAAATATGAGTGATCACAGATTTTCACTCTTTTGGCTCTATCTGCTCTGGTTTAGCTTTAAAATCGATTTTTATATTTTTCATATAAAAATCGATTTTTGATGGGAAATATGAGTGATCACAGATTTTTACTCTTTTGGCTCTATCTGCTCTGGTTTAGCTTTAAAATCGATTTTTATGTTTTTCATATAAAAATCGATTTTTGGTGGGAAATAAGAGTGATCACAGATTTTCACACCTTTGGCTGTATCTGCTCTGGTTTAGCTTTAAAATCGATTTTTATATTTTTCATATAAAAATCGATTTTTGATGCGAAATATGAGTGATAACAGATTTTCACTCTTTTGGCTCTATCTGCTCTGGTTTAGCTTTAAAATCGATTTTTATGTTTTTCATATAAAAATTGATTTTTGGTGGGAAATATGAGTGATCACAGATTTTCACTCTTTTGGCTCTATCTGCTATGGTTTAGCTTTAAAATCGATTTTTATATTTTTCATATAAAAATTGATTTTTGGTGGGAAATATGAGTGATCACAGATTTTCACTCTTTTGGCTCTATCTGCTATGGTTTAGCTTTAAAATCGATTTTTATATTTTTCATATAAAAATTGATTTTTGGTGGGAAATATGAGTGATAACAGATTTTCACTCTTTTGGCTCTATCTGCTCTGGTTTAGCTTTAAAATCGATTTTTATGTTTTTCATATAAAAATTGATTTTTGGTGGGAAATATGAGTGATCACAGATTTTCACTCTTTTGGCTCTATCTGCTCTGGTTTAGCTTTAAAATCGATTTTTATGTTTTTCATTTAAAAATCGATTTTTGGTGGGAGATATGAGTGATCACAAATTTTCACTCTTTTGGCACCATCTGCTCTGGTTTAGCTTTAAAATCGATTTTTATGTTTTTCATTTAAAAATCGATTTTTGGTGGGAAATATGAGTGATCACAGATTTTCACTCTTTTGGCTCTATATGCTCTGGTTTAGCTTTAAAATCGATTTTTATATTTTTCATATGAAAATCGATTTTTTGTGGGAAATATGAGTGATCACAGATTTTCACTCTTTTAGCTCTATCTGCTCTGGTTTAGCTTTAAAATCGATTTCTATGTTTTTCATATAAAAATCGATTTTTGGTGGGAAATATGAGTGATCACAGATTTTCACTCTTTTAGCTCTATCTACTCTGGTTTAGCTTTAAAATCGATTTTTATGTTTTTCATATAAAAATCGATTTTTGGTGGGAAATAAGAGTCATCACAGATTTTCAATCTTTTGGCTCTATCTGCTCTGGTTTAGCTTTAAAATCGATTTTTATGTTTTTCATATAAAATTCGATTTTTGGTGGGAAATAAGAGTGATCACAGATTTTCACTCTTTTGGCTCTATCTGCTCTGGTTTAGCTTTAAAATCGATTTTTATATTTTTCATATAAAAATCGATTTTTGTTGGGAGATAAGAGTGATCACAGATTTTCACTCTTTTGGCTCTATCTGCTCTGGTTTAGCTTTAAAATCGATTTTTATGTTTTTCATATAAAAATCGATTTTTGGTGGGAAATAAGAGTGATCACAGATTTTCACTCTTTTGGCTCTATCTGCTCTGGTTTAGCTTTAAAATCGATTTTGATATTTTTCATATAAAATTCGATTTTTGGTGGGAAATAAGACTGATCACAGGTTTTCACTCTTTTGGCTCTATCTGCTCTGGTTTAGCTTTAAAATCCATTTTGTATATTTTTCATTTAAAAATCGATTTTTGGTGGGAAATATGAGTGATCACAAATTTTCACTCTTTTGGCTCTATCTGCTCTGGTTTAGCTTTAAAATCGATTTTTATATTTTTCATATAAAAATCGATTTTTGGTGGGAAATAAGAGTGATCACAGATTTTCACTCTTTTGGCTCTATCTGCTCTGGTTTAGCTTTAAAATCGATTTTTATGTTTTTCATATAAAAATCGATTTTTGGTGGGAAATAAGAGTGATCACAGATTTTCACTCTTTTGGCTCTATCTGCTCTGGTTTAGCTTTAAAATCGATTTTTATATTTTTCATATAAAAATCGATTTTTGATGCGAAATATGAGTGATCACAGATTTTCACTCTTTTGGGTCTATCTGCTCTTGTTTAGCTTTGAAATCGATTTTTATATTTTTCATATAAAAATCGATTTTTGGTGGGAAATATGAGTGATCACAGATTTTTACTCTTTTGGCTCTATCTGCTCTGGTTTAGCTTTAAAATCGATTTTTATGTTTTTCATATAAAAATCGATTTTTGGTGGGAAATAAGAGTGATCACAGATTTTCACTCTTTTGGCTCTATCTGCTCTGGTTTAGCTTTAAAATCGATTTTTATATTTTTCATTTAAAAATCGATTTTTGGTGGGAAATATGAGTGATCACAAATTTTCACTCTTTTGGCTCTATCTGCTCTGGTTTAGCTTTAAAATCGATTTTTATATTTTTCATATAAAAATCGATTTTTGGTGGGAAATAAGAGTGATCACAGATTTTCACTCTTTTGGCTCTATCTGCTCTGGTTTAGCTTTAAAATCGATTTTTATATTTTTCATTTAAAAATCGATTTTTGGTGGGAAATATGAGTGATCACAGATTTTTACTCTTTTGGCTCTATCTGCTCTGGTTTAGCTTTAAAATCGATTTTTATGTTTTTCATATAAAAATCGATTTTTGGTGGGAAATAAGAGTGATCACAGATTTTCACACCTTTGGCTCTATCTGCTCTGGTTTAGCTTTAAAATCGATTTTTATATTTTTCATATAAAAATCGATTTTTGATGCGAAATATGAGTGATAACAGATTTTCACTCTTTTGGCTCTATCTGCTCTGGTTTAGCTTTAAAATCGATTTTTATATTTTTCATATAAAAATCGATTTTTGGTGGGACATAAGAGTGATCACAGATTTTCACTTTTTGGCCCTATCTGCTCTGGTTTAGCTTTAAAATCGATTTTTATGTTTTTCATATAAAAATTGATTTTTGGTGGGAAATATAAGTGATCACAGATTTTCACACCTTTGGCTCT
Source organism: Protophormia terraenovae (assembly GCA_951394005.1). NCBI lineage: Eukaryota > Metazoa > Arthropoda > Insecta > Diptera > Calliphoridae > Protophormia > Protophormia terraenovae. The sequence continues at coordinate 128,425,391 of OX596075.1, read as the reverse complement.
ATCTGCTCTGGTTTAGCTTTAAAATCGATTTTTATATTTTTCATATAAAAATCGATTTTGATGCGAAATATGAGTGATAACAGATTTTCACTCTTTTGGCTCTATCTGCTCTGGTTTAGCTTTAAAATCGATTTTTATATTTTTCATATAAAAATCGATTTTTGGTGGGACATAAGAGTGATCACAGATTTTCACTTTTTGGCCCTATCTGCTCTGGTTTAGCTTTAAAATCGATTTTTATGTTTTTCATATAAAAATTGATTTTTGGTGGGAAATATAAGTGATCACAGATTTTCACACCTTTGGCTCTATCTGCTCTGGTTTAGCTTTAAAATCGATTTTTATATTTTTCATATAAAAATCGATTTTGATGCGAAATATGAGTGATAACAGATTTTCACTCTTTTGGCTCTATCTGCTCTGGTTTAGCTTTAAAATCGATTTTTATATTTTTCATATAAAAATCGATTTTTGGTGGGACATAAGAGTGATCACAGATTTTCACTTTTTGGCCCTATCTGCTCTGGTTTAGCTTTAAAATCGATTTTTATGTTTTTCATATAAAAATTGATTTTTGGTGGGAAATATAAGTGATCACAGATTTTCACACCTTTGGCTCTATCTGCTCTGGTTTAGCTTTAAAATCGATTTTTATATTTTTCATATAAAAATCGATTTTGATGCGAAATATGAGTGATAACAGATTTTCACTCTTTTGGCTCTATCTGCTCTGGTTTAGCTTTAAAATCGATTTTTATATTTTTCATATAAAAATCGATTTTTGGTGGGACATAAGAGTGATCACAGATTTTCACTTTTTGGCCCTATCTGCTCTGGTTTAGCTTTAAAATCGATTTTTATGTTTTTCATATAAAAATTGATTTTTGGTGGGAAATAAGAGTGATCACAGATTTTCACACCTTTGGCTCTATCTGCTCTGGTTTAGCTTTAAAATCGATTTTTATATTTTTCATATAAAAATCGATTTTGATGCGAAATATGAGTGATAACAGATTTTCACTCTTTTGGCTCTATCTGCTCTGGTTTAGCTTTAAAATCGATTTTTATATTTTTCATATAAAAATCGATTTTTGGTGGGACATAAGAGTGATCACAGATTTTCACTTTTTGGCCCTATCTGCTCTGGTTTAGCTTTAAAATCGATTTTTATGTTTTTCATATAAAAATTGATTTTTGGTGGGAAATATGAGTGATCACAGATTTTCACTCTTTTGGCTCTATCTGCTATGGTTTAGCTTTAAAATCGATTTTTATATTTTTCATATAAAAATCGATTTTTGGTGGGAAATATGAGTGATCACAGATTTTCACTCTTTTGGCTCTATCTGCTCTGGTTTAGCTTTAAAATCCATTTTGTATATTTTTCATTTAAAAATCGATTTTTGGTGGGAAATATGAGTGATCACAAATTTTCACTCTTTTGGCTCTATCTGCTCTGGTTTAGCTTTAAAATCGATTTTTATATTTTTCATATAAAAATCGATTTTTGGTGGGAAATAAGAGTGATCACAGATTTTCACTCTTTTGGCTCTATCTGCTCTGGTTTAGCTTTAAAATCGATTTTTATGTTTTTCATATAAAAATCGATTTTTGGTGGGAAATAAGAGTGATCACAGATTTTCACTCTTTTGGCTCTATCTGCTCTGGTTTAGCTTTAAAATCGATTTTTATATTTTTCATATAAAAATCGATTTTTGATGCGAAATATGAGTGATCACAGATTTTCACTCTTTTGGGTCTATCTGCTCTTGTTTAGCTTTGAAATCGATTTTTATATTTTTCATATAAAAATCGATTTTTGGTGGGAAATATGAGTGATCACAGATTTTTACTCTTTTGGCTCTATCTGCTCTGGTTTAGCTTTAAAATCGATTTTTATGTTTTTCATATAAAAATCGATTTTTGGTGGGAAATAAGAGTGATCACAGATTTTCACACCTTTGGCTCTATCTGCTCTGGTTTAGCTTTAAAATCGATTTTTATATTTTTCATATAAAAATCGATTTTTGATGCGAAATATGAGTGATAACAGATTTTCACTCTTTTGGCTCTATCTGCTCTGGTTTAGCTTTAAAATCGATTTTTATATTTTTCATATAAAAATCGATTTTTGGTGGGACATAAGAGTGATCACAGATTTTCACTTTTTGGCCCTATCTGCTCTGGTTTAGCTTTAAAATCGATTTTTATGTTTTTCATATAAAAATTGATTTTTGGTGGGAAATATAAGTGATCACAGATTTTCACTCTTTTGGCTCTATCTGCTCTGGTTTAGCTTTAAAATCGATTTTTATATTTTTCATATAAAAATCGATTTTGATGCGAAATATGAGTGATCACAGATTTTCACTCTTTTGGCCCTATCTGCTCTGGTTTAGCTTTAAAATCGATTTTTATGTTTTTCATATAAAAATTGATTTTTGGTGGGAAATATGAGTGATCACAGATTTTCACTCTTTTGGCTCTATCTGCTATGGTTTAGCTTTAAAATCGATTTTTATATTTTTCATATAAAAATCGATTTTTGGTGGGAAATATGAGTGATCACAGATTTTCACTCTTTTGGCTCTATCTGCTCTGGTTTAGCTTTAAAATCGATTTTTATGTTTTTCATATAAAAATTGATTTTTGGTGGGAAATATGAGTGATCACAGATTTTCACTCTTTTGGCTCTATCTGCTCTGGTTTAGCTTTAAAATCGATTTTTATATTTTTCATATAAAAATCGATTTTTGGTGGGACATAAGAGTGATCACAGATTTTCACTTTTTGGCCCTATCTGCTCTGGTTTAGCTTTAAAATCGATTTTTATGTTTTTCATATAAAAATTGATTTTTGGTGGGAAATATGAGTGATCACAGATTTTCACTCTTTTGGCTCTATCTGCTCTGGTTTAGCTTTAAAATCGATTTTTATGTTTTTCATATAGAAATCGATTTTTGGTGGGAAATATGAGTGATCACAGATTTTCACTCTTTTGGCTCTATCTGCTCTGGTTTAGCTTTAAAATCGATTTTTATGTTTTTCATATAAAAATCGATTTTTGGTGGGAAATAAAATTGATCTGCTCTTAATATGTTTTTCATATAAAAATCGATTTTTGGTGGGAAATATGAGTGATCACAGATTTTCACTCTTTTGGCTCTATCTGCTCTGGTTTAGCTTTAAAACCGATTTTTATGTTTTTCATATAAAAATCGATTTTTGGTGGGAAATAAGAGTGATCACAGATTTTCACTCTTTTGGCTCTATCTGCTCTGGTTTAGCTTTAAAATCGATTTTTATATTTTTCATATAAAAATCTATTTTTGATGCGAAATATGAGTGATCATAGATGTTCACTCTTTTGGCTCTATCTGCTCTGGTTTAGCTTTAAAATCGATTTTTATATTTTTCATATAAAAATCGATTTTTGATGCGAAATATGAGTGATCACAGATTTTCACTCTTTTGGCTCTATCTGCTCTGGTTTAGCTTTAAAATCGATTTTAATGTTTTTCATATAAAAATCGATTTTTGGTGGGAAATAAGAGTGATCACAGATTTTCACTCTTTTGGCTCTATCTGCTCTGGTTTAGCTTTAAAATCGATTTTTATATTTTTCATATAAAAATCGATTTTTGGTGGGAAATAAGAGTGATCACAGATTTTCACTCTTTTGGCTCTATATGCTCTGGTTTAGCTTTAAAATCGATTTTTATATTTTTCATATGAAAATCGATTTTTTGTGGGAAATATGAGTGATCACAGATTTTCACTCTTTTGGCCCTATCTGCTCTGGTTTAGCTTTAAAATCGATTTTTATGTTTTTCATATAAAAATTGATTTTTGGTGGGAAATATGAGTGATCACAGATTTTCACTCTTTTGGCTCTATCTGCTATGGTTTAGCTTTAAAATCGATTTTTATATTTTTCATATAAAAATCGATTTTTGGTGGGAAATATGAGTGATCACAGATTTTCACTCTTTTGGCTCTATCTGCTCTGGTTTAGCTTTAAAATCGATTTTTATATATTATATGGGAAATAAGAGTGATCACAGATTTTCACTCTTTTGGCTCTATCTGCTCTGGTTTAGCTTTAAAATAGATTTTTATATTTTTCATATAAAAATCGATTTTTGGTGGGAAATATGAGTGATCACAGATTTTCACTCTTTTGGCTCTATCTGCTCTGGTTTAGCTTTAAAATCGATTTTTATGTTTTTCATATAAAAATCGATTTTTGGTGGGAAATATGAGTGATCACAGATTTTCACTCTTTTGGCTCTATCTGCTCTGGTTTAGCTTTAAAATCGATTTTTATGTTTTTCATATAAAAATCGATTTTTGATGCGAAATATGAGTGATCACAGATTTTCACTCTTTTGGCTCTATCTGCTCTGGTTTAGCTTTAAAATCGATTTTTATATATTATATGGGAAATAAGAGTGATCACAGATTTTCACTCTTTTGGCCCTATCTGCTCTGGTTTAGCTTTAAAATCGATTTTTATGTTTTTCATATAAAAATTGATTTTTGGTGGGAAATATGAGTGATCACAGATTTTCACTCTTTTGGCTCTATCTGCTATGGTTTAGCTTTAAAATCGATTTTTATATTTTTCATATAAAAATCGATTTTTGGTGGGAAATATGAGTGATCACAGATTTTCACTCTTTTGGCTCTATCTGCTCTGGTTTAGCTTTAAAATCGATTTTTATATATTATGTGGGAAATAAGAGTGATCACAGATTTTCACTCTTTTGGCTCTATCTGCTCTGGTTTAGCTTTAAAATAGATTTTTATATTTTTCATATAAAAATCGATTTTTGGTGGGAAATATGAGTGATCACAGATTTTCACTCTTTTGGCTCTATCTGCTCTGGTTTAGCTTTAAAATCGATTTTTATATATTATATGGGAAATAAGAGTGATCACAGATTTTCACTCTTTTGGCTCTATCTGCTCTGGTTTAGCTTTAAAATCGATTTTTATATATTATATGGGAAATAAGAGTGATCACAGATTTTCACTCTTTTGGCTCTATCTGCTCTGGTTTAGCTTTAAAATAGATTTTTATGTTTTTCATATAAAAATCGATTTTTGGTGGGAAATATGAGTGATCACAGATTTTCACTCTTTTGGCTCTATCTGCTCTGGTTTAGCTTTAAAATCGATTTTTATGTTTTTCATATAAAAATCGATTTTTGGTGGGAAATAAGAGTGATCACAGATTTTCACTCTTTTGGCTCTATCTGCTCTGGTTTAGCTTTAAAATCGATTTTTATATTTTTCATATAAAAATCGATTTTTGGTGGGAAATATAAGTGATCACAGATTTTCACTCTTTTGGCTCTATCTGCTCTGGTTTAGCTTTAAAATCGATTTCTATGTTTTTCATATAAAAATCGATTTTTGGTGGGAAATATGAGTGATCACAGATTTTCACTCTTTTGGCTCTATCTACTCTGGTTTAGCTTTAAAATCGATTTTTATGTTTTTCATATAAAAATCGATTTTTGGTGGGAAATATGAGTGATAACAGATTTCCACTCTTTTGGCTCTATCTGCTCTGGTTTAGCTTTAAAATCGATTTTTATGTTTTTCATATAAAAATCGATTTTTGGTGGGAAATATGAGTGATCACAAATTTTCACTCTTTTGGCTCTATCTGCTCTGGTTTAGCTTTAAAATCGATTTTGATATTTTTCATATAAAATTCGATTTTTGGTGGGAAATATGAGTGATCACAAATTTTCACTCTTTTGGCTCTATCTGCTGTGGTTTAGCTTTAAAATCGATTTTTATATTTTTCATATGAAAATCGATTTTTTGTGGGAAATATGAGTGATCACAGATTTTTACTCTTTTGGCTCTATCTGCTCTGGTTTAGCTTTAAAATCGATTTTTATGTTTTTCATATAAAAATCGATTTTTGGTGGGAAATAAGAGTGATCACAGATTTTCACTCTTTTGGCTCTATCTGCTCTGGTTTAGCTTTAAAATCGATTTTGATATTTTTCATATAAAATTCGATTTTTGGTGGGAAATATGAGTGATCACAAATTTTCACTCTTTTGGCTCTATCTGCTCTGGTTTAGCTTTAAAATCGATTTTTATATTTTTCATATAAAAATCGATTTTTGGTGGGAAATATAAGTGATCACAGATTTTCACTCTTTTGGCTCTATCTGCTCTGGTTTAGCTTTAAAATCGATTTTTATGTTTTTCATTTAAAAATCGATTTTTGGTGGGAGATATGAGTGATCACAAATTTTCACTCTTTTGGCACCATCTGCTCTGGTTTAGCTTTAAAATCGATTTTTATGTTTTTCATATGAAAATCGATTTTTTGTGGGAAATATGAGTGATCACAGATTTTCACTCTTTTGGCTCTATCTGCTCTGGTTTAGCTTTAAAATCGATTTCTATGTTTTTCATATAAAAATCGACTTTTGGTGGGAAATATGAGTGATCACAGATTTTCACTCTTTTGGCTCTATCTACTCTGGTTTAGCTTTAAAATCGATTTTTATGTTTTTCATATAAAAATCGATTTTTGGTGGGAAATATGAGTGATAACAGATTTCCACTCTTTTGGCTCTATCTGCTCTGGTTTAGCTTTAAAATCGATTTTTATATTTTTCATATAAAAATCGATTTTTGGTGGGAAATAAGAGTGATCACAGATTTTCACTCTTTTGGCTCTATCTGCTCTGGTTTAGCTTTAAAATCGATTTTTATATTTTTTCATATAAAAATCGATTTTTGGTGGGAAATAAGAGTGATCACAGATTTTCACTCTTTTGGCTCTATCTGCTCTGGTTTAGCTTTAAAATCGATTTTGATATTTTTCATATAAAATTCGATTTTTGGTGGGAAATAAGACTGATCACAGGTTTTCACTCTTTTGGCTCTATCTGCTCTGGTTTAGCTTTAAAATCGATTTTTATATTTTTCATTTAAAAATCGATTTTTGGTGGGAAATATGAGTGATCACAAATTTTCACTCTTTTGGCTCTATCTGCTCTGGTTTAGCTTTAAAATCGATTTTTATATTTTTCATATAAAAATCGATTTTTGGTGGGAAATAAGAGTGATCACAGATTTTCACTCTTTTGGCTCTATCTGCTCTGGTTTAGCTTTAAAATCGATTATAAAATTTATAAAATTTATATTTTTCATATAAAAATCGATTTTTGATGCGAAATATGAGTGATCACAGATTTTCACTCTTTTGGGTCTATCTGCTCTTGTTTAGCTTTGAAATCGATTTTTATGTTTTTCATATAAAAATCGATTTTTGGTGGGAAATAAGAGTGATCACAGATTTTCACTCTTTTGGCTCTATCTGCTCTGGTTTAGCTTTAAAATCGATTTTTATGTTTTTCATATAAAAATCGATTTTTGGTGGGAAATAAGAGTGATCACAGATTTTCACTCTTTTGGCTCTATCTGCTCTGGTTTAGCCTTAAAATCGATTATAAAATTTATAAAATTTATATTTTTCATATAAAAATCGATTTTTGATGCGAAATATGAGTGATCACAGATTTTTACTCTTTTGGCTCTATCTGCTCTGGTTTAGCTTTAAAATCGATTTTTATGTTTTTCATATAAAAATCGATTTTTGGTGGGAAATAAGAGTGATCACAGATTTTCACTCTTTTGGCTCTATCTGCTCTGGTTTAGCTTTAAAATCGATTTTTATATTTTTCATTTAAAAATCGATTTTTGGTGGGAAATATGAGTGATCACAGATTTTTACTCTTTTGGCTCTATCTGCTCTGGTTTAGCTTTAAAATCGATTTTTATGTTTTTCATATAAAAATCGATTTTTGGTGGGAAATAAGAGTGATCACAGATTTTCACTCTTTTGGCTCTATCTGCTCTGGTTTAGCTTTAAAATCGATTTTTATATTTTTCATTTAAAAATCGATTTTTGGTGGGAAATATGAGTGATCACAAATTTTCACTCTTTTGGCTCTATCTGCTCTGGCTTAGCTTTAAAACCGATTTTTATGTTTTTCATATAAAAATCGATTTTTGGTAGGAATTAAGAGTGATCTGCTCTGGTTTAGCTTTAAAATTGATTTTTGGTGGGAAATATGAGTGATCACAGATTTTCACTCTATCTGCTCTGGTTTAGCTTTAAAATCGATTTTTATATTTTTCATTTAAAAATCGATTTTTGGTGGGAAATAAGAGTGATCACTGGTTTTCACTCTTTTGGCTCTATCTGCTCTGGTTTAGCTTTAAAATCGATTTTTATGTTTTTCATATAAAAATCGATTTTTGGTGGGAAATAAGAGTGATAACAGATTTTCACTCTTTTGGCTCTATCTGCTCTGGTTTAGCTTTAAAATCGATTTTTATATTTTTCATATAAAAATCGATTTTTGATGGGAAATAAGAGTGATCACAGATTTTCACTCTTTTGGCTCTATCTGCTCTGGTTTAGCTTTAAAATCGATTTTTATGTTTTTCATATAAAAATCGATTTTTGGTGGGAAATAAGAGTGATCACAGATTTTCACTCTTTTGGCTCTATCTGCTCTGGTTTAGCTTTAAAATCGATTTTTATATTTTTCATATAAAAATCGATTTTTGATGGGAAATATGAGTGATCACAGGTTTTCACTCTTTTGGCTCTATCTGCTGTGGTTTAGCTTTAAAATCGATTTTTATATTTTTCATATAAAAATCGATTTTTGGTGGGAAATAAGAGTGATCACAGATTTTCACTCTTTTGGCACTATCTGGTCTTGTTTAGCTTTAAAATCGATTTTATGTTTTTCATATAAAAATCGATTTTTGGTGGGAAATAAGAGTGATCACAGATTTTCACTCTTTTTATGTTTTTCATACAAAAATCGATTTTTGGTGGGAAATAAGAGTGATCACAGATTTTCACTCTTTTGGCTCTATCTGCTCTGGTTTAGCTTTAAAATCGATTTTGATATTTTTCATATAAAAATCGATTTTTGGTGGGAAATAAGAGTGATCGCAGATTTTCACTCTTTTGGCACTATCTGGTCTTGTTTAGCTTTAAAATCGATTTTATGTTTTTCGTATAAAAATCGATTTTTGGTGGGAAATAAGAGTGATCACAGATTTTCACTCTTTTGGCACTATCTGGTCTTGTTTAGCTTTAAAATCGATTTTATGTTTTTCGTATAAAAATCGATTTTTGGTGGGAAATAAGAGTGATCGCAGATTTTCACTCTTTTGGCACTATCTGGTCTTGTTTAGCTTTAAAATCGATTTTATGTTTTTCATATAAAAATCGATTTTTGGTGGGAAATATGAGTGATCACAGATTTTTACTCTTTTGCTCTGGTTTAGTTTTATCGGTTTTATATTTTTCATATAAAAATCGATTTTTGGTGGGAAATAAGAGTGATCACAGATTTTCACTCTTTTGGCTCTATCTGCTCTGGTTTAGCTTTAAAATCGATTTTTATATTTTTCATATAAAAATCGATTTTTGGTGGGAAATAAGAGTGATCACAGATTTTCACTCTTTTGGCTCTATCTGCTCTGGTTTAGCTTTAAAATCGATTTTTATATTTTTCATATGAAAATCGATTTTTGATGGGAAATATGAGTGATCACAGGTTTTCACTCTTTTGGCTCTATCTGCTCTGGTTTAGCTTTAAAATCGATTTTTATATTTTTCATATAAAAATCGATTTTTGGTGGGAAATAAGAGTGATCACAGATTTTCACTCTTTTGGCACTATCTGGTCTTGTTTAGCTTTAAAATCGATTTTATGTTTTTCATATAAAAATCTATTTTTGGTGGGAAATATGAGTGATCACAGATTTTTACTCTTTTGCTCTGGTTTAGTTTTATCGGTTTTATATTTTTCATATAAAAATCGATTTTTGGTGGGAAATAAGAGTGATCACAGATTTTCACTCTTTTGGCTCTATCTGCTCTGGTTTAGCTTTAAAATCGATTTTTATATTTTTCATATAAAAATCGATTTTTGGTGGGAAATAAGAGTGATCACAGATTTTCACTCATATGGCTTCATCTGCTCTGGTTTAGCTTTAAAATCGATTTTTATATTTTTCATATAAAAATCGATTTTTGGTGGGAAATAAGAGTGATCACAGATTTTCACTCTTTTGGCTATATCTGCTCTGGTTTAGCTTTAAAATCGATTTTTATATTTTTCATATAAAAATCAATTTTTGGTGGGAAATAAGAGTGATCACAGATTTTCACTCTTGTGGCTCTATCTGCTCTGGTTTAGCTTTAAAATCGATTTTTATATTTTTCATATAAAAATCGATTTTTGGTGGGAAATATGAGTGATCACAGATTTTCACTCTTTTGGCTATATCTGTTCTGGTTTAGCTTTTAATTTAGTAGTTTAATGAACAAAAATCTTTTTCCGCTTGTGTGTTTGTTAAAATTCCTAAGTATCCCCAAGATAATGACATTAATGTAGTAGTTATTTGTAGTTGATGTGGAAATAATATTGATGATGATGATGAGGACGATGAAAGTTTTGTTGTTGATAAACAAATGTCACAAAAATAAACCACTACAGCTGCAGTGGTGGCCAGTAATCTTGTGGTCAACCAGATTGAACAAGTAGATTTTGTGAATTTGCTTTAATATATTTATCTAGCTGGACTTTTGTGTATGAGTTTATGATGTTATAAATTGTTGTTGTTGATTTCTTAAATTGTTTTAAATTAAACTTAATTAGTTTGTAGGTGCTTTTGTTTATGTGTGTGTGGAGAGGTTTATTATTCTTCTTCAAGATATGGCAAATAATTTATCTTACACTCAATAAGTTATTGTGTAAAATTTGAAGTTTAGGAAGAGTTGAAATACAAATTCGAATGAGAGTGAAGTAAATTTTCTAACAATGAGGTTAATTAGGAAATTCTAAAAAGACCTCTTGATACATCTGTTAGAAAAATATACCAATAGCGGATATTTCAAAATATTAGGCGTTTATATATGTAGCAACTAAATTTATGATGTCTGTTTTTAATAAATTAAATTTAGATAATTTCGAAAGAATTTTGTGTGCGTTTCACTCATTACTTTATTTTTTTTATACTAAGCGTGAATACCCCAAATGTATTTTTTAATACAATGCCATTATACCATATATTTAGTAAATTATTTAAAATTAATTATAATCCAAATAAATTTTATATACTTTTATCCTTTTGACTGCCAACGTTAAAAACAAATAAAATACATTTTGCATTAATTTAATAATATTTTTATTTATTTATAATAGATAAATAAAAATAAATAAAAACATTTATATTATATATAATAAATAATTAAATAAACACAAATAGACAATCAATGAAAGACATAAACGATAAATGCAATAAAATTTATAAATAAATATTTGCATTAACTAAAAAAGCACATACACACATAAACACAACAATATAATATAATACAAAAAAAAAAAAAAAAAAATAAATTATAACAAAAAGTAATAAAAAAAGTACATAATAATTAAATTGTTATAAATGTACTTAGCTATATGAATGTACATAAGTATGTATATATACACATACATATAAGTATAAGTATATACTTATAATGCAGTAAAACATTTTACTATATTTACATATTTTTATTCACAAATATACATGTAGATATGCACAGTGGGACCAATCATAAAAATTTTGGTAATAAATCTATGTCTCTTAAACTACTGTACGGATCAAATTAAAATGTATGGGAAAGTTATAAAGGAGGACCAAAGCTTTGAAAAAAATTTTCTTGTAGTTACCCTTTGATAACACTAGATAAGCTACAGGGTGTAAAAGTTAACCATCCCGATTACGTAAAAGTTTTCAAAAAATCGTAACTTCTACAAACCAACTCCGATCAATCAAGACTCATAAGGAGTGAGATCGAAAAAAACAACACACATTTTATTTTTTAAAAATAAATTTTATGATTCATATATGAAACTGAGACCAAAATATTTCTTCATGAACTAAAAAAAAATATTTCACAAATATTCGGACTTAATTATTTTATGATCTGTTAATATTTGATTTGATGATATTAAAAAATTATAACCGAAAAAATTATAACTGCGCACTAAAGGGTTAAACAGTAACAGGATATATAATGGGCTCTATAAATACCGATATATACATCAAAGAATGTTTGCAAAAAAGGGTTCTTCCTTTCATAAGAGAGCGGAATATATCCACATATTTTTGGCCCGATTTGGCATCATGTCACTAAGGTAAGCAAGCAGTGGAAATTTTGAAATTTTGCATATAAAATTTTATTTTTTTAAATATGTACTCGTAGAAAAAAATAATTTCAAAATAATTTTTGTAAATATTTTAAATTTTACGTACAAAAAATATATTTTTTACCGTATTTTACTTCATAACTCCTAAACCTCATAACTTGAAATTAGGCACAAATATAGAGTAGAGTTACTTTATTAATAAATATATTTTTTGAGAATTTTAAAATACCGTTTTTTGAGATATTAAGCTTTGATCTTTATATTATCGATTATGACCTTTGAACTTTCGATGTATATAAATGTTTTTCTTGTCATTTTAAAGTTATAACGTGGTTTTATCGTCCGCTGATGTAACTTATTCGCCTTAAGTAATAAGACGTTAGATTTACCCTTTCTGTTTTTTTTTTTTTTTTTTTGAATATTTATTTATTTATTTCAAATACAAAATATTTATTACGAGAGAATAACTACGATAACGATGAATCAGATTCTATCGGCTTCGGTCTCTTCTTCTCCAACTAGGCTTACTTCAGTTCTTCGGCTAATAACAGGTTCGGTTATTCGGCTTGCAACAGGTTTACGGCGGAATCGGTATCTGGTTCAGGTGACAGCTTCGGGGATCGAAGATCGTATATTTTTCTACAATACGTACAATGGTTTCTTAAAGCTAATGTCTAGCGTTTGGGCTGTTGCATGATGAATATCTTAAAAAAAGTATTTTTGTTAAACAAAATATAATTTTTCATTCTAATTTCCGAGTGTTGACTTTGAAATTTTTTCACTGCTAGAAGAATTGATATAATCAAAATTTTTTTCAGCAAAATATTTCTGAATGTATTAGAAATTACAAAATATTTAAAAAAAATGTTCCCTTTTATACCTCAGGACACTTATTCCCTAAAAACTAATAAACTTGATTTGTAAAAGTAAGGATTTTTTGAAACATCACTCTCGAAAAAGTGACATCTTGAAACATCTTTCAACTTTGACACCCTGTAGCTTATCTAGTGGTATTACAGGGTGACTACAAGATAACTGAAAGCTTAGGTTCTCCTTAACAATTTTTCCATACATTTATATTCGATTCGTCCAGTAGTTTAAGACATTTATTTAATACCAGCATTTATGCGATTGGCCTCACAGTGATACGGTTTATTAAAAAAAATTAATTAAATAATATATATTTTTTTTTTTTAAAATATCAGTAAAATAATAAATACAAAAACAACAAATATTATTTACATGACATCGCAATCATATAATTTTAACATACATTTAAATAAAAATTTACTTTTACCCAACTAACACTAGAGTTTATTATATTTTAAACGTTTGAAAAATTATGCATTTTTTTCTTTGATATCAAAGGTTTTTTCAAGACTAATAATTTCAAATCTTCGACTAAATTGGCGAAAATTTTCTCTTTTTTCTTGAGAATGCTATTAATTTCAAAGCAGTATCAAATTAATTAACATTAATTACATTTAAAAAATTATTTACATTAAAAAAAATATATATATATATTTTAAATCAAATCTTTGGTTTGTTGGGTATAATAATACATACACAAATACATCCATAAATACATATGTATGTATTTTAGAGTAATTTGTATACATTAATACTCACACCCTCATAGTGAGTAAATGAGTGAGTGAGTGCCACACTGACTGAACTAAAATATTATGTCAATAAACGGTAAAATGCTTTTAAATTCATTTACATTTTCATACATGCATACAAACATTAATATATTACACCTACACTAATACTCATTTCAACTTTCATAACATTTACAATTATTTAGGTGTATGTTTACAGAGGAGAAATGTAGGAGACATATTTAATTTTATTTCCTGGAAAATTTTATAAAGATTTTATATAAATTTATTTTAAATAAATTTGAAGGTATCTCAATAAACATGGCCAGAGGTGGGGTGTTTTTGAGCTGATTTAGAGGAGTAGAGATTCCTAAAATGTTGGGGGAATAATTGTTGGTGGCCCTTCAAAGTTGACCGTCTCGGGTATAGAATTTTTTAAAAACGCCAAATAAGAATTTATGATAAATACACAATTGTAAATAATATTACGACAAGAATTATTTAAAAAGAGTTCTAATGTAAGGTAATATTGGCAGCCGCGCGAAGTATAGCTCACTTGGTTCCAAATAGGTCCCGTTGTGATACCGTTTATTCCTTTCGAGCGGATCTGATAAAAAAGTGAATTCCATTCCATTCATAACTATTTGCCAGACAAGTTTTGTTAATTAATCTAGCATGTCTTTCAATGACTCAATGACCAGTAAAGACGCCAATGAGGTTTCTAATATGAATTCCGCGTAGCTTCAACAATTGTTTTGTTCTCTGTCTGTCCATATCGGGCCAGGTTTTTTTGGCCTCATCGTACTTTTTTGTACCCCAGCTTACTTCCGCTTTATTATAGAATTTGTGTGACATAAGTTGCCTACATGCCACAGGTTGGTTTGATATGATCTAGGGTGAATCCTGCAATTGCAAGCATATATGCTTTACAGTTACCAGTAGCCGATTAATGTCTCGCTATCTCTTCCAGAGACGCCCGGCATTCTTGAACAATTTTCGATGTGGTGTACACACACGCAGAGAAAAAACATGGTTACAGCATGATCACTACAACTATTCAATGATTATATAGCCATTTTTCATTGATTTAAATATACTGTGTTCACGATAGCAACGTTTATGATTATGTTTAATCATTTAATGATTACCCACAATCAAAATTTTAATATGGTTCACTGAATTATAATATGTATTTAAATATGTTTATATTAAATCATATATATGAAAAATTCAATCATTTAGTCAATTTTACAACAATTTAGTTAATTACATAACCATTCATTTCATTGTACAAATTTGGTTAATTCTACAACCACTAAGCCATTAACTTTTAATGCCCTTTGAATACACATTTTGTGTATTAGTTCGGTAGTTATAATTCTCATTTAGTTTATATATGAAAAAATATAAATTGACAAGTTTTGTTTTTATTCAATATGATGATTGTACCACATATCGTGATATGATAAAATGGGATTATATATATGATGAAATTAGTTCATATATATGATAAAATGGAATTATATATATAACATGGGATTATGTATATGATAAAATGGAATTAGTTTATATATATGATAGAATGGAATAATATATATGATAAAATGGAATTATATATATGATGAAATTATTTTATATATATGATAATTATTAACTGATAAAAATTGAAATTGAAAGCAATACTTAAGAAAAGGTTATAAAACTTACTAAAAGTTATTAATAAAGTTATGAACCTTACTAATAAATTATAACTTGGAATCATAATAATGATTACGTACAAATATACTTATTGTAACCTGGAATCATATATTATAATCATAGTATGTTGCTCTTAGTTTATGGTCACAGGAACCATATTTTTTCTTTGCGTGCATTCACCAGGGAATTTATGGCCGCTTTGTTATTAGTAAGTACACAGATATTCCTGTGTAATATTCCTTGGTACTAAATCCATTTCACGGCTAACTATATGGCCAAAATCTCAGCCTGTAATACGCAACTGTAGCTTGAAGGACAGTCTTAGGTTCAACTGTTCCGAATAGATGACGCATCCGGCATTTTCATAAGTTTTTGAGCCATCAGTGAATATAGTAATGGTGTCATCTGGAAGTAGGAGACCATGTGTTTTATCTAGTGTTTCTACTTGAAAACCGGGGTTGAAATTAAGTCTAGGTGTAACATAGTAAACTTCTTTATTCAAACTAACTATACATAGGATTTTGGTATGTCCATAATGATAATTATTCCACGCCATTTGTACAGCTATTTGCTTTGACAGGATATCTGATGGTAGCCAGTTCAAGATTATCAACAGCGCTTTAGTTAGAGTGTTTCTAAGGATGCCAGTGATCATGATCGCCATTGTTCTCATAATACGTTTGAACTTATTTTGATGATTTTTCTTCTCCAGAGCCAAACACCAAACCGACCACACCTAGAATAAAACATACTTGACTACACATCCGTATTAAAAGTATGCATTCTTAGGATTAAAACCTCAGTTTAGACCTTTTTGCAGTAATGGAGAGCTGTTACCGTTTTTGTGGTCCTTGATATTGTGTTCAGGTTCCAGTTAAGTTCACTATCCAGTATTAGTTTAAGGTGTTTGGCATTATCGGATAGTTTCAGAGTGACTCCATTTAGTTTTGGGGTTACAAATTTAGGAATTTTATATCTCCTCGTGAACACAGCCAGTTCTGTCAATCCACAATTTTGGCATCATTTTTGAGTAGGAGATCGAGTACGGATTCCATAAAGAGTTATAAAGAAAATTGTTTGGATTTTTTCCAAAAATGTGGCAATATTTATTCATTTATAAAATATGTTTTTTTTAATGTTTTCAAAAATAATCTTAACACAAATGCGTGTAAATGAAATTCTGAGGAACTTGGGGCAAAGGGTTCCCACAAACCCTATCCAAACTTTGTCAATTTTGAAAACTTTTAAATTTATTATTTGCAAAGCTGGGATCAACATACAGCTATTTCATTTAAAATCTATATGTAAGGTAAATACCAAAAAAGTATATAATAAAGGATGCATCTTATAACGACAGAGTTACGATTTCAATGAAAGAAGTAAGTTTTTCAAATAGGTTTTTCCCGGATTGAGATTTTGGGCATTATGGTACAGAAAAGTTGGAGTTTTTTAATTCTTTAATTTAAGGACAAGTTCATCTATATTATGTCAATAGGATATCTTTGTTCGTTTAAATTTGATTTCAATTGAAATATTAACATTATTTTCCAAAAAAGTGCTTCAATTTTTAAATTTAAGTTTTTCAAATCATGGTCTGAAGAAGTTTTTCAAAAATTCTAAATTTAATTTAGAAAAATAATTAAAAGAAATGTCGTGATATCAAGTCTCCCAACAATCCTAATGTATACACATATGTATACTAATGCACATTTAAATTTATTTACAGATATTTACATTCAAGGATTTACACATATACATACATATTTAAGCAAAACATATACAAACAAACAAACAAATAATTACAAACTTACATAAACTCGCAGTTGAATGAATATATTTAAACTAAATGCATTTATTTAAGAGTGTAAAAATATACCCAGCAAAAAATACTTACAAAAAAGCGAAAAGATGTAAATGATATAATACCGAAAATTAGTCTTATTAATAATGAATTTTTATGAGGGCCGTTCTAAGTTAAATATATATAATTAAAAAATCTAATTTAAAATTAAAAATTTCTAAAGAAGCGTAAATAATTAAAGTATTTTTGGATTAGAAGTTGAGTTTTTTTAATATTTAATTTTTAGCAAATATTTTAAATATTCCTTTTCAAGAATAAATGCTATTAATTTTTAAAACTCTTTTGACTTTGATCTAAATACATACTAGAGTATTCATTTTACTCGACTTTTTCATTGTTCGAATATTCAAATAACTCGAAAATGCAGTTTTTAAGTTACTCGAATAATCGAATAAATCTTTTAAGTTACTCGAGTTATTCGATTAATTTATACCCTAAAATTTTACTCGATTTTTCAATGCTTATCAAAAAAGAAAACAAAAATATAGCTTAAAATAAGAAATAGTCTTTCCAAAATAATATAAAATTAAAATTTGCGTAAATATTTATGAATACTTGTTTCTTTTGCTTTGATAATGCCGTTGTTTCTCTATATTTAATATATAGGTCTAACAAATTTGGTCTATCAATTTGAACCAAATTTTATATTAAGGGTAGTCCGAAGTGCTTTTTGTAACTTTTGTGACGCTATAAAATGACTAGTTTTTACACTGTGAAAAAAATGATTCCCATTAAAAGATAATTATCAATACCTTTGATAAAAATTAAAACTAATGATGAGTTTTTATCCATTTTGGAATAATTTACGATTTTGTCTCATAACCTCGCTTTTTAATTTGGACACACAACAACAGAGGTTTTCATTTATATACAAAATGTTTGTACAATATTTTTAAGTATCGAAGATCTACTAAACTCAGATTTATTTTGGGTATAAGGTTTTATAATTCATTGTTCAATTATGTTCAATATTTAAAAGATGATCATTTAAAATTATACAAATGTATACAATTTTTAAAATAATTTACTCTTATTTGTTTTGTAGTGATCTCGAGACAATGTTCCATTTTGTGGAAAAATGTTTAACAATATCAGTGTAAAAATATAAGAAATTATATAAACTTGTCAGTCAAATATACATTTAGTTAGAACTACTTACTTTTCTCCATTTAATGGACAAATTTATTGTAAATTTAAAATAAATAATTCTTTATCCCAAATGTACGCGTAGGAATTATAATTGGCTCTATTTTGAATTAAACCACAATTTCTACCAAAATATAAAATATTTTATTTCTCGTTTCTTCCTATTTTTGTTATAATTTAGTAAAAACGACTCAGTATAATATTTTACACAAATATTATTTGGATTTTTGTCCGTTAGGCTGTGAAAGATATACGAAAATATATTTATTAGTTTCTGAGTTATTGCATTTTGAAAATGAGAAAAAGCACTTTGGATCCTTTTTTTAGATAAAGTGGTTCAGCTATTCTTAACATAAAGAACGAGTTTACATGCTAAACTTAATTTTAAGTCCAAATTCCTTCTATATTACAAATTTCATTCAAACCATCACATCCTCTACACCAGACTGAGCATTTATTGGTATATAAACTATGTACTTTCATTCGTAGAACCAAAAATATGTTTTTCCAAATCAAGCTTAAATTCCTTCAATTTATTTCTTATTATACCCTACACCACCATAGGTGGGAAGGGTATTATGCGTTTGTGCTGATGTTTGTAACACCCAAAAATATTGGTCTAAGACCCACCTTAATTTATACCAATCGGCTCAGAATCACTTTCTGAGTCGATTTAACGATGTCCGTCCGTCCGTCCGTCTGTCCGTCTGACCGTCTGTCCGTCCATGTAAACCTTGTAATCAAACTACAGGTCGCAATTTTGAACCAAAATTTATGAAATTTGGTACACAGGTTTCCTTTGCTCCAGAGACGAAGCCTATTGAAATTGGTTATGATCGGTCTATTATTTCACCTAGGCCCCATACAAATGTCCTCCCGGAAAAGGGTTTAACGATCATAAATCCCTTAAATATAGCAATATTTTAATGAAATTTGGCACATATAAGTTTCATATAAGTCCAAATAAGTGTGCCGATTTTTAAAAAGATCGGTCCATAATTACCCATAGTTCCCATATAAACCCCTTTTCAGAAAATCACTTAACGGGCATAAATCCCATTAAAATGTTAGTATCAAGTTAATATTCGACACAAATATGTTTTATATGAACATAAATGATAGTGCCAAATTTTAAAAAGATTGGTCCATAATTTACCATAGCTCCCATATAAGGCCCCATTTCGGGAATCACCCAAAAGTGAATAAATTCATGTAAATGTCAGCATCAACGTAATATTCTGAATTCCTATGTTTTATTTTACATTTATGAGTATCGGTCCACATTTGACTCCAAGTCTAATAAAGGACTCCCCGAATTATACAGTACACAATGGTGTAGGGTATCATATGGTCGGGCTTGACCGACTATATCTTTTTCTCTCGTTATTTATTATATTTATATTAAAATTATTTGAATTTTACTTTATAATTTTTTAAAGTGACGTTTAAATTTTTATTTAATTTTGTATTAAAAAAACGACCTTTAACTACGTATTGTAATTTAGGCATATATTCGTTTCTTTTTATTAAATACAATTTTTTTAATAAATTCCAATTTATGGTACCACTTTTAGATTCAAAACATTCTATACAAATTTTGAAACATTGTTTCTAAGCTAAACTTTTTAGGAAACTAAAATTAAAACATCCTAAAAAGTAGTTAAGAAAGGAAATATTAAAAATATTTTTTTACTCGAATTATTCGATTAATCGGCATAATTTGCTCGAATAAATTGTTAATCGAAATTCTTGATTTTAATTTAATCGAACAATTATTTAATTTCCATTTGTCGATTAATCGAACAAAAAATATTCGAGTGAATACCCTAATACATACATATAGTATTTTTAGTCTTTCCAAAATGTTTAAAAAAGTTTATAACTTGTCTGTACTTTGTTAGTTGGGTTTAACCATCAGCAAACATATTACATGTTTATAGGTATGTGTGTGAATTTATAACAATATGTTTAATTTAACATTTTTTTTTATTTTTTATTTTAACGTTAAATTTTTGTTGCCCGTTTTAATTTTGTTTCTTCCCTAAATATATACAAACACATTTATATTTTTTTGTTATTATTTTTATTATTTTTTGTTTTTATATTTTAATTTTGTTGTCATACATTATCCTGCCGTGTTAAACTACAAAATTTACTCGTTACACTTACTTACTCACATTTGTATAATGATACACACATCGATACATACATACACTCAGTGCTCGTTTACCGCCAACCCGTGGTGAGTGCGGTCAAAATGGTTAAAATGTTGCATAACAATTTACTACAGTTTCAATTTAACACACATATACATACTTACAAATAAATGCTTACATACATAGGTACATATGGATATAAACATAACGTAAGATAAAATGTAAAAGTCTTAATAATGTTACAATTGTAAAATAAATGAATAAATAAATGAACAAATAAATAAATAAAATAAAATAAAAACATTGCGACACACATTGAGGTCAAACGCAAAGTTTTGGGTAATAAATCTGTATCTCCTAAACTACTGGTTAGGGTGATCGATTATTCGACTTTTTTGGGAAACCGGTTTTCGAATAGTTCGAATAGTTGGTATTTTAAAAAAACCGGTTGCAATTTTTGAAATTCAGAAAAACCCGGTTCACCGGTTTTTTGCAGAAGTTAATATTTATATCAAAAGACTACATTTCTTTAAAAAAATCAATTCTTATAATTAAGTTAAAATTTATTAAATACAAGCGTAAAAGCCTAACAATGTCAGGAAAAATAATATAATAATGAAAATATGCCCAAACAAATTCGAAAATTAAAAGAAAAAAATATGAACAACATTTAGACACCTTCCTCTCAATAATCGAAGTCAATTATTTGAAGACGTTCAAATTTATTGGAATTATATTGATTAAAGTTTTAAATTCGTAAACCTTTCAAAATAAAAAAATCGTCGTAAATGCGCTCCCTGGCCGAAATACAGAATCAGTTTTTTATAGGATTTGGAGAGCAAACAATAAGTATAGCAACTCAAAAGTTCTTAATACCAAAACAGACTTTTTGGTCCCTGATAGAAACATCTGGCACTGTTAGAATTTATTGAACGAATAGTTTTATAAGTATGCCGATTTTTAGTTTCTTACGTCGTCAGGGAGCTTCAGAAAGCTCTGGAGAGAAAACAATGCTTAGGAAAGATATATATAAATCCATATATATAGATCCACGTATTTTCGCTCCATGATAGAGATTTCAAAATCTGGCTCCGTTAGGACGAATAGGGTTATAATTAAGCTGAATTTTAATTTTCTATGTCTTCTGAGAGCTTTAGAAAGCTCTAGAAAGAGAAAAAATTCTTAGAAAAAGACACATAAATCCTCTTATATCCGCTCCCTGATAAAAATTTCAAAATATGGCTCCATTAGGATTTGTTGGACAAAAAATTTTATAATTAAGCCAAATTTTAATTTTCTACGTCGTTTGGTAGCTTCAGAAAGCTCTGAAAAGAGAAAAATGCTAAGCAAATTATATATCTAGATGAGTAGAAGATAATTATGTTTCAAAATTGTAGAAAAAATCATCTAAATTTTAGTTAGCATAAACAGAAACCATGGCTTAATATGGAGATAGTATATTAATTAAGTCTCAATTGAAACGATTCTGAAAGGTGAAACTTTTTTAACACAACACCTTTAAAAAATAAAGGAAATATTGGATCAAAAAAAATAAATTGGGTCATACAGGATAATTATTAATTATTTATTTGTTTAATATTACAGAAAAAAATCAAATTTAGACTTAAACTATATTTTAAGAACATAAGAATTCAGTCTTTATGAATATTTAAAAAATTATTCCTAAATTTTCTAATATCACTATCGCTATTTAGTACATGTTTTCTAAAATAAAATGCTATTTTTGAAACCGGTTTTTTGTGTTTAAAAAAAACCGGTCTATTCGACATTCGAAAAATGAACATTTTGAAAAAACCGACAGCACATTGACTGAAAAAAAACGGTTTTAAAACCGGTTGGAAAACCGCGTCGATCACCCTACTACTGGTCGAATCGAATTAAAATGTATGAAAGAGTTGCAGATGAGGACCTTATGTTATATTCGGCACGGCCTTCTATATACATATATATTTCAACAGACGATTGGACATAGCTAGATCAACTCAGAATCTAACCAGGACTCAGAAAATATATACTTTGTGGGGTCTTAAATGATTCCTTCGACATGTTACACACGGAATGACAAAATCAATATACCCCCCATCTTTTTTATGGTGGGTATAAAAATATTCTGTAATTTGTAATATACTCCGAAATAATATGCTGAATAAAATTTTGGATTATCTCAATTCGTGTAGACGTGTATGAAAAATTTATATTTTTTATAAAAATATAGAACTATTCTTTCATTTTTTTCTCGAAGTTTTTTTTAGTAAAATAATTTTTTTCTTTACCTACCCAGCAAAAACTTTGGTTGCCATGTAATGAGTTAAGAAGCTAATATAATGGCTTTACACTACTTACACATTAGCTGAATAACTCATTATTTTAACACGGTGATGACATTAACTACTTACCCTATACATTACTTAGATGTCATTACAATAACTAATTACTTCCAAGCTGTTAAATAGCGCATTGATTTAAAAACATTACTGAAGTCATGATTAGTAATAACATTAGGAACTAGTTACATTTTAGGTTATAAATAAGTAATGAAATGTCGGGATATAAAATATTTTTTTGTTGTTGTAAAAATATTTTTTTAATTTTAAAAACTTAACAACAACCAAAAATGGTATTAAAATAAATGTAATAAAAATAAACTATTTTAGATTGCAAATTAATTAATACGCAAATTTTGCCTTTCATTTATATGTATAATATCCCTTCTCCAAATATATGAATTGGTAACTGCATTATAAAAATCAATAAAAATTATTAGTTTCAAAAATCGGATCATAAATAATTATTTACATTTGGGTTATAAATAATTAGTTACTTAACAACTTCTATGTAATGCAGACAGTGTGTTGTTGTCATTACAAAGTAACTACATCAGTAACTACATGTCATTACCAAATTTTTGCTGGGTATTTCAAGGGTCACATCCAGCACTGATCCCAAATGGTGAATTTTAGAAAAAAGTTTAATTTTTATCGATTAATAAAAAAAAAAAAAAAATGTCACGAGTTTTTTTTTTTTTAATTTATCAAAAATAGATTTAGATTGATTTGACTCTAAATTGTTTTATGTCCGGCCAAAATGCGGGAGTGCAGATTTTATGAAAAAGCTTTTACTAATTTTTCTTATGTAATGTATAAATTTAAAATTTTCTAATAAATAAAGTGTTTAATATTTGTATAAAAAAAGTGTTTTTGAATTTTAACTGACGCTATGCATTTGTACAAATGTATGTCTGTATATAGAGTACAAATCAACTACTGCTTCTGTCACCTGCTGTTTATTTGCTGTCGCTATATCTATTTGCAAGTGTGAGTGGTATGAGTGTGTGCAAGTATGTGTTAGCAGGATTGTTATTTTTATTATTATATATATTAATATGTATATTGTTGTATACATACAGTAGACTCGCGGAAACGTGAACTAATTTTTACCAAGGATGTTCAAGTTTTCGAGACTGTTCACGTTTTCGATTTGTATACATAAATATAAAAACTTTTTTGTTTTAACCAACAAAAACAGATATTATCTTCTTCTAGGATTAGAAATAAAAACATTTTATTCCTATTCGGGGTTTTATCAATTTTTAAACACTAAAAATTAAAAAAAAAAAAATAATTGTTCACGTTTTGAGCTTTACTTTTTTGTTCACGTTTTAGAATAGTTTATGTAAAAAAATCGTTCACATTTCTGAGTCGTTCACGTTTTCGCGAGTGCACTGTATTAACATAACTATGTAAACTTATGTATAAGTACTTATATGCGTAAATCCCATTTATTTTTTTTTTAATTTCAGGAACAAAGTTTGAATTATTTCTTTTTGTGTAAAAGTATATTTCACTCAATATGGATAAATTGAAACCCATTTCTTGGAAGTATTCCTTAGTACTACTTTTTGAAACCATGAACCGAAAAACAGAAAATTCAGATGTGAAGCGCTTTTTTTTTTTTTTTTAAATAATTATTAAAATGTTTACATAATATAGATAAACTTGAAAATCTAACCAAATGCCCAAAATCTTAATCCGGCAAAAATATCTTTAAAAAATTTATTTCTTTCATATAAATCGTCAATCTGTCGTTATAAGAGACGTCCGTCAGAAAATACTTCTTGTGTGTTTTCCTTACATATGGAGGCATTTAATTAAAATAATTTTATGCTGATCCCAGTTTCAAAATTGATAAAGTTTGGATAGGGCTTGTGGGGAGACATTTGCCACAAGCTCCTCCGCATTGACTTTACACACATTTGCTTAAAAATACTTTTGAAAACATTAAAAAATTACATAGCCTGGAAGAAAATTTTTAATATTATAAGTTATTAAATATTGCCACCTTTTTGGAAAAGGAAACCGAAATATATGATTTTTTTTTTTTTTTTTAATTTCATATTCAGATTACTATAAATTTTTATCGTAATACATATATATTAATATGATTCTTGAGCAGTATTATTTTGAATTTTATAAGAAATCTGGTGAATATTTATAAAAAATGTTGGATCAATATTAAGCCCACCAAGTTAAAACAAAAACATAATAATAAAAAAGCGGGCCTAAAAATTATAGTAAAATTTATTTTGACCTGAAATTTTTTTGAGATATTTCTTTCCAACGGTACACAAGTTACACAATTATTTCCAAGACAAGTATTTTAAACCGTTTAACCTAACGTGCCTGGTAAACGCTAAGTTGCAACGTTATCATTCGTAATTCGATTCAAAGGACCCTACACGATTTGTAATCGGTAATAGTTATTGTTATTTCTGTTGGAAACTAATCAGAGTATGTGGACTATAATAAAAATTAACCTATTAATTTTTATAAAAACCCTTATAAGAATTAATTTTGGTTAGCGCTCATATTTATAAATTTCATTTATATGATTGTATGCTATATATAGATATGTATGTTTTTAATGTGTTTTAAAATAAACCTTTTTAACAAAATTATGTGCCAGAATTAAAGTTTTACAAAAATTTAGTTTTTCCGGTATTTTTTTTTTGTCAAATGTCCGTCCTTAAATGGCAAATTATATTCCTAATTCTTTAAGTGTTTTAAACTAAAATATATGCGAAGTAATAATGTTTGTATTTTATACTTTAATATACGTTTTAAAAACTACTAGTAGACAAAAAAGTAACTAAGAACTGCGTACAAAAAAATTAAGAGCTTTTAATTCAGGTCATAAAAATTAAACAAATGGGTACATTTTTAACGATTTAACAATATCCGTCCGTCTGTCCTCCTATATGAAGCTTGTAATTAAACTATAGGTTGCAATTTTAAAAATAATTTAATGAAATTTGATGCACAGGATTTTTATAGTCCAAGGACATTTTTGAAATTGGTTATGATCGGTCCATTATTTCACTTAGCCACCATACAAATGTCCTCCCGGAATAGGGGTTTAAAATTCATTAAATTTTTTTCATGCTAAATTCAAGATTTCTTTTTTTACTAAAACTTCATTTTAAAAGTGAAAGCATCAAAAATGTTTCAATTTATGATCTTTATCTCAAAGATAGTAAAACTACAATTAATTACAAAACTACATTAAAATAAATTAAACTCCAATATATAGCGAGTTAAATTGTCTTTGAGATGAAAATTTCTATCATGTCACATTTTTAACCCATTGAGGACCAAAGAAAATTTGTTTCCTTGAGAAGTTTTTAGGTTATAAAATTTTCCGGGTAATAGGTAGAGGAAATTTTTCACACATATTTTATAGGCAAGACATGGAGCTACAAAAAATGTAGTACTAGTAAAGTCTCTTACTTCTCACACATAGCCCCTAGAAGTCGTTAAAGCTGTAAAAATCAAGAATTTCTCTATTAACCCTCATAAAACCATTGAAAAATGATTGATAAGGAGTTTTTAAAATCGAACTGACAGTTTGAAAATAAATAAAAATCCAAGTTTAAATAACAATGCTAACAAAAAATTAGGAAAAAAATATATCGAGGGCTTATATTAAAATCGGGCCTCATGCAGATTTAGATTTTTTTTTTTGCGTCAGACTCTTCAGTTTTCTAATTTTAATATATGGTGTTAATTTTGGAGCCAAAAGTTAATTCCAACACTATGTTTTTCATTTTTTGTTTTTTGGGTTATCTACAAACAGTATATTTTTTTTAAGGCAAAACGGGCTATGTGCAAGTTTTTGTTTGATTTTCAAAGAAATGTTAAAATAAAAATTGATATATAATGAGAATTTTCTTTGCGGTTTGAACTTTTCTTAAACATTTTGAATTATAATCTTAATATATCTCATAAAAATTTTGTTATCTCAATGCAGTCTGGAGAAAAAAGCCATTGAAGTTAGATTTTTAGCCTTTTTTAGATGCTTATTGATCATACGCGGGTACAACTATCAACATTTTATTAATCCAAGTGGAAGCACTATACGCTAGATTTAAAGACAGGAATGAAAAAATTTTAATAAAATTCGTAATTATAAACAAAACATCTTAGATACCAAAATCAGTTTCTTAAAAAATGATAATTAAATAAAAAGTGCAATAAAGATCGTCTTTAAAGGTTTTAATAATTTGTTGTTGATATGAAATTTAAGGAGTGCGATCGAAAAATTCTTAACATACATAATATTCAATAACTTGGAAACGGTTGATCTTAGAGTTTTCATTATTTTTTTAATCATTTGATAATTTAGCACAGATCACAGAAATATATAATTTTTATGGTTCTAACCACTAATTATAAAATTGTGGACCATTTTTGAAAACCCTTTCTTTGGAGATTTGATAGTTGCTTCAGTCACTTTTTTGGAACAGGGTGCACATTTTCTGTTAAAATCTTCGGTATTTTGGGACACCTTTTTTGTGTTCTTAAATTCACTTTTCACATGAGCTCAATATCTCTCCACTGGTCTAAGCTATGGACAATTTTGAAAATTGACCTCTCTTGGTACTAAATCTATGTTATTGATTTGGTACCACTCCAGAGCTTTCTTACCATAGTGACATGATACCAAATGGGTCCAAAAATATGTGGACACGTTGTGCTTTCTTAAGAAAAGAAGAAGTCTTTTTTACAAATATTCCTTTATGCATATTTTGGTATTTATAGATCCGAATGTATCAAATGACTTTCCTGTTTTGCCGCAACTGCAAAAACCTTGTCATACCATGAATTTTGTAAGAAATTTTTGCTGCTTTTGGGTCTTAAACTTATTTCCAACATTGCTTCGAGCATTAGCCATAAAAATTTTTGAGACACAAGCTGTGAAGATTCTGCCAGCACCTACGTTTCTTCGTCAATTATACAGCTTGAGTATTTTTGTATGAAATTTGGTGTTAAATTCCGAGTCCTATCTTTGGCTTGTAATTTTTTTTTGCAGAATTCCAGTTTGGAATTTTTTGAACTTTATATGTTATCAACTTTCCCATTAGCTTTAAATTTTCGCAAAAAATAGTCGAAGCACTGAGAAAACTTAGCTGATTTTCTACCAGATATGTTTGGAGTTCCTTTCAATATGCCTTCAATTTTCTGCCTACCCAATATCATGTGGTCCTTTTTTCTTACCGAACTAGGTTTCACATCAATAGTCAAATTCTCCTGACACTGTTTAATAACATTAGAAACGGTTTTACGGACGACATTTAATTCTGTGGCCAATTATTTGTAAGACCTTTTTGGATTGTTTGAAATTTCTTAATAACTTGTAGGACGTAAATCTTTTTCGTCACTTATTTTGATGAAAATAAGGAAAAATTAACGTGATTGTTATTAAAAATAATAACTGAAGTATTTTTCCATGATAACTAGATCAAAAAAAATTTTGAATATTGATTCCGAAAAAAGTTATGAGGCAAAATGTGTGTTAAGATTTTTTCGATCTCACTCCTTAATACAATTTTAATTGGTTTAAAATTTTTTTTGCAAACAATTTTTTTGCAATTTTTTTTAGCATTCAATTTTTTTTTTTCAAAATTTATGGGGGGTTATTGATTTTGTCATTCCGTGTGTAACATGTCGAAGGAATCATCTAAGACCCCACAAAGTATATATTTTCTGGGTCCTGGTTAGATTCTGAGTCGATCTAGCTATGTCTGTCCGTCTGTCTGTCTGTTGAAAGCAGGATAGAGCTCGAACGGGGCAACGTAGGGAGACGAAATTTGGCACAAATATTTACCTTATATAAGGTTTCAATAAAAGCACGTACGACAACGAAATTTTGTACGCATAGTTCGGGGGTCGATATAAACTCGGAAACCAAAAATGGGCGTGGTCTACCCACTTTACCGCCCACCTCCCATATAAGGTGAAAATCAACGAAATTGTGTTCAAATAGTTCAAGGACCAATGTAAAGTCGGAAACAAAAAATGGGCGTGGTCCGCCCACTTTACTGCCCACTTTACCGCCCCCTTCCATATAACGTAAAATTTGAAAAAGTTGGTGGGTATATAGATTCGGCCGGGTCGAATATATTCGCGCTTTTTTTATCTCCTAATTATTATGATATCACAAATTTAACATATTGTCATTTTTTTTCCAAAAATACTATGTTTTACTTCTTTAATTTCCAATAAACAAAACGGGATATGTGCACATTTTATAACATACATTAAAAATACTTAAGACAAAACGTGCTATTTACCTTAACTTCGCGAATAATGGAGTTAAAAGATTTATTTTCCAGTGTGAAGTTTAGTAGACGTAATATTAATAACTCGTAGAAGAACGGATTGCAAAATGTTGAAAAATGAGGGAAATAAAAAGTTTTTATGTTCTCCTGAAAAATGCTGTTTTTCATGAGGCCCGTTTTGAATATAAGACCTCGATATCTTGAATAATTTTGTTTAATTCTTACTTCTAAGACTGAATGTAGTGAAAAAAGTAACATGAAACATTTCCATCACATCACAATTTTAACCCATTATGACTAAATGAAATACATATGTACCTCTAAGAAATTTTTAGGTTATATAATTTTCTGGGTAATAGAGTAAATTATGGATCCGTATTTTATAGAGAAGGAACAATAAAACAAAAGTATAGAATATGACATGTCTCTAACATGCTCTCCATAGCACCTAAAGGTCTTTAAAGTTGCTAAAAGCACTGAATAATGGGAAAAATATGCGAAGAACAATGGTAGCTTATGCACCAAAATGCTGTTCCTGAGAGATTATATCAACGCATATGGAACCCTAATTTGGTGACAGACTTTTACAGCTTCTTAATTTGAGAAAAAAAATATTAATAGTACATTCTTAAATCCTAATTAAAGAAAAAAATATCCATAAAAATATCCATGTGTCGTCATGGAAATGATTTATTTAACTTTCTACACTATATTTAGTGTAAGAAGTTAAAATTAGGCCGAATTATTCGCGATATATTTTTCTTATAATTTTTTGTTAACTCTGTTATTTAAATTTGGATTTTTATTTTTTCTTACTTTTGATGGTTACACATTTTCTGTCAGTGTGATTTTAATAATTTTACCATTTTTGATATCTATGGTATTTTGTATTTTATATGAAATACAAATTTCCCCTCTACACCCACTCCTTACTCCTCATTTTCCATGGTTTGATGAGGTTTAATTGAGAAATTCTTGATTTTTACACTTTCAGAGACATCTAGGGACTATGTGTGATAAGTTAGAGACTTAACTAGTATTACATTTTTATAGCATGTCTTAGCTATACAACATGACTAACTTATCTGCTCTACCTATTACTGGGAAAATTTTATAACCTAAAAACTCATCAAGAAACCATATTTTCTTTGGTCCTCAATGGGTCAAAAATGTGACGTGATGAAAAAAAAAAAAAAAAAAAACTGAAATGTTCCTGATGATTGGGTTGACTATAACTACAATATTTGCAACATGATTTTACAGATACTTTTTTAGTGTTGACCTGTGTAATTAGTAACGAAAAAATTTTTTAAAAATGGTGAAAATTTTGATCCATAACTCTGAAATTCTTGAGCGAATAAAAGATATTGTTGATATATTTTAAAGACAATTTTCGTATGCATCTTTTGGTGTAATTGGTGTAAACGGTTCTTGAGTTATAGTCTAATTTTGACAAACCATTTACGAAAAATTGTTTGCCCACCACTGTATTTCTACTCAATATTTTTAGTCCGCATCTTTTCGTGTATCACCGTTCTATAAGGAAATATACTAGAGTAATGGACTTACTATCGGCGAAATATTAGACATGCCCATAAAAAAAATCAAGTCCTGATGGAAAAAAATGAAAACAGATTCGTGTTTAGAACATCAAAATACATGAAGTCCAACTATTCGTCTATGGCGGAGGTGAATATATGACACAAATCAGTGTTATATAAATAAAAAACGCACTGACAAATTTTATGAGAATAGGCTCATAATTGGTCATAGCTCTTATAAATTGCCCACTTCTGCGAATAAACCTACGAATAAAATTATAAATAATATAATGTTCTATAGTAATACATACTATCAGTCCATAATTGACCAGGGGTCCCATATTAGACCCCTTCCCAACTTTTGATGCACATGCACATTGGTGTAGGGTATCATATGATCGGGCTTCACCCACTATATATTTCTAACTTGTTTTACTATGACATTTAAAATGAACAGAGTTCTGGACAGATAAGTGGATTGGCATCACTCAATTACTTTTTTGTGGTAAAATTAATTCATTTAATTTTAGATACAATTATCTATTCATGTATGTATTACCTAAAAAATCGATTTTTTAAATTAAACTCTTTTATTGGTTTTTAACTAATTGTTTTATTTTAATATTCCAGTAGTATTCACAGTTTGAAGATTTTATTAGTTTTCTACATCATTAAATATGTATATTATTAGATTAATTACTTAATTACATTTTAATTAATTAATGCTATCTAATTTAAATTTTATTACAGTTTTAAATAATTTTTTGCTTAATATTACTTTGTTAAAATTTAACACAAAAAATTTCCACTTTAAAATCATTTTACAATTTAAATTTATGCAAAAAAATATGTAATAAAATATTGTTATTTCGAAGGTAAGAGAACTAGGGTTAAGAACAAATGTTTTTTATTTATTTTATTCCACAGAGATGTTAAAACCTTTTTCCTTTCCTAAAAAATAAAAAATAAATGTTTCTTAATAAAGTTTTAGATATTTGTTGTCTGTGTGAAGCAGCAGTTAAATAGGAAAATGAAGAAGATGTTTATAAGTATGTTTTATTGTTAAACTTTTAACTTTTAATCCCTTTTTTCTTTGTTTATTTTCATTATCAAGTTTTGAATCCTTTTTTTTCAAAGGGTTTTGTAATTGTATGGGTTGACTGGCTTAATTTTTAAATGTATTTGAATTTGTTTTCTTGGATTTTTATTTTATTTTATGGAAAGATATATATAAGAAAATAACAATTTGTCTTTTTAGAAAACTTTTAAAGGGTTTGCTTATTTTCCTTGGAAATCTAAGAAAAATGGGGAAATGTTATTTAACAATTAAAATACGTTTTTTACACCATGAAAAAGGGAAAAACCTTAATGTGCTGATGACATTTTTTGTAAAGGGAAAAAACTTTTTTTGATGGTTTAGTATCTTTTTGGGAATATTGTTTATCTTTATGAGCATAATAAAGAAAAGGAGGTAAAAAAAGTTATACTTAATGATTTTTTTAAGGTTTACAAAAAAAAAAAAAAAAAAAAAAATAATAATAAAAATAAAAATTTGGATATAAAATTAATTTTATAAAACTTTCAAAAATTTAAAAATTTTATTATGAATCAGGTTCTTAAGTGCAGGATTTTAGTTGAATCTGTTGAAATACATATAATACTTTTATAAATAAAATTTATATTGAATGCCAGTGATGCAGATGGAGGGAATTTTCATTTTTTTTAAGGAATTTTTAAAGAAAATTTAAGCTGAAGAGAAAAAGGGAGGGAATTTTAAGAAGAGAATTTAAAATTTTTTTTGTTTCCCTCAAAAAAAGCGACAAAAATAAAATAAATTTTTTATATATTTTTTACTGAATTACGACTACATTTCAATACATTTTCAATGAAAAATATCGAGTTTAAGGAGGAGGGATATATTTTACTGAAAATAGCAAGGTTGGCAAGCGCGACAAGGGTATTTTAGTGGTAACGGTAGCCAACCTTTAAAAATAAGACAAAAAAGGCAATTTTTTACAAAGTAGGATGATCTTTCTTAAATATTATCTGAAATCGCTGTTAAATACTATAAAATACTATAATGGTTTTAGTACTTAAATAAATTTTAGTATTAAAAATTACTTTTGGTAGTAAAATTTTCTTTTAGTGCTTTTCAATACAAAAAATTACATAGTACTTATTACTACTTTTTAGTACTAAAAATAACTTATAAGAATTTAAAATAAAATTTGGGACATTTTGCTACTAAAAAGAGTGACTTTAAATACTAGAAATTTCATTTAGTAAGTATTTAGTACAAAAAATTGCTTTGATACTTATAATTACTTTTTATACTAAAACAATTTTTATTACTTTTTTGTACTAAAAATAGTTATTAGTACTATTCTGCACTAAGAATGGTTTTTATAACTTTTGAACAAAAATATTTTGTATAAAAAATTACTTTTTAGTACTTTTCTATACAAAAATCGACTTTTAGTATTTTTAACTACTAAATATTTCTTCTAGTAGCAAAAAAATTACTTTTAGTTAGTACATTTTAATCTTTAAAAATAATTTAGTACTAACACTTAATTCTACGACTTTTTAGTATTAAAGTCGATTTTAGGTACTTTCTATATTTTTAGTACAAAAAGTAGCTTTTAATATTAAATAATATGTATTCAGTAGTAAAACTAACTTTAAGTACTAAAATTATTTTTTTGTACTTTTCTCTACCAACAAATTTTAACTGCTAAAAATGGCGTTTAGTACTAAAGATAGGTTTTAGCAGCAAAAAAATACTTTTAGTTATTAAATTTACCTTTTAGTATTAAAAGTGATTTTAGGTACTTTCTATATTTTAAGTACTAATAGTAGCATTTAGTACTAAATAGTATGTATTCAAAAGTACTTTTTTTGTTTTAAAGTTAGTTTTTAGTACTTTTCTATACTAAAATTGACTTTTAGTATTTTTAACTACTAAATATTTCTTCTAGTAGCAAAAAAATGACTTTTAGTTAGTACATTTTAAGCTTTAAAAATAATTTAGTACTAACACTTAATTCTACGACTTTTTAGTATTAAAGTCGATTTTAGGTACTTTCTATATTTTTAGTACCAAAAGTAGCTTTTAATACTAAATAGTATGTATTCAGTAGTAAAACTAACTTTAAGTACTAAAATGATTTTTTGTACTTTTCTGTACCAAAAAATTTTAACTGCTAAAAATGGCGTTTAGTAATAAAGATAGGTTTTAGCAGCAAAAAATTACTTTTAGTATTAAAAGTGATTTTAGGTACTTTCTATATTTTAAGTACTAATAGTAGCATTTAGTACTGAATAGTATGTATTCAAAAGTACTTTTTTTGTTTTAAAGTTAGTTTTTAGTACTTTTCTATACTAAAATTGACTTTTAGTATTTTTAACTACTAAAGATGACTTAGTAGAAAACTACATTTAGTTAGTACTTTTTACATCTTAAAAAATAATTTTAGTACTAAAATTTAATTATATTTTTTAGTATTAAAAGCGATTTTGAGTATTTTCTATATTTTTAGAACTGAAAGTAGCTTTTAGTACTAAATAATATGTTTTCAAAAGTAAAAATAATTTTTAGTACTAAAATGATTTTTTGTACTATTCAGTACTAAAAAAATTTAACTGTTGAAAATGGCCTTTAGTACCGCAAAATTATTTTTTGTTAGTATATTTTAGATATAAAAAATAATTTTAGTACTATAACTGAATTCTACTTTTTAGTATTAAAACTGATTTTAGGTACTTTCTATATTATTAGTACTAAAGGTAGCTTTTAGTACTAAACAGTATGTATTCAGTAGTAAAAATAACTTTGTACTGTAATGTACAAACAATTGCACTGCTAAAAATGGCCTTTAGTAGCAAAAAATAGCAGCTTTTAGTACTAAATAATATGTTTTCAAAAGTAAAAATAATATTTAGTACTAAAATGATTTTTTGTAGCAAAAAATAGCAGCTTTTAGTACTAAATAATATGTTTTCAAAAGTAAAAATAATTTTTAATACTAAAATGATTTTTTGTACTATTCTGTACTAAAAAAAATGTAACTGTTGAAAATGGCCTTTAGTACCGCAAAATTATTTTTTGTTAGTATATTTTAGATATAAAAAATAATTTAAGTACTATTACTGAATTCTACTTTTTAGTATTAAAACTGATTTTAGGTACTTTCTATATTTTTAGTACTAAAGGTAGCTTTTAGTACTAAACAGTATGTATTCAGTAGTAAAAATAAATTTGTACTGTAATGTACTAAACAATTGCACTGCTAAAAATGGCCTTTAGTAGCAAAAAATAGCAGCTTTTAGTACTAAATAATATGTTTTCAAAAGTAAAAATAATATTTAGTACTAAAATGATTTTTTGTAGCAAAAAATAGCAGCTTTTAGTACTAAATAATATGTTTTCAAAAGTAAAAATAATTTTTAATACTAAAATGATTTTTTGTACTATTCTGTACTAAAAAAAATGTAACTGTTGAAAATGGCCTTTAGTACCGCAAAATTATTTTTTGTTAGTATATTTTAGATATAAAAAATAATTTAAGTACTATAACTGAATTCTACTTTTTAGTATTAAAACTGATTTTAGGTACTTTCTATATTTTTAGTACTAAAGGTAGCTTTTAGTACTAAACAGTATGTATTCAGTAGTAAAAATAAATTTGTACTGTAATGTACTAAACAATTGCACTGCTAAAAATGGCCTTTAGTAGCAAAAAATTACTTTCAGTAAGTATATTTTATATCTTAAAAAATAGTACTAAAACTAAATTCAACTTTTTAGTATTAAAAGTGATTTTAGGTACTTTCTATATTTTTAGTACTAAATAGTATGTATTCAAAAGTAAAAATTATCTTTAGTACTAAAATGATTCTTTGTACTTTTCAGTATTTAAAATTTCTTTTCCTGGTACTAAAAATGGTTTTTATACTTTTCTTGCTCTAAAAATTACTTTTAGTACTTATCAGTACTAAGAATAGATTTTAGTATTTTTTTGTATATACCTTCTAAAAATTAACTTTAACTACTTTTTAGTACCAAAATTAGTTGTTATTACATAAAAATACCTTTAGAACTTATTATTTGTAAAAAATTATGTTTAGTACTGAAAATAGTTTTTATTTTAGTACTGAAAGTGATTTTTAGCACTAAAATTACTTATAGTACCAAAATGTAATTTTGTAACTTTCTGGCACTAAAATTTGTTTTAATTAATTTAATTATTTAATTTAAAAAATTACTTTTAGTATTTTTTAGTACAAAACATGTATTTTATTTTTATTTTTTTAGTACAAAAATTAACTTTTTGGAACTAAAGCGGGTAAAAAAGTCATAGATTTATTAATATTTAATTTATTAACAACTATTTTCTAATGACTTCTAAAGTTGTCACTAATTTAAAATCAATTTTTAAATAACACGATTTAATTATTTCTTATATTTGATTAATATCTCTAGTAAATCATACGCTTTATTCAATGCTTCAAATACTTTCACAAAATATATTTTTCCATCATCCATCACCAAAGTCTCTATGTAATTCATTGATATGCATCACATAAACTGTAATTAAAACAATTTAAATCAATTTTGTAGCATTTTGTAAAAAAAAAAAAAAAATACAAACAAAATACAATACAAAAAAACATTAACCTGTTATCTAAGACAATGAATGATGACAACTTGTAGAACATGCCAAGATTACAATCTTTTACGCAGAAAATGCAATAACAAAAAAATAAAACCGAACTTGAAGTAACTGACAAGAACAACGCTTCTGCGCACACGTTTCGTTCTATACATGACAACTAAGTTTCTTTGTTTTTTGTTGTTTTTGAATTTTAAGCAACAAACAAAGGCAACATGCAACAGCAACATTTTACTTGCACACTCATACACTTAGAAACATCTGCATGAGTGTAACTAATTGATAGCAAAATGTTGACTCGTACGCTTAACATGTTTGCTAATTAATAAAATTAATTACTTAAATTGTGCGTAGTTGTTGATGAAATTAATTAGTTCTCTTAAATATTTATTAAAGGGAGAATAGTTTCTCTTTTGTTCTTCATTCACAATTTATATTGATATCGAATTTTAGAATGAATGAAACACAGCGTAAATGCTATTATAATTTTTTGTAGGATAACACTCTCATACAGAAAAAAAATTAAGATTTTGAGGACATTATAAATCAGTTCAAACAATTCAAAATTGAAGAAGAAAAACCTAATTTTATAGGTGAAAAAATCCAAAAAAATCGGATTTATAGAACTTAAAATAAACTTAAAAAAAAAAACTAGGCTAAAAATATTTTTGGTAGAAATTTACAAGGACAAGAAGTCAAATGATTTTTTGTAAGTTTGTTTTTTAATTGCATTCACGAGGTGACCAATTAGAACTAAACTAGAACTGATCTTAACTAGAACTGAACTAGAACTGAACTAGAACTGAACTAGAAGTGACCGTATTCCCCATGGATACTGTAAGACTCTGTACTCCTCCAAATCAACACGAAAATACCTCGACTCTGTCCACCTGCAATTTTGTTGAGATATTTCCAATGAATTACAAGTCTTGCAACCTCTGTGCAAATATTAAATTATTTTATCTGGAATAACTCTATGCATTTCTCTCTTCTGGCATTTTTTTTTTTTACTAGGACTAAGTCCTTAGTCCTTTTTGTTTTTTTGCAAAAGATTGCTTCTTTTTCTTTAAAATTAAGTCCCAAATTTGAATCCTTCTCTTAAAACAAAAATAGTTAGAGCCTAAAACACTATTCAAATCAAATTTTTCTTATTTGTCTTTTATTTAATCTAAAGTTATTTTTTGCTATTATATGTTTTGAATGTCACAATGTAATTGAAATAGTTACACTAGTACAGTGGCACCCAAAAATATACTTTAAATAACGTCTACCGCAAAGCTAGTGATTTCAAGTTGAGTAATGATTTCAAGTAGAGTAGACCGTAGACAATGTCCTTCCTTCAGTTAGCATTTGGTCTATCTGTTTGTCTGTCTATCTGTCCTCAGACCTTATAATTAAACTAAAAGTCACATTTCTGATAATGATTCCATAAATTTTGATAAACATGCATTTAATTCAAATTTTTTATTTCTTTTAAAATGATGAAATTATCACTAAAATGTACGCATTTAGAGCCCATTGTACGCAAATTAGCTTAGAGATAAAACTTGAACTGTGTTTTATCTTTCAGCCTCCCTCGACTTTATCAGAAGATGAAACAGATAAAAAATATGGTTGAGCATGGTCACGGCAATCATATAACATTTAAAAGTTTTTTTTTTTTTTTTAATTCTATAATTAGTTATAAGATTATAATAATATAAATGATTGTGGCAAATAATTTCATGTTTATTCCAAAAATATACATGATGAGTAACAATTGAGTCTATTGCTACATTATGACAAATTAAAATGATTTCCCAAATAAATATAAACATTTTACTAATATTATATCGGCATAAAACTATACATTAAAAAAGCTAACGCTAAAGCCAGTGCTGCCTACTTAGAGATTTCAGAAAAAAGACTTTTATTACAAATAAACAAAATTTACTTTACTTTTATTATTGAAAACAAACTAACACTTAAAATTTTAACTAAATTTAAACAATAAAATATGACAAAAATATAATGTCAAACAAAACTCCCTTTCCAATACCTTCTACCATCAAACAAATCTGTGAAAATGTCAACAACATCAAGGATTATTTATGATTAAAATGCGTTTGGTTGGTTGCTGCTTCTTGAATATGTATGTGTAATCACAAAACCTTTTAAAGTTGGTAGTCAACGATATTTCATTTTGTTTCTTTCACCTCTCAACTTAAACTTTATTATTAACTTAACTTCTTTTTTGTGCTAAAAACAAACGCTTTATACAAAAGCTTTAGTTTAGCTTGATAGCAGCTAAAAGAAAAAGTCGACTTAAGATTATGTTGTTGTTTTGTTGTTTGTGTTAATGCAACTTGCTGTGGCAATAGCTGCTGCAGCTACAGAAACTATATTTTTTATATTTTGGCTTTTGTTAATAATTTATCGCTTTGAAACTGGTTTTCTAGTCTTTAAGAAAACGTAACATTAACATGGTAGTTGGCAATTTAACTTTAGTATAGTAACTTGTACGTGTTTGTATGTCTGTCTATCTGTCCGTCTGTCTGTCTGTCTGTCTTAAGCCATCGATCTATCTATTTGGCTGCCTGCCTTGCTACATGTCAATATGAACAACTAACTACCAAGACACAACTACAGCAATAGCAGCAGTGTCAGTAGCAATTGCTAAATGTATATGAGTATAATTTAGTACAGAATAGCACCTTTGTAACTTGTACTAACTTACTCTTACGTACTCGTATATTTACTATACAAATGATTGATTATTTTTCTATATGTTGATGCTACATTAAATAGTAATAATCACATACGTGTATACATGCAATATTTATATAGGTAGTTGGCATTATATACATACATACTTATTATGTTTGTGTTAATGTGTGCTTTCTGTTAAGTTTACTTACTCTTATGAGGAGAGCTGTCATATGAATATGTAACGAATAAATTTTGTTAAAAGTGTTTATTTGTATCGAACTACTTCTATACGCTGCTGGGATTTTGTTAAATATTTAGCAGAGAATTTAAAGACTCCATTCTTAGGTAGATTTAAGACATATATAGTTTTATCGAATAGATGAGAGATCTATTCGATAGATCTCTTATAGACGCATGATGCTTTTTGTTGCCCTTAGTCAAGCTTTTTATAGAAAATTCGATATCAATTTTCTTTTTATAGAAAATTTGAGATCAAATTTGTTTTTATAGAAAATTCGAAGTAAATTTTCTTTTTATAGAAAATTCGAGATCAGTTTTCTTTTTATAGCAAATTCGAACTAAATTTTCTTTTTATAGAAAATTCGAGATCGATTTTGTTTTTATAGAAAATTCTAAATCAATTTTATAGATAATTCGAGATCAATTTTGTTTTTATAGATAATTCGAGATCAATTTTGTTTTTATAGAAAATTCGAGATCAATTTTTGAGATCAGTTTTCTTTTTATAGAAAATTCGAAGTCAATTTTCTTTTTACAGAAAATTCGAGATCAATTTTCTTTTTATAAACAAATTAGAGATCAATTTTCTTTTTATAGATAATTTGAGATCAGTTTTCTTTTTATAGAAAATTCGAAGTCAATTTTATTTTTATAGAGAATTCGAGATCAATTCTTTTTTTTTTATAGAAAATTCGAAGTCAATTTAATTTTTATTGAAAATTCGAGATCAATTTTTTTATAGAAAATTCGATTTTGTTTTTATAGAAAATTCGAGATCAATTTTTGAGATCAGTTTTCTTTTTATAGAAAATTTTATATAGAAAATTCAAGATCAATTTTCTTTTTATAGAAAATTTTAAATCAATTTTCTTTTTATAGAAAAATCGAGATCAGTTTCTTTTTATAGAAAATTCGAAGTAAATTTTCTTTTTATAGAAAATTCGAAGTAAATTTTCTTTTTATAGAAAATTCAAGATCAGTTTTCTTTTATAAAAAATTCGAGATCGATTTTGTTTCTATAAAAAATTCGAGATCAATTTTCTTTTTATAGATAATTTGAGATCAGTTTTCTTTTTATAGAAAATTCGAAGTCAATTTTATTTTTATAGAAAATTTGAGATCAATTTTCTTTTTATAGAAAATTCCATTTTGTTTTTATAGAAAACTCAATTTTATTTTTATAAAAAATTTGAGATCAATTTTCTTTTTATAGAAAATTCGAGATCGATTTCTGAGATCAGTTTTCTTTTTATAGAAAATTCGAAATCAATTTTGTGTACAGATAATTCGAGATAAATTTTCTTTTTATGGAAAATTCTAGATATATTTTTTTTATAGAAAATTCTAAATCAATTTTATAGATAATTCGAGATCAATTTTGTTTTTATAGAAAATTCGAGATCAATTTTTGAGATCAGTTTTCTTTTTATAGAAAATTCGAAGTCAATTTTCTTTTTACAGAAAATTCGAGATCAATTTTCTTTTTATAAACAAATTAGAGATCAATTTTCTTTTTATAGATAATTTGAGATCAGTTTTTTTTTTTATAGAAAATTCGAAGTCAATTTTATTTTTATAGAAAATTCGAGATCAATTTTTTTTTAGAAAATTCGATTTTGTTTTTATAGAAAATTCGAGATCAATTTTTGAGATCAGTTTTCTTTTTATAAAAAATTTCTTTATATAGAAAATTCAAAATCAATTTTCTTTTTATAGAAAATTTTAAATTAATTTTCTTTTTATAGAAAAATCGAGATCAGTTTCTTTTTATAGAAAATTCGAAGTAAATTTTCTTTTTAATAGAAAATTCGAAGTAAATTTTCTTTTCTATAGAAAATTCGAGATCAGTTTTCTTTTATAAAAAATTCGAGATCGATTTTGTTTCTATAAAAAATTCGAGATCAATTTTCTTTTTATAGATAATTTGAGATCAGTTTTCTTTTTATAGAAAATTTGAAGTCAATTTTATTTTTATAGAAAATTCGAGATCAATTTTCTTTTTATAGAAAATTCGATTTTGTTTTTATAGAAAACTCAATTTTATTTTTATAAAAAATTTGAGATCAATTTTCTTTTTATAGAAAATTCGAGATCGATTTTGTTTTTATAGAAAATTCGAGATCAATTTCTGAGATCAGTTTTCTTTTTATAGAAAATTCGAAATCAATTTTGTGTACAGATAATTCGAGATAATTTTCTTTTTATGGAAAATTCTAGATACATTTTTTGTATAGAAAAATCGAGATTAATTGTTATTTTATCGAAAATTTGAGATCGATTTTGTTTTTATATAAAACTCGAGATTTATTTTGTTTTTATAGAAAATTTTAAATCAATTTTATGTTTACAGATAATTCGAGATTAAATTTCTTTTTATAGATAATTTGAGATCAATTTTGTTTTTATAGAAAATTCGAGATCAATTTTTGAGATCAGTTTTCTTTTTATAGAAAATTCGAGATCAAATTTGTTTTTGTAGAATATTCGCCATCAATTTGTTTTTTATAGAAAATTTGGGATAAATTTGTTTGTAAGAAAATTTGCGATAAATTCCTTTCATAGATTTTTTGATAAATTATATTTTTTATAGAAAATTCTTTTCATTCTTTCAATGTCTGCCGGTAGCAGCTCATGTTGCAATTGTATAGTTATAGTTATTGCTGCTGCTCTTAATGTTGTTTCTCTTATTGTTGTTAATATCGTTTGGATGAATGGCTCTGCTGGTTGGTTAGCTATGTAGCTAGCTAACTGCCTGGCTTGTTGGATGGTGTTGGGTTAAGTGACTGTTGACATAATTGTGGGTTTAGTGTTAATTACTATTAACATTTTATATTGACATTTTCATGAATACAACGATGAATGTAGATGATGGTGTTGGAGGATCACCTTTTCATCTTCTCATCTTTTGGTTTAATATTTTTTTTGTATTTTTTATTATAAATTGAATGCATTAATTTTTGTCTTTCTCTAACACGAATGAATGTATGAATTTATAATTAATTATGATTATAAATTATAACTCTATATATCTATACCAGGGGTTCTCACAAGATCTTCCTTCGCGACCCCCTTTTGACATTGTAATGGAAGCGCGACCCACTACAAATTTGATTAGTTAAAAAATAAGATAAAATATTACGTAAATATAAAATAATATTAATAATTGCGACATTGTTTCTACGTAATGATTTCTTTAATACTAAGAGACTTTTTCGTATAATGCATATCTAATATCATTCTCTGGTAACATAAAAGTTCGATACTTTAGGTTTGATGTACAAAAGAGCGAATATGAGAGTCCCACATAAAAATGTATGTTGATGAAAATTGTTCTAATATTGTTAGAACTTCGGAGCCAATAAGCGGAAAAACATTGCTATATTTCAACTAAAATGCTTTTAAATCTGCAGATTGAGAATAAAATTTAAACATATTAACACTTTTTGAAATGAATCTGGTATTTTATCAATATATCAATATAATATATAAAGTCGTTTAAGCAAAATTAATTTTTATAGCCACACACAGAAAAAAGATTGGTTGGGAAGTGGTTGTAATAATAAACATTTATTTTGAATAATTAAAATTGTACAAATCGAACAGATTTTCCATATTTATAATGTTTATAACATAAATGTAATTGAACTTAAATGCACGCAATAGTTTATTCAGTTCGTCAACCCAATTTGAATAATTTTTAAATTTGTTTTAAAAAATATGAAAGACAGCCGAATTAAAATTATTATAAAAAGTTGAAATATTAGAATTATTGCTTGTAATAATAACTTATTTTTAATTTTCGGGGTTCACAATAATAAATTTGGTAAACTTCGTTGACATTTTAAAATAAATTATTTATATGAAAAAAAAAAAAAAAAATAAAATAAAATAATAAAAATTGTTGTTTTAAGACTGAAAAGACTGTAATGCTCTCAAACTATTAACTGTAAAAAACTATTTTCACAAATCACATGTTTGCGCATTTGTCCTGTTTGCTGTAATGGTAAGATATTATTGATTAACATATATTTTAGTAGAATCGTTGAATGCTAAATATCTTACACAGGTTCAATACAACAATATTTCCGTTAGTGATCCAAAGGAAAATATGTGTCGGCCTACTCGTACGTTGTGAAGCTACCCGTTTGTATTCTCTGTCCTGTTATCTTGAAAATTTAGACGTTCTGAATTGAAGTACTATTTTATCTGGATTCTAATGTGAACAGAGAATTTCGATGGTCAATGATTATAGCCCCGTAATGAATTGATTTTTGTACGAAATATCCACAGCCATAGGAAATAAAAAATTTGAATTGCTGACCATTTAAATAAATGATTTCTGTAGATTAAAGGATTGTTACTTACTAGGTGTTTACCAGTGGTCACCAATAAATCTTGCAGGGCGTAAATAATATACATAATCTAAGGAAATATCTTTCATATTGTATGTATTTCATATTTGTATTTAAAACAAACAATAAATATTATAATTCACAATAATGACATTGATAATTTCTATTTTTTCTATTTATTTATTCATTTTGAATATTTTTGTGTGTACCGTATTTATTCATTAGTTACAATCGAATTATGAGATAGTTGTTGCAACTGACAGAATTCGATTGGCAAAAAATTCGGTTGCAACAACGAATCTGTTTTCTCTGTGCAGCAACTGTCTCTGCGAAATAAATGTTTTGTGTACTTAGCATTGAGAAGTCACACCATTAGAGCAAATTTTAATAATCTTATTACACAGGATGTTATTCCATGATTATATTTCGAAAGGGCATTGAAACGACTTTATAAAAAAATGTTTGGCATAATAAACTTGCAAAAAATAAAAGTGAAAAATTAATAGTTTCATCAAGTTAAAGTGAACTATTTATCTTTTTAATTAAACATTTTCCCTTCCACATCGTAGTTTTCTTTATATTGTGTCATTCGACAGTATCACTTTATTTATATGATCATTGTTTTCTTTATCAGACTGAATTTTTTCAATCGAAGCTCGGGTTGCTGCATCGGTTTTCTTGCAGCTGGTTGGTTCCTACAAGAACTCATTTAAAAAAATCAAGACTTCTGTCTTTAATTTAGGGATTTTTTGTATAAAAATGTCTTTACATTTTTTAATAGTTTCATGCTTTCATTGGAATTTTTATTTGAACTTCTGTGTTCAAGAAAATGTTTCAGAACCTTTTCGCGACCCCCCAAGAATGTCTGTACGGACCCCTTGTGGGTCGCGGACCCCCATTTGAGAACCGTTGATCTATACTAAAGATACCCTGTAGTGCATAGAACTGTTAGGGAAATAATAAAATGACTAAAGAAAAAATTGCAATCTCGATCAAATTTAAAGATCCTTTAGACTCTACTAAATTATTAGGAGTCAGTTAAATATCATT
This sequence comes from Protophormia terraenovae, assembly GCA_951394005.1. Classification (NCBI taxonomy): domain Eukaryota; kingdom Metazoa; phylum Arthropoda; class Insecta; order Diptera; family Calliphoridae; genus Protophormia; species Protophormia terraenovae. The sequence continues at coordinate 128,380,488 of OX596075.1, read as the reverse complement.
ATGATCTCTTTTTTTTTCAGGAGTTCAGAACTACAGGGTTCTCATAAAATTTTAATGTATGTATGTGTATTTGTGAGTGCATTTATATGCGGAAAAGTTTATACATTTCATTGAATGTGTTGAAAGTAAAATATGAAGGATTAAATAAATTATTAATATAATTACACGATTTAAACCACTCGACATGTTTGCGGTGATTGAGCATTGAGTGTTGTTGATGTTTTTGTTGGTGTTATTCGTGTTTATATAGATGTTTATTGTGATGCAGCTGTGGGTGAAAAAATTGTAAATCCAACGCTTGCAAAAAGCTTTAACAAAAATATAAAAAAAGTTCAAAAATGTATATATTATATGATAGCTGCTTTCAATACCTTCCTTATAAGCTAGTTTTAATATAAATACAGTTAATACAACATTCCAATCTGATTAAATTTACAATTAAAACATTTAAAAAAGTGGTACATATTATATAGGCATATTTTTTATATAACATTTTATTTATTTAATAATCTTCAAAAAAAACTTTCAGCACCTGCTGCTGCAATTTTACCTTAAATCATCTGCCTCTTAAATGACCAAACAAAACCTGGTACGTACCATTTCAAAAAAAAAAACACTTGCTTCAACAAAAAAACCAACTTAGAGTATCAGTAAAAATTTTATTTATTTTCCGGTTATAAACTTCCTTAAGACAAAAAAATTTTCTCTGGAAATTTTTTTTCTTTAACTTGTCTCATTATGAAATTTGTTTAAAATAACACTTGTGCCAATATAATTTTTTTCTTCTTCTTATTTTCATACACACTTGTATGTATGTGTTTTTTTGTTGCAGTTGTTTTTGTCGTAATTGTCTTATCTTAATGTAAACTTTAATGTTTTTGGCTTACACCGATCGCACTATAGTTACATTTAAGAGAGAGATGCGAAACGTTAATCTACCACAATTTTAAATGTTATAAAAAAAAAAAGTAATTAACAGTGTTTGCATGCATGCATGAGCATGAGAATAAGACACGTGAATAATATCACTTACTAATTGAGGATCACAGACATTTAACCTAATTAAAGGGATTTTTTGTTTTCGATTTTTTAATTAAAAGGTGACATAAACAGTGTTAGTTTTTTTATTTTAGAGATTTAAATTGACTAGTTTCATCATATTTATAAAAAGATGTTAACGTTTTAATTTTTGAATTTTGAAATTTATATTTTTCTAACAAATTTGAGTATCAAATAAAAATAGACAAAATTATGTGTCAATAGCTTCATAGTTCCCATTAAAAAATAAAAAAAAACAAATAAACTGCTTTATCAAACATTACGCAATGGGGCAGAATGGAATATTTTTGCAATAAATCTGTAACTTCCAAACGGCTGATTGGATTTACATTAAGTTTCACATGGGCATAGCAGAGGAGTGTACAATTTTAAGTTTGGAAGCAGGACCATACATATATTTCAGATGTGTAGCTATGGGGACTCAAAATAAGGTACTAATGACAGAGAAAATGTTGTTACACTAGCGATTTTTTGTTTCTTATCCGATTTCAAGATAAATCCTTTGAGAAACATGGTTACATGTATTATTTATCTTATATATTTTTCGAGTTACATGCATTTGAAATTTCAGCAAGATCTTGGTCTAGTTATTTTCCATATATCGTCCAACATTTATAACCGATTGTAGTAAGTTAAAAAGCAAAATTATCTATGGAATAAAGAAAATTTGAAGCCGTTATCTTTATAGAGTCCAAAAATAAACGATTTTGAATTTGAAATTTAGTAAAAATTTACACACAGACGGACGGATGGACATTAGAAATCTCACAAGAAAAAATCTTAAAATTCCAAAAGTAAATTTTTTTACTTTTCGATCAATATAAAAAGAAAATGTAAATATTAAAATATTAATATCATCTTTCCCTAAGTTAAGCGTAATTTTCGAACCATTTAACCCAAATGTATAAAAGAAAAAACGACGTTACGATTCTGCCCTAAAACATTTTAAAAATGATTTTTTTTTATCTACTAAAATAACAAAAATAAAATGGGATCATTAAAATACTGATATCACCTTTTCCTGAAGTAAGCGCCATTTCAACTTATAATTCTAAAAATGTTTTTTTACTTACTAATAGATAAAAAAATAAAACATGATCACTAAAGTATTGATATTACCTTTTTCCCTGAATTGAGCATAATTTTTGACCCATTTAACTCTAATGTATAGATGGAAGCACGGACGTTACTATTCTGCCCAAAACAAATTTTAGAATTCTATAAAAGCTTTTTTTTTTTTACTTCTAAAAAGTAACAAAAATTAAACGTGATCATTAAAATACTGATATCACCTTTACCAGAATTAAGCGACATTTTCTTCCCCTTTTACCCCAATGTGTGTCAGTATTTAAAAATAAGTAAAAATATTTGTATTTTTATTTTATGAATTTCTATTAACAAACATTAAAAGGTTTTTGTTATTTATTTGTATACCCTTCACCACAGGTGTAAAGGGTATATATAAGTTTATCATTCCGTTTGTAATTTCTACAATATTCGTCTAAGACCCCAAAAAGTATATATATTCTGGATCCTTATTGATAGAGGAGTCGATATAAAGATGTCCGTCTGTCCGTCTGTCTGTTGAAAGTTATCGGATATATATGTTTTATACATCAAATTGATAGAAATATTCCTTAGAAAATGAGCAAAATCGGTTGATAAATAACTGAGATATCGGAAAAAAACCGAAGATACTCCCGAAAAATCGTGTTTGCTGTCGACTTTTCTCGGCTCCTATAAAATATAGCGATTTCGTTTTTGTACGAAAAATTCAAAACCTTTCTTAGTTTTTTTTTTTTTTTTTTTTTTTTTTTGTGAAAAAAAATCGGTCCACTATATTCCAGATATCGGCCAAAACGCGTTTTATTGACTTTTTGAAGCTCCTATATAAGCTACGGCTTTCGCTACGGGTTGGTCATAAATATTTTTATAAAATTTCAATTTTTTACAGAAAGCCAATTCGTTCATAAACAACAGAGTTATGGACCAAAAACTAAAAAAAATGTTAATAAGTAAATACACAGAAAAATGTTTATATTAAGCACACATACATACATGCATACATACATACATACATGCATGCATGCATACCCTGCCAACATTTTCTATCGATATTTCGTCTAAAACGTTACTACAAGTAGTTCTTAACAATCGAATATGATATCATTTTCTTGTCAAAAAATGTGTCACCGTTCGGGAAAAAACGTGCCTCAGTTTTAATAGTTTTAAGATGACACTCTTTAGTGCTTTTTTGGAGTGTCGAATTAGCGTTATTTAGAAGTGTAAAAGAGTATTGTAGGAAAGTATCGAAAAATTATCACTTTTTTATAATAAAATTAAATTAAGGGGAAAACATATAGAACCTTATGTTATGATAAATATACTATATACTACATACATAATAATATTTTATTGTATTATTGAGTTTATGTTTACTTTAAAAAATTAATACAAACAAATTTTGAAATTAAAACTAGTTATTTTCTAATTTAATATATTTTTTATCCGTCACTTAAAAAAATTGCATTGAACACTTTAAAAGTTGTACATTTACTGAGCGAATCATATCGTGATTGTTCTCTTTTCTTTGTTCTGAAAGGTAAACATTCACCTAAAGCAAAATTTTTGGATCATAATTCGATGGTAATATGTTTTGTTTTTGTATTTTGTGTATTTTCTACATTTGAACGTCTAAATGTGACTAAAAAGACATTTTTTAATAGAAGAATCCAAAAACTCACTTCCAATTGCTGGCACATACATACATACAAAAATAAAAATATATAACTATTCAATTGTTGTTGTTTATATTTTTAAATCAATGCTTGCTATGACTTTGTTTTTATACCCTTCACCACAGGTGTAAAGGGTATATATAAGTTTGTCATTCCGTTTGTAATTCCCACAATTTTCGTCGGAGAGCAAAAAAGTTTACATTTTCGGGATCCTTGTAAGAAATGATGACGATAGGACCATGTCCGTCCGTCCGTCCGTGTGTCGGTTCAAATGGCGTTTATGAAGCCCACCGATAACTGACATATATAATATATATATCAAACGATCGGAAATGCTTTCGAGAATTTTGCTATTGGAATTCAGCAAGATCGGTTCATACAATGCGGAGATATGTTAAAAAAACCGGTTTTTAGAACCGGTTTTCCAGTTTCTGAAGCCTCTGTATATACTAGGGACTTCGTTTTTACAAAGAAGTCTCGAACATTTTTTTCTGAATTTTTGTTCTGAAAAAATGAAATAAATCGGTTCAATAATAACTGAGATATCGTACAAAACGCATTTTTTATTTTTTGAAGCTCTGATTTAAGCTATAGATTTTTATTTTTATACAGATCGGTCACACATATTTTTATAAAATTTTGGTTTTTTGAATCAGCAGGATCGGTTTATAAATGGCGGATATATGCTTTAAAAACCGGTTTTTGAAACCGGTTTTTCAGTTTCTGAAGCCTCTGCATATACCAGGGACTTCGCATTTTTAAAGGGGGCTCGGAAATTATTTTCTGAATTTTTGTTCTGAAAAAATGAAATAAATCGGTTCAGTAATAACTGAGATATCGGGGAAAACGAATTTTTTATTTTTGAAGCCCTTGTTCAAGCTACAGATTTTTATTTTAATATAGATCAGTCATAAATGTTTTTATAAGATTTCGTATTTTTTTTTAATAAACCAAATTCGTTTATAATCAACAGAGTTATGGCCCAAAAACAAATCTGTTAAGAATATAAATACACACACAAACATGTATATTAAGCATTGTAATAACTATTAGTGACGTTTTTTGTTTTTTGTATAGACAAGTAGTTTAGTTAGAAACAGCAGTCATATAATGAATAACAGTGTTGTTCTTTGTATATGCAGTCTGTACAAAAATAAATAGATATGGAATTGTTGTTGTTTATTTTTTAAAACTAAAACATATCTGTTAAGAATATACATAAATACATACACAAACATGTATATTAAGCATTGTAATGACTATTAGTGACGTTTTTGCCTATAAGACAAGTAGTTTAGTTAGCAACAGAAGTAATATAATGAATAACAGTGTTGTTGTTGTTCTTTGTATATGCAGTCTGTACAAAAATAAATAGATATGAAATTGTTGTTGTTTATTTTTAAAAACTAAAACATATCTGTTAAGAATATACATAAATACATACACAAACATGTATATTAAGCATTGTAATGACTATTAGTGACGTTTTTGCCTATAAGACAAGTAGTTTAGTTAGCAACAGAAGTAATATAATGAATAACAGTGTTGTTGTTGTTCTTTGTATATGCAGCCAGTTTGTATATACACACATAAAAAAATAAATAAATATGGAATTGTTGTTGTTTATTTTTTAAAAGCAAAGCCTGCTATGATTGGTTTTTTTTATATATTCAAATTTTCGTAGTTTGAAAAAAATTTAGATTTATATATGTGAAAATATGAAAGCATACGTTAAGGCGAAAATTTTATTATTTGTCGGTAATATGATGTCGATAAGATAGTAAGATGGTAATATGGTGAAGGGTATCAAAGATTTGGCACAGTCGAATCTCTTTTCAATTTCATTCGTATTCAAATGTTCGTAAGATGGTAATATGGTATTAAGTAACATGGTGAAGGGTATCAAAGATTATTTTTTTTTTTATATTTTTACCCTACACCATCATAGGTGGCGTTTGTGCTGATGTTTGTAACAGCCAAATAATATTGGTCGAAAACCCACCAATTGGCTTAGAATCACTTTCTGAGTCGATTTAAAGATGTGCAAGTCGCAATTTTGAAAATAAATTATTGAAATTTGTCATACAGGTTTCTTATATTCCAAGTCTTATTGAAATTGGCCATGATCGGTCCATTATTTCACCTATCTCCCACACAAGTGTCCTTCCGGAAAAGGGATTTAACGATATAACTTATAACTCCCTTAAATATAGCAATATATATTTAATGTAGTTTGGCATATAAATCTTAATCTGTGTTCCATATAAATCTAAATCTGTGTGTCGAATTTCATTAAGATCGGTTCATAATTGACCATAGCTCCCATATAAACCTTCTTCAGAAAATCACTTTAACGGGCATAAATCCCATTAAAATGTTAATATCAACTTAATATTTGATACAAATAAGTTTTATATAAATATATATGATAGTGCAAAATTTGACGTAGATCGGTCCATATTTTATCATAGCCCCTATATAAGGCCCACTTTCGGGAATCACCCGGAATTGAATAAATTCATATAAATGTTAGTATCGACGTAATATTCTGTATTCGTATGTTTTATTTTACACTTAATACAAGTATCGTTCCACAATTGGCCACAGGTCCAAGAAAAAGAAGACCCATCCCCGAATTTTGAAGCACAAAATCGTGCAAGGTATCATATGGTCGAGCTTGACCGACTATATCTTTCTTTCTCGTTTTTAACTATTTTTTAGTAAGTACATATAGTTAGTTTTTTACCCTAACATAATTATAATAATGGCTCCAGGCAAAATATTTAAAATACTAAAAAATATAAATATAATATCAAGCTATTAAGGTATTTCGTAGTTTGTTAAAGTTAATTAAGAAAAATTTTATTTATATTACAAGTTTAATGCTACGAACTTTGACACTAACTTTATTGGGAAATTTCAATAAATATCTTCGTAAATTTTATAAAAAATTTTGGATTTCCAGCCTCAAGCTTTTTTTTTTTTTAATTTATCTAACGCTTAAAAATTTTATTTTTTAAATTGAACTATATCTATAAAACGGTTTAATGACAATACAAAATTGTTTATAATATTTTATTTAATGCCAGGACGACAATTTTAAGAAACGGTATTTTAAAATGTTAAGTTTTTATGTTTGAGACCACCCTAAAGTACATAACAAACATATAAATATTAATTTTATATACATTTCTATGTATTTATACGTTACACATATATAAATATGAACATATGTATGTTATAACAATTTAGCACCGATATTCACATACAAAAAATAATAAAATTGTACATACATACATATATTGTATATACACATACATATGTATGTATTGCATACAATGTATATTACACATTAGGGTGGTCCTTTTTAATATGAGGCTGTTAAAATTCTAGGAAATTTACAAATAAAAAAAAAAAACAATATTTTACACCGAATTAAGAAGTGTCTCAAAGCGATCGAAATATTTGCATTCTTTAGTTTTTAGGCTATTCACAAATTTCTAGGCAGTGAGACCGATAATTAAAACACCTTTATAAAAAAGAAGACAACCCTATTACACATAATGTACAAAATAAATGTTTAAAAAAATAACCGTAACTCAAAACTGCATCAGTTTACAAATAATACATACACTACCATTCATACTTAAATACACTGAGAGAAAAAATAGCAACAGCTACTATATAAAAAGAAACAAGTTAGAGCGCTATATTCATCCTTGCCGAATCTTTTATACACTGTTAATCATTATATTACTCTGTTGGTCAACTAAACTGCTGACTTATACAAAAAATAACAACAACAGTGATAATAATGCTTCATATATGTAAATGTTTGTATATGTAAATTTTTAATAATTTTTTAAATTTTTTTTTTGCCATCTCTTTTTTAAATTCTTGAAAAATTTTAAATTTGAAAAATATTTGTAACAGAGTTAATTTTAATGCGTTTGACTGATATATCAGTTACTAATGAACCTATTTTTTCATTTCTTCCGCAAAAATCAAAATCGCTAGCTTATATAGGGAAGTTTTTGGAAGCCTTTTCGATCTTTTAGCGATATCTCGGTCATTAATGGAACGTTTTAACTGATTTTTATTAGTGTAATTTTTAGGAATGTTGCCTATGATTTAATGTATAAAATATATATATTCAATAACTGAGGCTTTCTAAAAACTGATTTCAACAGACAGAAAATAAAAAACTTTTTTACTCTCCTACGAAAATTGTGGAAATTACAAATGGAATGACAAACTTATATATACCTGTGTTGAAGGAAATAAAAAGCATATTGACTGGCTTTGTATTAAATAAGAACTGCGCACGAAAAAATCCGTGCATACAAATCTGCTTATAGAAACTAAACCAATGGGCGAATTTTTTTATACCCTTCACCACAGGTGTAAAGAGTATATATAAGTTTGTCATTCCGTTTGTAATTTCTATAATATTTATCTAAGACCCCAAAAAGTATATATATTCTGGATCCTTATTGATAAAGGAGTCGATATAAAGATGTCCGTCTGACCGTCTGTCTGGCGAATTTTTTTATACCCTTCACCACAGGTGTAAAGAGTATATATAAGTTTGTCATTCCGTTTGTAATTTCTATAATATTTATCTAAGACCCCAAAAAGTATATATATTCTGGATCCTTATTGATAAAGGAGTCGATATAAAGATGTCCGTCTGACCGTCTGTCTGTTGAAATCAGTTTTTAGAAAGCCCCAGTTGTCGGATATATATGTTTTATACATCAAATTATAGGAAATATTCCTTAAAGGATCGCTAATAAAAATAAGCAAAATCGGTTGATAAATAACTGAGATATCGGAAAAAAACAGAAGATACTCCCAAAAAATCGCATTTGTTGTCGGCTTTTCTCGGCTCCTATACAAGCTAGCGACTTCGTTTTTGCACTAAAAATTCAAAATCTTTCTTCAATCGAATCTTTTTTCGATTTCATTTAAATTATATTTTTATTGATGACTGTTATGTTCAAGTTCTAAACATAAAAAAATAAATTATTTTCTGTTGGTTTTTAAGGAAATATCTGATCTTTTTCAAATTTCTTCAAACTAAAGGTTTTATTGTGTTTCGGTTAGTTTTTGCTCGAACCAGTTAACTTATTTTTAAACTCCGTTTCATTTTAAGCGGAGCTTTTAATGTCCTTTAAATTATTTTTTACTAGAGCCCAATATATTTCAGTTGCACGGAGTTCCGGAAAATTTGATGGATTAGCCTCTTTCGGTACAAACACTAACAATTTCTTTATTACCACTCCATTGTTGTTTTTCTGTAATGAAAAGAAGCGAGAACAGGCCAGAAAAAAGCGGATTCACTGTATTTTCTTAGGAAAGGGAGAAGTCTTTTCCAAAGGCACTCATTCTCGTATATTTCTGTGTTAGTGGGACCATTTTTTATGAATAAAGTGCTTTTTTACCGCATATGCATATGGCTTGCCAAATCAAAAACTCTTGGGAATTTTGATTTCTTTGATACACGATATTTTTCTGCCATATTCCCTCTAGAATCTGAAATATAGAATTCCTGGCCCGGAAGTTGAAAAAAGTTAGCCTGTACGAATTTTTCATCGTCTATTGTACACTAATCATAATTATGAAAATAATTCGTCTGAAGTACTTTCACGTTATTTTTTTACCTCAAAATTCTTGCTTGCGTTTCTATTGAGATTTTTTTTTTTACTTAATACGTCTTCAGGCTTGATTTCCATTCAACTTTTCTGATAAATATTCAAAGCAAATAACTTTTTGTGACACTTATCTTCCTGAGATGAGAGAATTTTCTCTCAAAATACTTTCTATTTTGTCTGAGTCCTGCAGCCTGAAGATACTATTTTTCTTCCACTACCAGTTTTCCATTCAGTGACCATGACTTCTTTGTATAATATTATGACTCAAGACTGTATTTTTTGACACAACTGCCTTCCTAGAAATTGTTTTATATGACCGATATAACATTTCATGAAAAATTTGAATTATGCGTTTAGGTGTTTTTTGTTATAACCATGAAACTTAGCACATGGTTAGTGAGCATAATGGCAAATGTAAACCCGTTAACAGAATTATCTATTTTTCACCACATCCAAAGTTATAAGCCCAAGAGCATGCACGGATTTTTTCGTGCGCAGTCCTTATATATTTTGTGTTGTAATTCAGTTTTTTTGTTGTTATAATAAAGCCTTTCATACTAAATGTAGTATATTTATATATATAAACACTTAAGGACTGTCTGTAATTAATACAACTGTTTTATATCCATGTATTTTAATTACAAAGATTTTTTTAATTTATAACCAAATTATTTATAATTTCATATAGCACAAGCTAAACTAATTTGACTGATCTCTCACCTTAACTAACCATATATGCATATGTGTATAAAAATATTGTGCATTTGTATATGTAAGTTTCATACAATTTATATAAAACGTTCCTTAACTTCAACTGTATGTTTTATTATTTATTTTTTTGTATTAATTTTTGCTGCCTTTTATTTTATCTCCAAAAATATTATATGAAAAAAAAAAAAAATTAAATTGCGACAAAATGTTTTTTTTTTTTCTTTTGATGGAAAGGTACGAACGTTGAGTACAGAAGTGCAAACAAAAAAATAAACACAAGAATCAATGTTGTGAGGTTTTTTTTCCTCCTTATCCTTCCCTGCCCTGTTACTTTTTTGTTTGGTCTCGTTTAAATATACATAGAGAGAGATTTTTTGGTAAAGGTTTTTTTATTATTTATCTTTTGCACCAATTTTATGCCATAAAAACAAAATCTGGTAAATACTGATATATATTTTTTTGTTTTTATCCAACCATTATCATATATGATGCTTTTTTGTTTAAGAAACTTTTTTTCTGCGTTTTGTGTGTTTTTTTTATTTTTTTTATTTCATATAAAATTATTGTGAATTTTTGTTTGGTTTTAAGGAATTTTAATTAAAACAAGTTTAAAGCAAATTTTTTATGATTTGTGTTGTTTTTCTTAGTACAAGTAAGTAGCAGAGGTTTTTAAAAGTTAGCTAAAACCGAAAAAATATTGAGAGAAATTTTTTGAATTGGAATCAATGATTTTTTTTATCGCGAGAAGAAGTAACTCAATTTTTGCGGTTTTAAAAACTGGAAGTTGATAGTTTTGAGAAAAATTTTGCATAAATTTTGTTGCTAATTTTAATATTTTTAGAGGGTTAATAATTTATTGAGGTAAAATAAATTATTAACCATATTAATGCATATTGGAAGCATTATTTTTTGAAATTAAACAAAAAATTACTTTTTTCCCTCCTATAGACTAGCCGATAGCATTCTCTATAGTCTATTCAATATATTGGTCTATTATACAAATTAGACTAAAATTCCAGTAACAAAATCTAACTTAAAATAAAAATGTTCTATAAGTCACACAGAAAAAAGTCACCAATTAACAAATATATATGAAAGTAATTCATTTAATTATATACTTGTTTAAATTTGCACCTCTCACCAAAATGATTATATCAATTACTAAAAACTATAAAAAATACAAAACAGAAAAAAATTCCCAATTAATAAATTAATTAAATCAATCAAGTAGATGATTAAATTAATTAAAAAGTGTGTAGGAAAAAAAAATCATACCAAAATTTATTTTTTATTTTATTTTTTCTTGAACATATTTATTAAATTTTGATCCAAAATTAAACAACTGAGTTAATTGTAAAAAATGCTGTAATAATTTTTTCTGTGCATAAACTCCATAAGAAATTAATAATCGAAAAAGTTGTTAAGCCATCTGAGGGAGAGTAGCATGAGAGTAAATTAAATATCAAATGATATGTTTTAACACAAATAAAAAAAAGTAAAAATAACAAAGAATCTCATCAAATTTTATTGTTCTGAAAAATAGGAAAAAATGCAATAAAAATAAGAATAATAATAATAACTATGTATCCTTACTTCTTAGACATTAAAAAAAAAAAAACAAATATTATAAAAAAACGTTAGAATTTCAAGTTAGATTTATACTTCATCTATAAGTTTTAGCTTAAACTAAAAGAGCATAAAAAAAGAAACAAACATTTAGTAGTGATCATTACATGTTACGGTGTATACAAGAGTTTAAAATAAATATAAAACGGTTGATAGACAAAATGCAAGTGTATACAGCAACAAAAAGAACACACATCAATGGCAGCAACAGTTAAAAGCAAAAACAGCAGCAACATCTACAACAAAATCCCAAACACACATATATGTATGTATAAATATTTGTATATGTTGCAGGCAGTAAAAGTAGAAGGGGTCAATACAACTATTGGAATTCGATACTTTGCATTTATCTAACTCGAAAATATAAAAAAAAAAACAAAGAAAAAATAAATAAAAAAAATTAAAAATCAAGGAAAATACCTACGAAGTTCTCTCTGAAAAAAAGAAATAAATATAATAAAAAAAAGTTAGACATAAAACATAGGAATAAAGAAGTCTTTAGTTTAGACTTAAACAAAACTTAAAATTAAACGAAAACTACACCAACAAAAACAACAGTCACAACAACATCTTAAAATACGATGGCAAAACATACACGCTGCTGTTATACCAAAGACGAGAACAAAAAATGTTCTTTTTAAAGCGATTTGTCCTTTAGCTAAATCTGCAGTTAACCAACCAACCAATTCAATATTGTGAACAACAACAGCAACAAAAACATCAACACTAACAGCAGCAGTAACTGCATCAGACAAAAATATATTTTTAACTACAGCTTCGACAAAAACAAACGTTCTTGTAGTAGAACTAGGCAAGAAAACAGTAAAATAATAAAATCTAAAAGTGTTTAGACCTTTGATTTTTCAAATTAATCCTTTAAGGACTAACAGATACATATAATGTAAAGAATATACGATAACCTATTCAAGAACATTTATAATCTATAGACTAGTTCATAGTCTGTTTATAAACTATGTCATAGTCTATTTATAAACTATGTCATAGTCTATTTTATAGACTTTGTAATAGTCTATTTTAAAAACTATGTCATAGTCTAATTTATGAACTATGTCATAGACTATTTCAAAGTCTATTCGTTAGACAGTCTTTTCGTTTCGCATTTCACAGTATATTCTATAGACTATTTCATAGTATATTTTAAAGACTATTTAATAATATATTTTATATACTATTTCATAGACTATTTTATAGTCTATTTTGATTACTAATTTATAGTCTTTCATAGAGTATTTTATGGACTATTTCATAGTATATTTTATAGACTATTTTCTATAGACTTTTTGTTTTCTATTCTATAGACTATTTTATGGTCTATTCTATAGACTATTTTATAGTCTATTCTATAGACTATTTTATAGTCTATTCTATAGACTATTTTATAGTCTATTCTATAGACTATTTTATAGTCTATTCTATAGACTATTTTCTAGTCTATTCTATAGACTATTTTATAGTCTATTCTATAGACTATTTTATAGTCTATTCTATAGACTATTTTATAGTCTATTCTATAGACTATTTTATAGTCTATTCTATAGACTATTTTATAGTCTATTCTATAGACTATTTTATAGTCTATTCTATAGTCTATTCTATAGACTACTTTACAGTCTATTCTATAGACTACTTTATAGTCTATTCTATAGACTATTTTATAGTCTATTCTATAGACTATTTTATAGTCTATTCTATAGACTATTTTATAGTATATTCTATAGACTATTTTATAGTCTATTCTATAGACTATTTTATAGTCTATTCTATAGACTATTTTATAGTCTATTCTATAGACTATTTTATAGTCTATTCTATAGACTATTTTATAATCTATTCTATAGACTATTTTATAATCTATTCTATAGACTATTTTATAGTCTATTCTATAGACTATTTTATAGTCTATTCTATAGACTATTTTATAGTCTATTCTATAGACTATTTTATAGTCTATTCTATAGACTATTTTATAGTCTATTCTATAGACTATTTTATAGTGTATTCTATAGACTATTTTATAGTCTATTCTATAAACTATTTTATAGTCTATTCTATAGACTATTTTATAGTCTATTCTATAGACTATTTTATAGACTATTTTTAGACTATAAAATAGTCTATTCTATAGACTATTTTATAGTCTATTCTATAGACTATTTCGTAGTGTATTTTATAGACTATTTTATAGTCTATTCTATAGACTATTTTATGGTCTATTCTGTAGACTTTTTTATGGTCTGTTCTGTAGACTATTTTATGGTCTATTCTGTAGACTATTTTATGGTCTATTCTGTAGACTATTTTATAGTCTTTTCTGCAGACTATTTTATAGTCTATTCTATAGACTATTTTATAGTCTATTCTATAGACTATTTTATAGTCTATTCTATAGATTATTTTATAGTCTATTATATAGACTATTTTATAGTCTATTCTATAGACTATTTTATAGTCTATTCTATAGACTATTTTATAGTCTATTCTATAGACTATTTTATAGTCTATTCTATAGACAATTTTATAGTCTATTCTATAGACTATTTTATAGTCTATTCTATAGACTATTTTATAGTCTTTTCTATAGACTATTTTATAGTCTACTCTATAGACTATTTTATGGTCTATTCTGTAGACTATTTTATGGTCTATTCTGTAGACTATTTTATGGTCTACTTTATAGACTATTTCATAGTCTATTTTATAGACTATTTTATAGTTTATTTTATATACTATTTTATGGACTATTCTGTAGACTATCTAATAGTCTATTTTTCAGACTTCGTAATAGTATAGTTTTCAGACAAAAAATTTGCTTTCGATATACTCTCAAAGAGTTAATTGTCTTAAGTTCACCATCAAACACACATAGCCTTGCTTGTATGTTTGTAGTACTAGTATGTAACTTTGGTTTAAATCTTTTATTTGTTGGTTGTTTTAGTTAAGAAAAATCTTAAAAAGTATCATCCGTCGAAGCACACTCACACATTCGTACGATTTTCAAAATAAAAATATGTATATCGATATTCAAGCTACTCTGCTCATAAGTATAAAAGTGTTGAAAAAAATAGTTTAAGATTTAGTTACTCTAAAGCAAAATGTTGTGTTCAATTTTATTTTAATTTTTTTTCTTTCTATTTTTTGTACTTTTGGTCGGTTTGGTATAAAACAACAACAATAATAAAGGAAAATGAAAATACCACTAATCTACTGGTTTTAGAATCATTCGTATTTGTATTTAAGCACAAGCTGTTGGGTTGGCTGCTCTTGGCTTAAGTCACATGTGTACATGGATGAATATTTCTATGCATCATGTGTGTGAGTTTGTATGTTTTTATTTTATTTTTGTAGCAAAAGAAATTTTTTTTCTTTAACTTTTACCAGTTTTAATTTTATGGTTTTTAGTTTATGTGCGCCTGCATACCCTACAAAAAGAAATTGAGATGCCTACTAAAATTGTCTTATAAGAAAGTTGATTTGTAATAATTTATATAAACTTTGATTTTCAATTAAAAATTCAAATTTGGATAAAATTCAATACAATCAAATTTTAATATTGAAGAAGTTATTAGGAATCGTTTTTTTTTTTTTTTTTTTGTTTTTTAATTTCTTGAAATTTGAATTTAGAGACATAAGATCTTTATCCTTATTTTCTTTGGTTATTAGAATGTTATGTAAGAAATTATATATATATATATATAGATTTGAGCAAATAACTATTGGACTATTCTGTTTTTGCTAACTTGATTATAACCAAGTTATTTTTGTAGTTTCCCTTATAGGCCTGTGTATACCCTCGATTAAGTAATTCCTTCATTTACTTTTAGAAACTTCTTTAAAGCCTAAGAAGTTGTTGTTTAGTTATTTATATTGATTGTTGTTTTTTTTTATTTTTTTCTTAAAGATTTTTTTGTTCTCAGTTTTAAAGTGGACGATGATGCAGTGATTGCTGCCGATGGTGTTGGTGTTGAACCATTAACTAGTGGGTTTTTTCACTTAAATAAAATAAATCATAGACGATATTTTTATGTCTACATAGAGTTATGTATTTCCCCCTCAACTTCAGCCATAAAAAAAACAACAACAACAAGAAAAGGAAGAAAAAACAAATGCATTTATACGCATTTCGAGTTTAGTTCTGATGATGTTGATGATGATGGCTTTAGGCTTGATTTGGTGCGGAAATTCCAACAAATTACACATACAAATAGAAAAAAATTATGAAATCCTTGTTGTTTTCTTTTTTTGTTGTTCTTGCAGAGTTAGAATTACATTTATATGAATGTGTATATATATTTAATAGAAGAGTTTGCGTGTTTTAAAGGTTTTTATTTATTAAAGTTGTAAAATTAGGATTAATTTTAAAAATCTTTAGAAGAATAATAACATAATAATAAATTTTATAGTAATGGCATAACTATAAATTGAAGAGGAATTTGATTTTTTAATATTTATCTTTAAAAATAATAAACTAAATTTTAAATGATCACTTAAATGTAGTACTAACAATTTCTTATGATTTAGTTAAAAATCAAAACTCTTAAACATTTTTTTTTTTTTAGCAATTACGCATTATTTTTAAAAATATTTGCCCACACAGAAAAAAGGCATCTATCACCAAATAAATTTTTTTCAATTAAATTTGTTTAAATTTGCTTTAATGTTTAAAAATGAAATCCAGAAACATTTGTCTAATTAAACAATTTATTAAATCAATCAAGTAGATGATTGAATAAATAATGATTGAATAAGTAGAAATACTTTTTCATTATCTATCTATATATTCTCTATATATAATAGAGTAACGTCACTGTGTGATTGACTGACTGATTTACTTGGTGATTCATCATCGCACAGCCCAAACGGTTAAAGCTAGAAAAATGAAATATGGACAAGATTGGTCTTCTACCGAATATCCACTAAGAAATTTTTGGAAATTCGAATGTTTAGGGGGTAAAAAAGGATAGAAACGGGTAAAATCGGTAACCTTATATCTCCTTAACTAATAGAGATATAAAAAAGTGGAATGGGTATCGTTATTCATTTGAATAATTATCGGATAGGTGTATGGTACTTTTTTTAAATTCGGTTTTTTTTAAGGAGAAAGGGTTTAAAAGCTGTAATTTGATACTTTTATGGAATCATATCAATTTTTTCATCCAATAAGCATAGAAATAAAATGTGCATCAAATTAGTATCTTATCGAAAATTGTCGAATATAAGTTCGGTACTTTTTGGAAATTCGAATGTTTAAGGGGTGGTAAAAATCGTATCTGATTTTGGTACTTTTTTCAAAAAATATTTTTTCTTTTTACTGACACATACATATGAATATTTTAACATTACATCCCAGTAGAAATTGGAAATTCATTGGAATACAATTTCCTCACATCCAAAGGGAAATAAAAAGTGCCAAAAAGGGAATAAAATCGGGAAATTAAATTTTATTCAAATTAAGTAATGTATTTTTATTATATTAAACCTAAAAACATGAATTTAAGTACATGTAGTCCTGAGTGAGAATTCACAAGAGGGGATTTTGTGGTACTTTTTTGTTCTTCAAATGGTACTTTTACTTTTTTCTATAATATTGAACCTAGAAACATGAAATTAAAGATACATGGTCCTAAGTGAATGAGAATCTATAAGAGAGTACTTTTCGTTATTATAATATTACACTTTGAATTTTTTGTAATAATAATTAACTTTCAAATATGTAATTAAAGATATATGGTTCTGTGTTGAGAATCCACAAGCGCTATTAGCACATTTCTCTTCACTAAAATATAATAATAGCAATAATTTGGTTAAAGATGTAAGAAATTGGTAGACTAAAATATTTAAAAAGTTTATTGTTCTTAATGCCGACAGAAACTCCAATATTATAATTGTTCACGGGAGTTATTTCATTTTGTTTTTTTCTAAATTAAAACGCTACCGTTTTTATCTGGGGTATGTAGAAGTACTGCAGGATCAGGTTAAATGCTATCTATATAAAAGTGAATCTGTGTTTGTTAATCTGTCTGTTTTTGAATTTTATTCGTTGCTTTTATTTTAAATCAATACAATGGGGTAGCGAAGCACATTGTGTTTCAGCTATTAGAAATATTATTAAAAAATTTATAGTTCTTGAAATTATAGCTTAATAAAACAAAATTTGAATTAATAATATTAGTATGGTTTTTATTCAAAAAAATATAAGCTAACGAAGTAGCGGGTATACTGCTCGTATTCTGATCAAATAGCAATAATTTTTATTTTAACATTATCTCAATCAAATCTAAACAAAGTGAAACTTTTACAAAATCGTGAAATTTTTAACAATTAAAGGTTTTTAACAATTAAAAGGTCAAATTTTATTAATATTTTCAGTTTTATAAATTTTTTAATACTAAAAAAGTTATTTACAGCCTGAATTTAATTGCACTTCAAACAAATATTTTCTAAAGTATAACATGGAATCTTATTGATTGATATGCAAAACATAATGTAAGTTTGAAATATTTAAAAATTTTTTTACTTTTTTTTTTTTTTTTTAATTTAAAGAAAAAGACTATTAACCATTTTGTGTACTTGGGGTCAAAAATGTTCAAAATATATTTTGTGGCCGCTTCATCCCTAAAACTTTATAGTTTTTATTGTACTTTTAATGTTTTCTAAATCAGTTTTAAGATTAGTTAATTTTAAAAAAATCGTGTTACTTTATTCTTTTAACATAAGAGGTCATAGGTAAAATTTTCATAATTTAAATTAAAAAAAAATGACATTTTATTTATTGGCAAATTTTCTTAAATTATAGATTAATAAAATATGTATTTTAATTTTTAATAAAGATTTTTGTAAACAAAATTATCCATTTTATGAACCCGAGAACAAAATTGTTTCAAAATGTTTTTTTGTGGTAATTTCTCTTTTATTGCTTTTCAAATCAGTTCTTTTACAAGTTTAATTTTAACAAAATTCTAAAATTTTTATCGTATTTAATCAGGGAACAAAGGTGAACTGATTTTTTTTTTAAAGAATGAACAAAATTGTATTAAATTAGTCCTTGAACTATTTTTACAAATTTCGTTGACGTTTCACCTTATATGGGAGGTGGGCGGTAAAGTAGGTTGATCACGCCCATTTTTAGTTTTCGAGTTTACCTTCGAACTATCTGTACAAAATTTCGTTGTCGTACATGATTTTGTTTAAGAGATATCAGCAGAAAATTATGAAATAACACCCTGTGTTTCTAGTATTTTGCCCATAACTTTTTTTATTAACAGATTTTGTCCATTTTCAATACCAAACAATCTTTATGTAAGATAAATATTTGAGCCAAATTTTATCTCTGATATCCTGCTTTCAGCGGACAGACGGACGTATATAGCTACATCGACTCAGAATCTAACCAGGACCCAGAAAATATATACTGTGTATACAATACGTGTTATACACGGAATGACAAAATCAATATCCCCCATCTTTTTGATGGTAGATATAAAAATTTAATGCGTCTTATAAAAATTAAATATGATCTTGCAATTTAATTTTTTAATTCCCGGTATCAAGAGAATTTTTTAATTAACAAAATTTTTAATAAAAATATGACAAAAAATTTATTTTTTAACGCAAAATTTTTCATTAAAATTTCTTAGAATAATTTCTTAATATTTTGAACGTATTTACCCTTAATTGTGTTTGGGATCAAAGTGAGAAATTTCAAAATATTAAAAACAATTATAAATTTATAACAATTATAAATCTTTTTGTTGAAAATTATTTGAAAATTTGAGATTTGATCTATTGAGTAATTGATAGTTTTTATATTTGATAAATCTTTTCTTCTGTGTGCGATTGGAGAATTTTTTTTTTTTTTAAATCTGTGCACAGAAAAAATATTTTTGAACCAATTTCAGTTAAAATATTTTTATAATTAAATAAATTTCTCAAAATTAACAAATTAAATTCAAATTTTACATAGAAAAGTCTAATTTCAATTACGAATAATATATTCAATTATTTTTTTTAATTGAAATTCAACCTATTAAAAAATTTTATTTTTTTTTATTATATTTGATTAATTTATTAATTTATACAATAATAAATTATGTAGAACTTACGATTTATTGAAACTTTTACGTACTCGAGGTAATCATCTTTGACACCCTGTAGCATATCTTGTGTTATCACAGGGTGAATACGGGATGACTTTTCTGAAAGCTTAGGTCCTCCTCTGGAACGCTTCCATACATTTCAATTCAATCCGGTAGATACAGATTTATGACCAAAAATTTTGCGTTTGGTCCATCTTTGCGCCTTTAACATTTTCATCAAAAAATTTATAAACATAGTTTTAAGAGAAGTCTGAAGAAGAAGCACTGAACAAGAAGCTTAAAAGAAGAACATTCTACCAATGACAACCATGGGTTAGAAAAGATCTTCTGCAGCTCTTTTCAGCACTAAGTACTTCCTTTTAATGACAACACAATGTTAAAATCATCGCTTTTTTTTAGCACTTTTTCAGTTCCTTTTTTGCTGGGATGTATTTGAAATCAAAATTAGAATTAAGTTTAAAACTAAAAAGTTTTTCTTAAATATGTTGCGCCTTGGATTAAAATTGTCTTTAACTTCAAAAATTTTTTTGGTTTAATTTTTTTTTTTTTTATAAAATCCTGAAACTTTTACACTTTAGACCTAAAACTAAATTTTAAAAAAACAAAGAAAATAAATTGTCAATTTTAAATAACTAATGTCTAAATACGAGTTTTACATGGGTTTATTTTTGTTCCAAATTTATATAATGGATTTAAGATATGTTCAGACTAGTCAAATATTTTACCAAAATGATGTAACCACTATATAAAATATTTTTTAACTTCTCCATTTTAATGCTTACATATTTTTTACTTAAAAATAATCGTAGCTGACATTTTATCGAATCTTGTTTGATGCTGTTTTCTCTTACAAAGCATTTGCAAGATCAAACAACGGCAAACAATTTTTTTGTAAAACTAGTGGTCACGCAAATTTGGTCAAATATTTGACAAATGTGAACAAGCTTTATTTAAAAAATAATAATTTCAAAATAACTTCTATTTTATAGAAAAAAATTCTTAATTATTTAAATTATGACCTTTAACCCTGGGGTTAAAATTAAAAAGGTTTAAACAAACAATATTTCCTTGTATAATCTGAGCCATATTATAAATTTATTTTATACAAATTTGACGTAAAATAAACAGTAATTTTGTAAATTACAAGAAAAAAAAAAAAAAAAAAAAATGGATGAAGACATTTCATTTAAGCCTAATTATCTTTTATTTTAAGTCCTAATTTTTATTTTCTTATCAACAAATTATTTTCCTTTCATATCTTTTAAAACAATATTTATGCCACAATTATTAAATTATCCCTGAAAAAGGATTAAATTACCGTTAAATTTTAAAAAAGTTCACAACATCATTCTTGGCTATTCTTTGTTGTTTCATAAAAAGTCTTTAAAAAATACTTTAAAGAAATTGATATTTTCACAGCCAACTCAACTTTCTGTTATTTTATGTATAAATGATCCAATAATAATGATATAAACTCTACACATAAGCCCGAATTATAAAACAAAATTATTCCAGAAAAAAAACTTCAGTCAAAATTTCAGTAAAAAAAAAAAAAATAAGAACAACAAATACAAAGAAAAAGCCAAAGAAAACAGGAAAACTACAAATAAAATAAAATAAATGAAGACAAAAAATCCAGGCGATGAATATAATAAAATGTTCAAAAGTTGCGCTGACAAAATGATCGTAAATAATTTTTATTTAGTCTTTAATTTTTTGTGGTGTTGGTTTTTTTTTTTTTTTAAGACCTTTTTGTTTTACAACTTGGAAGGTTTCTTGATATTTTTGGTCTTTAATGCAGCTTTCATTTAGAAAAAAAAAAAAAAAAAAACGACATCAACGGCTGTGCATCAATAGCTCTAGAAAGGAATAATTGTGTGTGATGTTTTAGTTGCCATGTTTATGGATCACTGTTGCCGTTGTTGTTGGTGGTGATGCAGCTTTGGTGTTGTTGCAGATGATATTCTTGAGTTTCTGTATTTAACTTCATTTATATATCTTTAAAGTTTAAGATGATGAGAAAATCGTTGTTCTGAAGACTTAAAGTTTTGTTGTTTTAGATTTTTTTTTGTGTTGTTGTGTTGATTTTGTTTGGTTTATATATGTACGTTTGGTCACCATTATTGGAGTTTATCAAAAATAAGGCGACGCTTAAGTTTTTTTTCTTTTTTGTCTTATAAAATATAAGCAAAAGGAAAAAATTACTAATGATACCCTTTTTTGAGTTAAGAAGACTTTGTTGTACGCATTACGTTTATTATTATTTTTTGTTTGTTGTTATTGTTTTTAGTGTATATATGTCTCCATACAGTAGATGTTGATAATAAACAACAAGTAGGTGTATTTGCAAGAATGGGGCAGAGACGAATTTTGAAGACACTATTAGAAGCTTTTTAAATATATTTTTGGTGGGATATAAAAAATTTTCTCAAAAAAATTAATTTTGCATTTTCTACCTAATGTCAACTATGTAAAAATTAGTAAAATACTGTTTTTTCAAAGAAATATAAATTTTTTTAATAAAAAATACTGCATATGGCAATGATTTTAATACTTTTTATAAATATTTACATGGTGTAAATAATGTAAATAATTGAAAAAGTTGCTAAATTAAGAAGTTTTAATAAATTTTCTATTGAAAATCGTAATTGACAATAATAAAAAAATTGTTTATAGCCTGTGAAAAAATGTAAAAGTTGTTTACACCTTGTAAAAAAATTTTAAAAATTATAAAAATTTTTTAATATTTTCCTGTTATTTATTTTTTAAATACTTATGCTGAATTTTTTTTTTAAATTTTCATACTACACAATTTTTTACACTGTGTAAATAATGTAAACTTTTGAAAATCGTATAAAATTCAGAAATTTTATTAAATTTTGTGTTGGAAATTGTAATTATAAATAAAAAACAATTATTGACAATAAGTAAATAATGTAAAAATTTGAAAATATTTGTAAAATCATTAAATTTGCCTAATTTTAATACAATTTTTCTAAGAATATTGCTCGAAATGCCAACTTTTATATTTTACATAATTGTTTACACATTTTAAACAAGTTTGCAAATGTAAATTGCTTGTTTGGTGGTACCAAAGTAGAGTTTGAGGACTATAATTAGACGCCAGCAGAATAGAATATACTTCATCAGCATGTTAAAACACTGTGTAAATAATGTAAACAAATGAATAAAATAAAAAGTCAAGAAATATTAATAAATCATAACCAGAATATTAAATAATTCAAAATGGTTTACACCTTGTAAATAATGAAAAAAATAGTAAAATATTGCAACAAAAATCAATATTTATTTAATTGTTAACGTAAAATCTAAATTTTACCATTAAATGATATAATTTACATTGTTTACACCATGTAAAAATTCCGTTAATATACATTTTTATACTTTTTCACTTAAAATCTTTATTTTATTATTTACCCAATTTTTACATCAGGGCAATAATGTAGACAACCGAAAATTTTAAAACATTTTAAACTTCTTAATAAATATTTTGTTAAACTATTTTATTTTACAAATTACACAATTATTTACACCATGTCAACAATGTAAATAATTGAAAATTATGTAAAACATTCATATTTAAAGTAATTGTATATTAGTAATTCTCAGTTTGTTGTTTATATAATTGTTTACACAGTGTCAATAAGGTAAACCATGAGAAAATTTAACAAAAATATGAATTTCTAAAATTTTTTGTCTTAAAAAGGAAAAAAATTACTATTTAAATAATTTTTTACACCATGTTAATAAGGTAAACAATTAAGAAATCTTGCACAAACATAAATTCTAAATAAATTTCCTTGTATAAAAGCACAGATATATTATTTAAATTTATTTTTATTATTTTATTAATGTAAATAAATGAAAAGTTTTGCGAAAATAAATTTTTTAAGTAAATTTAATTTTAGAAAATTTTATTTTATTATAGAAACATTTATTTAAACCATGTCAATAATGTAAACATTTAAAATTTTTTTTAAGAACTGTCTATTTTTAGAAAATTTATATTGGAAATTATAATTTTTCTATGTAGTTGATTATTTACACTATGTCAATAATGTAATTATCTGGATAATCTAAGAAATTTAATTATACTATTTACTTAACAATGTAAACAATTCAGACATCGCCTTAAAAAAGTAAAATAAATTTTGTTGAAAGTTTTGTTTAACAATTTACACATTTATTTACACCATATACTTAATGTAAACAATTAAAAATGGTTGTAAAAATTTAAAATTTTTAGAAATGTTCTGTTGAAAATTATTATTTTGCTATTTACTAAATGGTTTACATCGTGTCAAAAATGTAAATAATTAGATAATCTAAGAAAACCTTAATTTTCTTTAAATATTTTTCCAGGAAATTTCGTATTTTACTGTTTATTTAATTGTTTACAACGTGCCAATAATGCAAATAATTTGATAAGCGTATAAAAATAAAAATTATAAATAAATTTTTTTTTAATAATTTTAAACAATTAAAAACTGTTTTAAAACCCGTAAATATTTAAGAATTTTATGTTGAAAGATACTATTTTGCCATTTAGTTCAAAGTTGACTTTATGTCAACAATGTAAATAATTAGATAATAAAGGAAAAAAATAAATTTTCTATAAATACACTCGGAAAATTTTGTAAACAAATTCCTAAAAATAAATTTTGTTTTCAATTTAAACAAATTTTACATTGGAATCCCAGGCAAGCAATTTATTTAATTGTTTACACCATGTCAACAATATAAACAATTAAAAAATTTATTAAAAAAAAAAAAAATTAAATTATTTTCTTAATTTATTAACTAGCTAAATTTTACTATTAGCTTAATTATTTACATCGTGTCAACAATGTAAACAATTGAAAAATCTTATAAAAATTAGTTTTATTTTTTTTTCTCTTGAAACCTTAAATTTACTAGTATTTTAAAACACTATGTCAACAATGTAAACGATTAGAAAATAATGTAAGATTTAAAATATTTAAGTAAATTTACACTATGTCAAGAATTGGAAAAAGTATTAAAAAATAGTAATAATTTTCTATAATTTTTCCCGGAAAGTTAAATTTTACTATTTACTTAATTGTTTACATCGTATCAACAATGTAAACAATTAAAAAATCTTATAAAAATTAGTTCTAATTTTTTTTCTATTGAAACCTTAAATTTACTAGTATTTTAAAACACCATATAAAATATTTAAGTAAATTTACAATATGTCAACAATTGGAAAAAGTATTAAAAAAATAATAATAATAATTTTCCATAATTTTTCCCGGAAAGTTAAATTTTACTATTTACTTAATTGTTTACATCGTATCAACAATGTAAACAATTGAAAAATCTTATAAAAATTAAATTGTTAATATTTTTTCTGGAAACCTTAAATTTACTAGTATTTTTTTTTTTTTTTTTAAATACCATGTCAACAATGTAAACAATTAGAAAATAATGTAAGATTTAAAATATTTAAGTAAATTTACACCATGTCAACAATTGGAAAAAGTATTAAAAAAATAATAATTTTCCTAAATTTTTCCTGGAAAGTTACTTTACTTAATTTTTTACATTGTGTCAACAATGTAAACAATTGAAAAATTTTATAAAAATTAAATTGTAAATATTTTTTCTTGAAATCTTAAATTTGCTATATTTTTGAAACATCATGTCAATAATGTAAACATTTATAAAATAATGTAAGATTTAAAATATTTAAGTAAATTTACACCATGTAAACAATTTGAAAAAGTATTAAAAAAAATAATAGTTTTCTATAAATTATCCAGAAGAGTTAAATTTTATTATTTTTTAATTGTTTACATCGTGTCAACAATGTAAACAATTGAAAATATTTATAAAATCTGAAATTGATAATATTTTTTTCTGGAAACCTTAAGTTTACTAATATTTTTTACAACACGATGTCAACAATGTAAACAATTAGAAAATAATGTAAAATTGAAAATATTTAAGTAAATTTTTTAGTAGAAAGCTAAATGTTCTTATTACCACTATGTTTATAGAGTAAACAATTAAAAATTATTATATAAAATCCAAATTTTAGGTATTTTGTTTATACTCCCCGAAACCTGAAGTCATTAACTTATAAATACTTAATGGTTCTCAAAAAATTAATATAGCTCACCAAATAGTCTTTATTGTTTCTCGTTTAATTTCTTATTTGGTATTTTAATTTATATGCGTAAAGTTAAGCCGGTGTTATAAGTTTTTCTTATTTTTTTCTCTCTTAATATGAATGTTTCTTCTCCTCCCCCTTCGATCTGCTTTATTAAATGTCGGTCCGTCAGTCCGTCCCTCTGTTTATTTGTGAAAATGAAAGATGATCAGGAAAAATGTATGATACAAAACGCGGGCAAACATATACATTAAGAAAATTATTTCTTATTTTTCGGTTAAGAAAAAAATTATTTATACTCAAATAGCAGTAGTTGTTCTTGTTGTTTTTGTTTATTATTGGCTTAAAAGTAAAAGAAATATTATACTAAATATATTTACATTCATATACAAACTCTCATGTGTGTAGTTTATAAAATGCACGCATTACGATAAATGCTTGATGTCTGTTCTTTTTTTTTTTTTTTTCTGCTGCTGTCTCTGTTTCACTTCTTACTTGATATGGGCACTGTTTAGTGTGTTGGAGTGTATTTTAGTGGCTTGGAACTTAACTTATTTTAAATTGTTGATCATAAGGACAAACACCTGTAAAAGAGATTGAAGATCAAAATATACAGACGGACGCAAGCACACACAGATTACCAATAAAACTAAAACAATGGAAAAAAAGAGACATTTCATATCTGCCAGAGACTGGCTGTTTATTTGGGAGTGTGTGTATGTGTGTGTGATCGTGTGTTGGCAACAACAGCAGTAATAAGTTGAATAATAAAAAAATAAAAACAGCGACAGCAATAATAACAATAATAATGATGATGATAATGTTGCACTATGGCTATAGCTCTTTGAAATAGCTTTGAAAGATCATGGTATAATTTAGAATCTAAACTTGTGAGCCCTTGGAGATATCTAAATAAAATTTTATATGGTCAGAGCTGAGGTGCTTTCGGTGAAATTTCTCCGGACCATGATCCAAAACAAGATTTGAATTTTAAGTATATTTTTGAAAAATAATGTTAATATTTGGACCTAAATAAAATTTAAACAGGTAGAGGTATTCCAATGAAATTTTGGCACAACATAGTTACTTGTTTTAAAATCAGGGAATTAAAAAGAGTCCCACTATTTTGTACTAAAATACCCAAAATCCCAGGCCGGGGAAAAGTTGTTTCAAAAATTTACTTTTTTCATTAAAATGATCACCCGGCCATTGTAAAAGGCGTGGATAAGTCATACTTGTACGCATGGTTTTTGTAGAAATTTACCAAAACTATCCATATAAATTTTTTTTACATTCCAGTCATAAATGAGTTTTTGGCAAATTAAAAAAAAAAAAAAAAATACATATCTGAGGTAACCAAATTTGGAGCTCTACCCTATACTTCTATGACCAGCTAGGGGCCTGAACACCTCCAAATCAACTCAAAAACACCTCAGATCTGACCAACTGAAATTTTATTTAGATATCTCCAACGGTTCAGAAGTTACAGAATTATTAAACAATTTTGGGACCACTGTGCATAGTGCAATACAGTTGTTGGTGGTGAATGTTAAATATTGTTTTTATGTGGAGATTGTCGACGTTCAAAAGGATGAATGATGATCATCATCATTAACATCATGATGATGACTATGTGATCAAATGTGAGGATCAGTATAAAGATGATGACAACATGGGTATGTTTAAGAATGTAACCCAACAAATGAAGCAAAAACAAAAAAAAAAAAAAACAATTGCCAGTCACATACGTATAACTACATGCATTTGCGCGCCTTTTGAAAACAACAAATTTAACAACAATATGACGCATGGGAAGAAGAAGAAGAAGCTTTAATAACAAAATGGATTTTGATACAAATATGTGTAAAAGCAGCATATTTATTTTTTATCTTTGTTTTATATTCTTTATGGCTATAAAGCATATTATGTTGTTGTTAATTTTTTTCTTTTTGCTGATATTTATTTGCCTGTATTGGCGACGTACATACATATGTAACTATGTATGTATGGTACTGCAAATGTTCAATGCCAATGTCGTTTGGTTTTGTTACCGGTGTTCTTGCAGTTGTTGATCATTTTAATAACGATGACTATAACGACAATGATGATCTTTAACAATGATAATCATAATGATCATCAGCTTAGTTTTAGTTAATTCTTGTTGCTTTTATTTTTTATTTTTAAGACATCAAATGGAATGACCTGTGTCAATGTCCGCTAATATTTATTTACATGAGCTCTCTACATCGAGAACTCTAAGACAACACAACTAACTTAACCCAACAACAAATAAAATTAAATATCAACAACAATTGCAAATAGTATTAGTGCTTCTGGAGTATGAAAATTAAGTAAAGAATATAAACGAAGTGATAATTTTTTACATTTTGTTTTAATTTATACATTTTCCCTTATTTAAAAATTCTTAAATTTTTCAAAATATTTTGAAAATCTCAATAAGTATATTATATAAATATTAAGCTTTAATTTCTTATAAAAAATGCTTAGGTTATCCAAATCATTTTGTAGACATACTTTTTATAACAAATGCAAGACATTGTGAAAAATAAAAATCAGAATACTTAAATAAGAAAAATAAAGATCCGTTTGATGATCATCTAAGAAATGTTAGTATATTAAAGAGGGAAGGTTGAAAACATCGGTTCATTGGTTTCATTCTCTTAAATTTAGAACTTTGAATTTCCGAATTTTGAGGTAAAATTATTCTCAAATTAAATTACATTAAAATTGGTTAATTAATTCATATTAAAAGAGAAAAAATTAAAACTTATTATAGCACCGGCTTAACTTTTTTATAAATTAAAATCCTAAATTAGAAATTAAACGAGAGTCATCAAATACTATTTTGTGAGCTACATTAATTTCTTGAGAACCTTTATTTATAAGTTAATGACTTTAGGTTTCGGGAATTATAAATAAAATACCTAAAATTTGGATTTCAATTAAAAATTTTTATTTGTTCACTCCATAAACATAATGGAAATAAGAAAGTTAGGCATTTACTTAGAAACTTTACTTTCATATTTTTAATTTTACATTATTTATTAATTGTTTACATTGTTGACATAGTGTTTTAAAAATACTAATAAACTTTCCAGCATAAATGTTAACAATTTTTGTTTTTGTAATATTTTTCAATTGTTAGAATTTTTGTCACGATGTAAACAAAATTTATAAATTGTTGACA
Source organism: Protophormia terraenovae (assembly GCA_951394005.1). Classification (NCBI taxonomy): domain Eukaryota; kingdom Metazoa; phylum Arthropoda; class Insecta; order Diptera; family Calliphoridae; genus Protophormia; species Protophormia terraenovae. The sequence continues at coordinate 128,351,224 of OX596075.1, read as the reverse complement.
TGATGTAAATTTACTTAAGTATTGTAGATCTTACAATATTTTCCAATTGTTTCATTGTTGACATAGTATTTTAAAAGTACTAGTAAATTTAAGGTATCTAGAAAAAAATATTAACAATTTTAGTTTTTATAAGATTTTTCAATTTTTTACATTGTTGACACGATGTAAACAATTAAATAAATAATAAAATTTAACATTCCTGGAAGAATTTTAATTATTTTATATATATATATTTTTTTAAATTGTCAATTTTTTACATTTTTACAATTAAATAAATTGCAAAATAGATTTGCAATGTAAAATTTGTTAAATTTGAAAGACAAAATGAATTTTCAAGAATTATTTTATAAGATTTTCCGAATGTGTTTAAAAAACCATTATTTGTAAATCAATGGCTTCCGAGTAAAGAAAAAAAAAAATGGAATTTATATAACAATTTTTAATTGTTTACTCCATAAATATAGTGAAAATAAGAAAATTAAAGTTTCTACTACAAAATTTACTTAAATATTTTCAATTTTACATTATTTTCTAATTGTTTACATTTAAAAGTATTAGTAAACTTAAGGTTTTCAGAAAAAAAAAAAAACTATTAACAATTTCAGTTTTTATACGATTTTTCAATTGTTTACATTGTTGACACAATGTAAAACAACTAAAAAAATAATAAAATTTAACTTTTCTGAAAAAATTATAGAAAATTATTTTATTTTTTTTATATTTTTTCTAATTGTTGACATGGTGTAAATTTACTTAAATATTTTCAATTTTACATTATTTTCTAATTGTTTACATTGCTGACATGGTGTTTTAAAATATACTAATAAGCTTAAATTTTCCATAAAAAATATTAAAAATTTTAGTTTTTATAAGATTTTTCAATTGTTTACATTGTTGACACGATGTAAACAATTAAATAAATAGTAAAATTTAACTATCCACGAAAAATTATGGATATGGATATTTTTTTTTCATACTTTTTCTAATTTTTTACATTGTTGACATGATGTAAACAATTAAGATAAGTATTTCCATGGTAAAATTTCTTAAATTTGAGAACCAAAATTCATTTTCAAGAATTCTTTTACAAGATTTTCTGAATGTATACATCATGTAAACAATCAAGTAAATTATAAAGTTTAAATTTTAAAATTAAGAAAATAATAAAATTTAACTTTTCTGATTTTTTTTTCATATTTTTTCATGGTGTAAATTTAGATACTTAAATATTTTTAATCTTACATGATTTTCTAATTGTTTACATTGTTGACATGTTGTTAATAATACTAGTAAGCTTAAGGTTTCCATAAAAAAACATTAAAAATTTAACTTTTATAAGATAAGTAAATAGTGAAATTTGACTTTCAGGAAAATTTATGGAAAATTGTTTTTATTTTTTTACTTTTTCTAATTGTTTACATTTTTGACATGGTGTAAACAATTAAGATAAGAGTTTCAAATGTAAAATTTCTTAAAATTGAGAACCAAAATACATTTTAAAGAATTTTTTGCAAGATTTTCCGTGTGTATACATCGTGTACATAATTATGTCAATTATAAAATTTAAATTTCCAGGAAAAATATTTAAAGAATTTATTTTTTTTCCTTTTTTATCTAATTATTTACATTGTTTACATAATGTAAACATACAAGTAAGTAACAAAATAAGAACTCTTAATATAAAGTTTCTAAGCTTTTTCGGTTTTTAAAGTAGTTTTTAATTGTTTAAATGTATTTAACAAAAAATAAAATAAAAAATTCATTTAAAATTTTTATTTTTACTCGATTTTAAAATTTTTTACATTGTTAATAGGTTGTAAACAATTAAGTAAACAATATAATAAAAATTTCCTGAGAAAGTATTTATAAAAAATTAAGGTTTTTCCAAGATTATCTTATTATTTACATTTTCGACACGGTGTAAACAATTTAGTAAATAGTAAAATAAGATGTTCCGAAATATTGAATTGTTTACATTTATTAAGAAATTATTTAAATTAGTTTTGAAAGAAAAAAAGTGTTTTTCATGCTAAATAAATGATTTTTTTTACAAGAAATTTCTAAAAGTTTTTAATCTTTTATCATAAAGTTGGTAATACGACGAATAAAATAATGATGCACAAAACTAGATTAAATTCACAATTGAGTGAAAAAAAACGCAAAATTTTTGGTATATAATTTCCTAAACTTTTAGTCCGATCGAATTGAAATGTATGAAAGAGTTGTAGAGAAGGACCTAAGCTTTTAGAAATATTGTCGTGTAGCTACAGGGTCTCAAAGTTGACTAAGTTAAAAAATTTTAACTTTTACAAATCAAGAAGAGTTTTAATATTTCTGTAAAGTACTTGGCAAGATAAAAAGAATAATATTAGCATAATGTTTTCACTATTATTTCTTATGTAAAATATAAAATAAATATTAATATTTCCTTCCAATCATTTAAAAAGCTTTACAAAACAATTTCCAAAATCCATCAAAGTCCAACTCTTTGACCACCAGTGTTATCAATGTTATTGTCGTTATACTTCCCTTTATTAGTATCTGTTTTTTTTTTTTTTTTTTTGTTTACATACTAAACTATTGAAATAAAATGAAAATATTCGCAAATTGGTCACACAGGCTCAATAAGCCGGTATCATGCAATACACACACATATATACACACATACATTTATACAAACACAAGTTCTCATACTAACCAATACTTTTTTTATTTTTTTTATTTTATAAACTCATATGCACATAAGAAACAGATTCTGTTTGTTAAAGTTCCTGACCAATGTTAAATACGTAACGTATGATTATAAACATTACGTTGTTAGTGCAATGTTAAGGTCTTAAGACACTAAATTTGAATGTTTGTCGGCTTTAATGTTTTGGCAATGAAAATTACTTACACACCAACAAATACTCAACACACATTTGCAAATTTTTTGCACTTTTTTTGTTGTTCGTATTCTTTTCTTTTAAACCAAAGAAACAACAACAATAGAAAACCATACAGTTGGCTGTCATAGTCGCCAAACAGTCAAAGACTTTCAGTTAGTTAACCGGCAACAGGCAGCAGTAATAGCAATAGCAATAAGACAGGCGGGAAGGCATACTAGTCAACAACAAGTCAAACAAGCAACCAAGAATCGCGTTTGGCGCTGACGAACTGGATATGAGGAAGAAGAAGAGTAAGTTGTGTCGAAATTTGTTTCTGTGTGTTTGTGTATTGTGGATTTTGTATGCATTCTTTTCGACCGATTGGTTGGTGTTGATCTTCACATGCTTCTGCACACAACTTGTTTGTGAGCAATAATAACAAAAGACCATTGTGGGTCTTTGTCTTGGTTTTTTGACGACGAATATGACCAGTAAACATCGTATTGAAGATGAGGAGCTGACGATATCGTTGTTTTTGTTGTTGTTATAGTTGTTGCTGAGGATGACGATGATGATGAAGTTAATGTTTGCTGATAATGATGACGATGAGGATGAGGACGACTATGATGGTGATGAAGTTACTTACATGTGAAATGTTTTCATTTCCAGGCGACCATGTCGATTTATTTGAATTTAATCTCTTTTACGTTTGTCTGTTATACTGGTTTTTTTATTTATTTTATTTCCTTTGAAGTTGAATTGTTTATAGCTACTAAATACCCTACAGTAGGTAATTTATAAGATATAAGAAATTACTTTAAAATTTAAATTCCAATAAAATGTTTATTAAGTGAAAAGAATACTCTTTTTCCCGTAAAGTCTCGGACCAACGTAGCACCCAAATTAAGTAGAAATCTAAAAAAAAACTTTTTTAATTTAACAAAAAGATAAAAAAGTATAAAATTGTGTTTAATAAAATAAGAAAGAAATCAAGAAGTAATTAAATATTTATTCGAAAGTACACGCAAAGAAAACATATGGGTCTAGTGACCATAAACTAAGAGCAACATACTATGATTGTAATATATGATTACAGTTATTATGATTCCATTTTATAATTTTTTTCATCATTTATGTTTATAACTTTTTCTTATAATATTGCTTCCGATTTCATCATGTTTTTATCATTTAATAATTCCATTTTATCATATATATAATCCCATCATACATATATATAAACCTTGTCAATTTATATTTGTTCATATATAAACTAAACGTGAATTAGTATTCTAACAAACTACTGAACTGATACACAAAAATGTGTATTCAATAGTTATGCAGAAAAAAATATATGATTAAAGGTAAATATTCGATACTTGTGTGAAATCAAAACATAGTCTAAAACAAATATTCTATATTTGAGAAAACCATAAACCTTTTCAAAAACAAACATTCAACAGTTGTGCAAAACAAAATATGACTTAAAAGCAAATAAAAATATTGTCTAAATGTTTGCAGAATTAACCAAATTTGTAAAATTAATAGGATGGTTGTAGAATAAACTTAATAGTTTTAGAATGTTTGGATTTTTCAAAAAATATGGTTTCATATAAAAATATTTAAATACATATTATAATTGCAGTCAACCATATTAAAATTTTGATTGTGAGTAATTATTAAATTATAAATAAGAAACATAAACGTTGCTATAATGATTCAAATCAATGAAAAACAGCTATACAAACATTGAATAGTTCACCCAGAGAAATATCAATCACATACGTGTTGAAAACGATACCGTATGTGTTTAAACGATACACCGTATGTGTTTAAATTAAACACTGCGTGTTCAATTCTTATTGAAAATCGATACCTAATTAGCACCAAGTTGAAACCATTTCGGTATAAAATTATTAAATTACATTATGTATTCTAATAAATTTGTTAACGAAAGGTATTAAAAAGCTGTTACCGTAATTTACCAATGTGACCACAACCGTTGTTGATTTTGAATCGAATTTTTTCCCTTAGTGTTGTAGTTATCATTGCTGTAACCATGATTTTCTCTGCGTGTATTATTGCTCAAAGTTTTGAACCATTTTTATTATATTTTTTGTAATTAGTTAAAGAACTAAATTATCTATCGAATAAAGAAAATTTGAAGTCGATATCTTTATTGAGTATAAAAGAAATGGAACAAAAATTTACAAAGAGGCGGACGGAAGGTCGGACATCAGAATTCTCTAAAAAATCTTAAAATTCCAAAAATATTTTTTTTTTACTTTTACTAAACTAAATCTAAATATTAAAATATTGATATCACCTTTCCTAGAATTAAGCCCAATATTCGATCTCAAACGGAAAACGTCACCAACCTACCAAAAAAAAAAAAAAATTCTAAAAATTTAGTTTCTTTACTTACAGGGTCAAGTATAATTATTTGAAATTTTTTGAGTTTTCAACAAAATTTTTTACAAAAGAATACAATTTTTAATGCCAAATCATTGTTATATAAAATTATTTAACTATAATGATCGATTTCGGTATTTATCTTTTGTTTGAACCTTCGATTTTACCCATATTTTTAAAGTGCTAAATTTATAGATCCTTTGCGATACGAATTGTTATCGGAATTGAAGATCATCAATGATTCTCATATTTTTTCAGTATTTAATTTTAAATATCATTATCGAGATTTAAAAAAAGTTAAGTTTCATAAAAATTTTTCCAAAAAAATTAAAAAATTTTAACAAAATTACTACTGACCCTATTTTTTTGTCCACACTGAAAAAGGACTATTTGAGCTTGAGACGATGCACCGTGTTCGGGAAAATGCTAAAGGATATTATTTTTGTAATAATTTTAAAGCCAAATCATGCGCAATGGTTTGGCATTAAAAAATTTTATTCTTTTATACAAAATTTTGTTGAAAACTCAAAAAATTTAAAATAATTATACTTGACCCTATTTTTTTTTTTTTTTTGTCCATAACTGTATCTGCAAATAAAAATACAAAATAAAATGTGATCATTTAAATACTGATATCACTTCTTTCTAAAGTAAGCATCATGTTCAAACCATTTAATTTTAATGTATAGAAAAACGTACGGACATTACCATCCTACCAAGAAATTCTAAAAATGCATTTTTTTTAACTTACTAATAAATAGAAAAAATAAAACGTTATCATTTAAATGCGGATATTATCTTTCCCTGATTTAAACGTTATTTTCAACCCATTTAACCCTAATGTATAGACAGACGGACATAACCATTATGTCAAAAAAAATCTTAAAACTATAAAAATAATAAATAAAAAATAAAATGGGATTATTTAAATATTGATATATATTAGAGCCATGCAAACTGTGTCTTATAAGGCTGTACAAGCCACTTGATATTTTTCAAGTGTTGTTATCAGTGTGTGTGCGGAGTAATAAATACTGTTCTGCAGGCACTTAAAACCATACAAATACTGCGTGTGTGCTATGATAGCGACCAAACAAGCCTCTCAAAGGCTTGTATAAAAAAATACAAGCCTTTTGACCACTTATTTGCTTCAATAAGGAAAAAAATTGTGTTTTCTTTTTTATTAAAATTATATGTGTGTGTGTGCGTTCATGACTGTATAAAGTAATTTCGTAAGTAAAACAGTCGTTTAAAAGTATTGTTTATAAACTTATTGTTATTTACGATCAAACTTCATTTATAGCATATATGAAATATTTTAGGTAATAATATTATAATTTTATTTATAAACTCATTTTTACATTAGGTAATAATATGTATAAGCCTTTTCTAAAAATAACTTTAGTCCAATAAAAACAGGTATATTTCTTAGTGTAAAAAATTTATTTAAAACAGCAAGAATTTGGCAATAAAATCTGTAGAAGCAGCTAAATAGATCAATAAGAAACAGGTACATATGTTCTGCACTGTAAATAATGTAAATTTATTTTTTATAAAACCACGAATTGAGTTCGCTTACAATCAGGTAAAACAGCATCCTTTACTTGATTATATATTGAACATGTACATATGACGGGACACACAATTTAGGTAAACGTCTTAAAATATTTCATTTATAATTTTATTACAGTGCAGATGTTCCATCGTATTCTTAACATTTGGGAAAATTTATTAGTCAAGGAGTAAACGTATATGGAAACGAATTTGAAAAATGAAAAGACATTGTTCTATATTATTTCCTTTTAGTTTTAAAATAGAATGATTACTTAGTAAATATAAATTAAATGCAATAAAATCTATCATAATATAAATAAGTACAATTTTAAAATTTTGTATAAACATACAATTAATTATAAGACTAACTTTATTTAAAATATAAATAAATACTAAAGATAAAAATTTTCTAACTTACATATGTAACTGACAGTTTCAAATGTCAACTTTAATTTTTTTACTTTTTTAACTCTTAATAAAGAGTATTTTTTAATAACTTTATGAATTCACCCTTTTACATTTATTTAGAAAAGAAGAACCAACAATAAAATATAGACATACTGTATATATGTGTGTGTATGCAAGAATATTTATAAACAACCACTTTTTACACATTATGAAGATTTTTTGCCACACACAGCAACTACGTATTACAAAAAACAAACAAATCATTAAGCCCACTTGAAATCTTTAAATCATTTCTCAACGTCTTGTATGATTTGCTTTTTTTTTGCCACACCACTTGCACCACTTGTTTACGATAAATGATTTGAACGCACGGACTTGCAGTCGCTCATACACAGTACACACTTGTTTTGCTTCGGGCAGCGAACAGTACGAACAGTATTTATTGTTGTTTTTGCACATGTTGGCTATGAAACACACACTTGAAATTCAAGTGTGTTTGCTTTTCAAATCATCTTGCGCAGGAGACTAATATATATATATATATATATATATATATATATATATATATATATATATATATATATATATATATATATATATATATATATATATATATATATATATATATATATATATATATATATATATATATATATATATATATATATATATATATATATATATATATTTTTTTTTTTACATAATAATTAATAAAAGAAATAAAACGGGATCATTAAAGTGAGGAAATCACCTTTTCCTGAATTAAGCGCCATTTTCCACCCATTTAACTCAAATGTATGGACGGACGAACAGACATTACCATTATGTAAAAAAAAGAAATCTTAAAATTTTTAAAATAATAAATAAAAAATAAAATGGGATTATTCAAATATTGATATTACCTTTCCTGAATTAAGTGCTATTTTCAAACCCTTTTACTTCAGGTACTCCATTGAAAAACTTTTAAAAACTAAAAGTTTAAACAAATTTTTATTAGTTTTATTATTTTATTTTGACCCAAACTGCCAAGGGTTCCCAGAAAAAACTTTAGAACACGTTCTAAAATCATTAGTTCTAGAACTGGTTAATCACAACCACTTCAGATTCTTTAATAACATCCTTAGAACTAGTGGTTTAACAACTAATTTTGGAACTCATTGAGTCAATACTTATTATGATTCTAAAGTAATTTTAGGGAATGATTTTGAGAACTAGTGCTTAAGAACTAATTCTGTATGACTTTTACATCACTTCTCTGAACAAATAACTGGTTACCAAATGACTTCCTTGAACTGTTAAAAAAAAAACTTGAATAAAAAATTTTCAAAAACTTGATTAAAATAACCAAACGAGTTTAACAAAATTATATTTATTTAAAAAGTGGCCTCTAGGAAATGGCTTATTAGAATTAAAAATAAAAAAACAGGTTCTGAAATTATTCCCTAACGCTTCTATGGCATGAGTTCTAAATGTGACAATTTCGAACAAAATCATTAATTAAAAAACTAGTTCTAGAACCGTTCCATAGAATGGTACTGATTAGATAATGCTTCTACAAAACTAATTCTGGAGGTGACAATATCAAACAAACCATTGTGTTTGAGATTAAAAATTAGACCTGTGGCCAATTATAGAACAACACTTTTACTAAATGTAAAATAAAATATACAAATACAAAACAACGCATTGATACTAACATCTATATGATTATATACGGCGATTCCCGGAAGTGGGTTTATATGAGAGCTATGGTAAATTTTGGATCGATTCTCATAAATTTTGGCAATGTTGTTTCTACTTATATAAAACTTATTTGTGTCGAATATTAACTTGATACTATCATTCGTATGGGATTTATGTATGTTAAAGTGATTTTCGGAAGAGGGCATTTATATGGAAGCTATGGTCAATTATAGACCGATCTTTATGAAATTTGGTACAAAGACTAGAATTTATAAAAAAATAACATTAAAAAAAAACTTATACTGAGTTTCATTGAAATATTGCTATATTTAAGGCATTTATGATCCTTAAACCCCTATTCCGGGAGAACATTTGTATGGGGGCTAGGTGAAATAGTGGACCGATCATAACCAATTTCAATAGTCCTCGTCTTTGTGCCAAAAAATTTATTCCCGCCAAATTTCATCAAGATATCTTTAAAATTGCGACCTGTACTTTGTTCACAAAGTTTACATGGACAGACAGCCAGACGGACGGACGGACAGTCGAACAGTATGCTTTAAGGTGGGGGTCCGATATTTTTTTCTGCGCGTTACAAACATCAGCACAAACGCATAATACCCCAACCACCTATGGTGGTGTAGGATATAATCATTGGTCGTAACGCCAAAGTAGACTATTTTCATGCGTTCTGGAACTAGTTGTAGAACTAATACAATTTTTTATTGTAAAAAAAGTATTTTAACTCCTTGAATATATATAAAAAAAAAAATCAATTAAGGAGAAAAACGTATTTGTTATATTTTCTTTTAAAGCCTTATATAGTGAAAAGTATGACCTTAGAATAGAAAGGTTTAAATATTTCTTTTAATTTATTAAGTTTTTTAAAGCATCTTTGATTATTTTTTTTTTTTAACCCCAAATGCCCACAAGGGTTAATATTTTTATACTTCTGGCAAATATATTTTTAGGGTTGTATTCAAATTGGCAAAAAAAATTATATATTATACTATATCTTCTCGAACACCTTAAATATCTTAAAGTGTAGCCTTTAACCTCGTCAGCAAAATAGACAAATGGACAAATGGATATATTTTCTGACAAATGGACTTAAGGATGTCTTTTATTATACCCACCATCAAAAAGATGGGGGTATATTGATTTTGTCATTCCGTGTGTAATATGTCGAAGGAATCATTTAAGACCCCACATAGTATATATTTTTTGGGTCCTGGTTAGATTCTGAGTCGATCTAGCTATGTCCGTCCGTCTGTCCGTCTGTTGGAAGCAGGATAGGGCTCGAACGGAACAACGTAGGGGGACAAAATTTGGCACAAATATTTGTCTTATATAAGGTTTGTTTGAGATCACATTGTGTCCGTTTCATACTTTTCTGCTGATATCTCTTAAACAAAAGCATGTATAACAACGAAATTTTGTATAAATAGTTTGGGGGTCAATATAAACTCGGAAAGCAAAAATGGACGTGGTCCGTCCACTTTACCGCCCACCTCCCATATAAGGTGAAATTGTGTTCAAATAGTTCAAAGACCAATGTTAATTCGGAAACAAAACATGGGCGTGGTCCGCCCACTTTACCGTAATTTGTTTTTAGTGGAAATAGTTTTAAAATATTTCAAATAATCCTTTAAAAATTGTTTGCCAACAGAACATTATCATAGTAAATATTATAAAAATTTGTTTTAGAAAAGGAGCTATTTATCGAAAATATTAAATTAGCTCAGATATATTTATGTGACCTTTGAACTATAGTTACGAATAAGCGGTATAATTAGGCACCAGCAGAATGAAATTTGTGTTTTTCGAACCTCTACACACTTCATCAGTATTCGTGGTATCTCATCCATTTCGGTTTCTTTGAAATTTAAATAAAGATATATTTTATAAGAATATTTTCCAATCTGGTTTATTGTTCATGGTTTATAAGTCTGGTCCATCTACATTCATCTATTTATTTTACTACCACTTAAATTTATTTATTTTTTTCGATACTTAAAAATTACTGTATTAATGTAGTGGTGTCCTAAAGTCCACCTCATCTTTATTGTCTTATCTCGCAATACTTTTTTGTGATATTGCATTTATTTAGAATGCAGTGTGTTAAAAGATCTTGTTGTTCCCTATGGTTTTGGTACCAGTACGAATATGTCCATGATTATACACTTGAGATATTTGTTTATGATTAAATTTTGTTGTAACTTAACGTTTTTGTGCCTTTTTTACGCTACACTTCTACAATTCTCATTTGCTTAGTTTAAGTTTTTATTTATTTGTTGCCAGCAACATAATTCGACCTTCATTAATTTTACTTATTTTTTTCCTTGAATTTTTTTCTTTTATTTCTTTTTTTTTTTTAGAACCCAATTATATATTTATTATTTGCTAAGACTTTTGAAAAAATAAAAAACAAGGTAAGTGTAATTTAATTTGTTTCGTTAAAATTTATTTAATAAAAATTTAATTCCAAATATTTAATATTATTTAATATATAACAACATAAAATTTTTTATATAATAATAAAAAACAATTGAATTTTCTTATGATGTATTACTTATGTAGTTAAAATATTTTTTTATTTTCGTAAATTTCTTTGAAAAAAAAAAAAAAAAAAACTGTGATGTTTGAAAAACCCAAACGCCTACAACTGTTTATTTGTCTTTTTTTCTTTTGTAAAGACTTGTACAAATGGTTTTGTTTTTATTTTATTTTTTTTATAATAAAAGCGTAAAAATTATATGAAAAAACTTAACAAATTGTTGTGTGAGCGTGCAACAATTTATGTACGTGTAATCACTACCACCAGTTCTAATTCATTCATTCTTTCATTGCTTCATTGGTTTTTATTGTGTCGTATTTAATTCCCCCACAATCCACGTGTGGGCTGTTTGACATTTGCTTTTAGTTAAGTAAGAGCCTTAGAAATTTTCTATCCAATGTGTTGTTAGCACAAACACTCATACACATATACATTTCAGTAGAATATTTGTATTGTTGATTGAAGGATTGTGGTGAAATGACGTCATAATGTTAAATTCAATCGAAAATCTGTGGCAAAAGAAAAAATGTATCTTGCGTCACTATAAAACTCAACACCAACTAAATTATTTAATAAAACTTTTGCTTAATAAAAACATTGTATAAATATAGTTTTAGAAACATATGGTTTTATAAAATTCTAAGGATTAAAATATTTCACTAGAAAATTTTGCGAGCCTGTTGAAATAAAATAAAATTCTTAAAATAAAAATAACGATACTATAACATTGAGTGACAATTTCTCCAAAAAATTTTCACACATAAAAAAATTGATTATGTATCATCGATATATGTATCAAACTAGATCTCATACATAATAAAATTGTGTATTAAGTTTTTCTCCAGAACGTTAAATTTTTTCTCAAAAAGACTTTAAAATTTAAAAATACTCAACTATTTACCAAAATTATATCAGCCCAATATGGAAGTCAAATAAAAGCTATAAAAGAAAAAAAAGTATAGTATATGTGATACCCTACATCATTATGTATTAACATAAAAATTCGGGAAGGGGACTTATATTAGACCTGTGACCAATCGTAGACCAACACTTTTACTAAATGTAAAATAAAATATACAAATATAGAATAACGCGTTAATACTAACTTCTATATGATTTTATGCACTTTAAGGCGATTCTCGGAAATGGGTTTATATGGGAACTTTGGTAAATTATAGACTGATTGTAATAAAATTTGGCAATGTTGTTTATACTTATATAAAACTTATTTGTGTTGAATATTAACTTGATACTATCATTCCTATGGGATTTATGCACATTAAAGTGATTTTCGAAAGAGGGGTTTATATGGGAGCTATGGTCAATTGTGAACCGATATTTGTAAAATTTGGTACAAAAGTTGTTACTTGTACAAAACTTCTTTGCCCCGAATTTCATTAAAATATTTAAATTTTTAAGACATTTTCGAGTGTTGAATCTCTATTCCGGAGGAACATTTTTAAGGGGGATAGGTGAAATAATGGACCAATCACAACCAATTTCAACAGGCTTTGTCCTTGTATCATAAAAGTCCCACGTGCAAATTTCATTGAATTATCTTCAAAATTGCGACCTGTACTTTGTGCACAAGGTTTACAGCCAGCCAGCCAGACGGACGGACGGACACTGTTAGATCGATTTAAAAGTGATTCTGAGTCGATTGGTATACTTTATGGTGGGTGTTGGATAACTTTTTCTATGCGTTACAAACATCAGCACAAACGCATAATACCCCAACCACCTATGGAGGTGTAGGGTATAAAAAATTTTTATTTAAATGTTGCAGAACAAAACGTCAAAAAAAAAAAAAAAAAAATAATAATAAAAATCCTAAAGTGTGTTACTAAATTAAATTTTCAAAAAGATATATTCTTAAATTTTTGTATTTAAATATTTTAAATAAAAAATATTATTTTATTGTACGGATTTGTAGCTTTCATTTGACACTCATATTAGGTTAATACAATCTTCGTACATATTTTATAATATTCCTAAAACTTGAGTATTTTTCGAAAATTTTAAATCCTTTCAAGAGGAAATTTGACATCCTGAAGAAAAACTGGTTATACAGTTTTATCATGGATTGTCTCTAGTTTTATCCATATAACAATTTTTTCATGTGTGAGACTGATTTTTGTACATTATAAAAGGAAACATTTCCAAAGGATATTTTCTTAATTTTTTTTCGTTGCAATATTTAAATAAAAAATATTATTATATTGCAAGGATTCTTAGCTTTCATTTGATACCCATATTGTTTTCTAACATTAAGCACTAAAAAGATAAAAACTATTCCAATTACTTTTTTAATTGCCTCAATTATTCAATTGATCAAAATTTAAATTTTCTAATATTTTTTACTAAAAATGAAAAAGTTTATCGGCGTTTAATTATTTTTCTTATATTAATTCTTCTCTTCTTCTTATATTAATTATCAAAATATTCTATTGATTTTCTAACATTTTTCTATTAAACTATATCAATTATTTTTTAATTGTATCAATTATTCAATTTATCAAATTTCAAATTTTTT